>WOFQ01000097.1:0-59177 GCA_012184525.1 Xenoacremonium recifei
ATATTTCCTAAGTAAAGCAGCTAGGCAGGTAGCCAGAAATAAAACAGGGAACCACCCTAACTTAACCCTAAGACGTTGGCTTAAAATCATCCGAAGCTCTCCTTTCCTCATTTTAAATGAAGTGACGCGGTTCGCGCTTGCCTTCGCGTATATAGACGCGTGACCCCTGCTCCTAATAAAATAGGCATTGCTATACACTTAACACGTTAACACACAGCCATTTATTCTAACCTCGCAACTGACTATATGCTATATACATATATATCAAGATATTTGACTGGTCTTAGCCGCGAGAGAACCGGCTTTTCTATAGTTCATCCTGACGAGATTCTTAGTACAGCAACCTCTATTAACAGATTAACTATCTGATAACTCTACGCCCTATCCGGAAGATCTAGAAGGATGAGGTTTTGTTTAATACTTCCTTCTTGATCTGGATTTCCGGCTCAAGTCATTAATTAACACCATTATAT
Organism: Xenoacremonium recifei; assembly: GCA_012184525.1. Lineage (NCBI taxonomy): Eukaryota > Fungi > Ascomycota > Sordariomycetes > Hypocreales > Nectriaceae > Xenoacremonium > Xenoacremonium recifei. The sequence goes on from WOFQ01000097.1 coordinate 474, forward strand.
TGCTGTATGCAATACCTCTAGCAGGAATTTCTTGATAAAGCGCTGGAGGCAGTAGAGTCTACAGAGTATATCCGGTCTATTCCCATATATATCTGTGGAGATACTCTTATAATATGTCCAATCAGAAAATTGATTTCTACCCCGGTCACGGAAAATGATATCTATAAGGATTATAAGGGTTAGAAAAATGATTTCTACTACAAGTCATTATGTCATTGTTAATGTAGGCCTAGACAATCTATGCTGGAATGGTCTAATCTGGGTTGTCTAACTGGTTAGTGCTTGCCATGATGGACGAGAGAATGCTCTTTTACTCCAGGCCTCAAAGTTTACCCTAGAGGTTATTTCACCCTCCAACCCCAGCCTAGACAGGTACGGAACCCATGGCAAATGATACAAGTCCACAAGAGTGAAATCCTATGAAGGAATCAGAATCGTTTGTGGGAGAAAGGCTTCGCCCCAGTATCAACGTACATCCCTAGCAAGATATTGCCTGGTGCCTAAAATCTGTTCATAGTAGTCTAACGTCGTCGTCAAAGTGGATCGTAACCGTGCCACAATGGCAGGATCGGCATCGCCCTGTCCTGCGAACCTTGATATGACACAAATGTGAGTTCTCCGGGTTTCTATGGAAGGGAGACTTGATGCTGAAGACCTACTTCTTGAACATCAGCTCGTACGCCAAACCAAAAATAGTTGGTTGGAAGTACGAATATTCAATGCTGAGGGCCTGCTCATAATTGCCGATGTCCACCGCAGACCCAAAATTATCGTTGTTCAATTCGTGATCTCGGCCGTACTTGGCGAGTAAATACTTGCAGATGGCCCTTGACTCAAATAACCGAACGCCATTGTCGTCAATCGAAGGGATGAGTCCGAATGGGTGAAACTCTTGGACGTACTCGGGAAGCTGCAGACCGTCTTTTAATAGGTGCATCACACGAGCTGGTATGTATGTATTACCTTTTGCTCACCGAGTTGCAAGTTTATGTCTGATACCTCGTAATCAAGGCTGAGCTCAGAGAGCATCATAAGCACACGCTGGGTGCAGCTGGACTGACGCGAACCGTAGAGCTTGATAGTCATTGTGAGATGCTTGGTTAGCAAATGGAAACAAGGTACATTGGATGATCAAATAGCAATTTATAGTTCCATATGAGAGGGTTAGGCGCTATAAGGATCTTTGAGTAGGATCCACACTCATGGTACGCTAGGATCAGCACCAGAAAAGGACTCAGAAGATGTTGGAGGTTTGAAGAGCTGCAACTAGCGTACCGGTACAAAAGAAACGGTGCTCGGTGGCCTAAATTAACCCGTCGGACTATCCATGGAGTCTTGATGACAAATCAAACAAGATTGCGTGGAATATTGGACGAGATTGAGCTCAAAAATATGTCGACAATGCAGAAAGTAACTTTGACGGCATCTGACTCTAGACCACGAAGACAGAGTAGCAGAGACCATTCACCATGTTTTCATCACTAAAGACACACATTGTTACATCAAAAGACCAACAAACTGCCCTGGTTTGTAATCATTAGCAGGCGATAAGATGAACGCTACATAGGATTCGGGCTTCGCACTCTTCGGCATTCGGATTACCGAGAAGTCCGATGGGGCCCGAACAGAATTGACTTTTCGCTACTCCGTAGATCGTACGGGCAATTTGACCTGCTGGACTAATTTGTGCTGGACTAATTTGTACATAACATACATCATTGATCAAGACTGACTGGACGCGCGGTAGTGCAATACAGAACTATGATAAATGGATAAGACTGGGGTTCTGCTCGTGGTCAATATCGCTGATTGATGGCAGGAAATGTATGAGGGCACCATTCCGCAACGCGCTCTCTCTGATTTTGATGGTCTTCACTCTTAGTTCAGATGAGGCCTCCAACTTCTAGCAACTTATCGAGGTGTTGTTTCTTTCAGTCGTGAGGAATATGAAATCAACACACAGCGGCCACACAGAAAGATGAGTAGTGTAAACCCATGACCATTGTCTGATCCGACAGAACTCTTGCGATTCATTCGTGAAGAAGTTGACGTATATTATCTTGAGGCTTGAGCGTTCAGATCAACAGCTTTGATTGTGAATAGTGCTAGCTTTGTGAAATTCCCCAAAACAAACATGGCTCGACGTCGTAAGAGTGCATTGGAGAGTGTAGACAGAGTCGAGAAAACATCCAATCCGGTGAGACCGAAAGTTGCGATATATTCTGTTAATGTTTCTGTCAGTCGATGCATAAATTAAGACATCTTTCTGTCTCACATTCCGCTGAACAAGAGCGAACAAGCGCACCTAGTGTCCGATCGTTTCTAAAATACGGAAAATATCACAGCCACAGCAACAAGTTTGCTTCGGTGCTCATGTAGCGCAATCAATCTTACAGAAACAAACCATAGTCGCTAGATAGACCAGCCACTAACTCTGATGTCATGATGCTGAGACACAACAGAGCCACGATTTAGAGTATACCGGTCAAAAGAGTATGCTATTTTGTTCAGTAAGTTTCATACATACAAGTGTTCTTTTGAGACAAGGGGCTGTATTGCCGATATTGGAGAAAATCGCAACAAGTTTAATTACTGTAACAATAATACTCGCATGCAGTTGGCAGTCTGCGTATAGAAGTCCGACCCGTCTTTGACTTCTCGGTGCTTCTTTCTAGTGGGATTTATGTCAAAGTGTCATTCATTGACTCCTGAGCTTATGAGCGTGGGCTATTTAATCTCCTTCATCTGACCTTTGCAGGAAGGACCTAGGCTTTCTCAATTCGTCCAGCTGCAGCGAGCCAGCGAAGGAAGGGTTTCTGATATATATATATACAAAGTAGAGGAAGAGCAGCTCAATCGATGAGTAGAAGCCCGCTAGATCACAAGACACATTCTGGTCGTATTCTGTAGCAAGACAAAATCCTTCACCTACAGTCCTGGCTCTTGTCGTCACACCTATGGCCTCAGCCTTATTTGAAAATATGGTCCCTCACAGGGTCAGGAGCTGGATCATCAGACATATTACAATTCTCATTACCGAAGGAATAGCCATGCATACATATGATGCATCAAGCCAGGGCTACAAGTTGGTTTATGCCAAATGGACCAGGGCGTGGCTGTTACCTCAATGGGAGGGCGATGACTTCACGGAGCAGGGTGCACTACAGCTCTTAACCCAGTATGGCGAGCCCGACATTCCTGCCATTGCCGCCACTTCCATGGAGTCTACTCCAGCGATCAGACCTTTGCCAACTATCTTGGAAACGTCTGGTGACGATATTATTCCGGACAATTCCATCTCGACAGTCGGAGTAGACTAGGGAAGCATCAAGTACTCTGTCGAAGAATTGGATGATATGCTTTGCGATGGCGCCTCCGAGCTGTGGCGTTTCATATGTCTTATTCTGCGACTGAAGTATCGTCTTCTCCACCAACCAATGACAACGGTCCAGGGAGTGAAGGTGGAAGAGGACATTTGCTATGCATTCACCCAGCGCCTGGAGCTTGTGAAGGAACTGGTCCACGTGGAATATTTGTTGGAAAAGCTGGAGAAGGAAGACATGGCAATTAGTTATCCACTCAAGGGACGGGTGTGGTCGTACTGGTTAAGTGACGTTACGGGCTTCTTTCCATAAATAAGCTATGGTGGCCAAAAGCATCATAAAGACCCGGCCCAAGACTGGAGCGAATATGTAGACAGTGAACACAATACCATTTGCCCACCACTGGAAGCCGCTCATAATACAGCAGTAGCATCCGAGGAAACTCAGCAACACGAATAGGCACCTGGCTTCAGATTATGGCATGCTTTTCAAGGGCGAGTAGTGATTGGGTCGCAACAGTGATGGTTGTCATTGAACCATCGCGCCAAATTTGGAGGACCGAGTTTCATGAGGAGCGTTGGCAGTGATGTGGGTCGAGACAAGTCACCATGGTCGAGCCTCATGACCAAAGTCGAGTCCTCCCTCTGTAGGTCATGCTGCGGAAGGCCTGTGTCAGGTACAATGCGTGGGGCGGAATGGTACATCGGTCGAGTCTGGCGGGGGAGCATTGAGAATCGCACATAACGGGGCCTCTAACAATTGCGGGGTTCGTCAAGACCTGTGCCAAGACTTGGAACATCCTCTGACTCAGCAACTTTTCCTGGACCGTTCCGTATTTGGATAGGCCTTAGCGCCTTCCCTCTCGCATGCACTGATTTCTTGGTGTGCTACCCGAGACCTCTAGATGAACGAGAAATGATCGAACCCACTCGCATCTCTTTAGTTGCAGTATGACAGATTTAATAAAAAGATCAAATGGGATGGAAATGAGAAGCGCCCGTGTAAGTTCTGGATCTGAAGTTCGATCGTGGAAACGATAATTGACAATATAAATGCTCGATATTTTCATGAAACGAGATTACTGTACATATGCAAGTGTCTGGTAATCTGCAAGGGATTGATGAGTTAATGACTGTGCGATTAGGATGCTGCCGAATATTGAGTGGGAGCGTTTAGGGAAATTGTCCATATGGCAGCAATATCGGACCAAGTTCAAGCACATTCTAATGCACGACGATGCGCGACGATTTCTGGGGCTGACTCAGCTAACCTTTTGCCGCGTGATCCGGCACGTGATGCGTCTACGAGCTCCGCCCACATTAGTCAATTATTAGTAACGAGCTGAGAGGCTTAGTGCCTCAGGCAACACTCAATGCCTCCTGGAAAGGAGTTGTGCGCGCTCACATTTTGACTCGGAAGACATAAGGCTCTACATTGTACAGTATTCAGTCCCGCAGCTTCCGCAACAGTTTCGGGATGGAATTTTTGGGCATGACGTTTTTTTCCGGGGGCGGAGCTGACTCAGCCAGTTTTTGTGTCGGGTCTGGGCAAAAACTTTTTCTGAAGGGGGATGACTCAGCTAGTTTTGTGAGGAAGTTTTTGGGTACATAACAACGACTTAATGAGCCGGCTCATTCAAGCCCTGGAGTCCAGAGTCAGCCACCAGCTAATGAAGTCCCCGAGACAGCGCTCAGTGCCCCCTGAAAAGGAGGTGTGCGCGCTCATTTTACTTAGAAAATACAAGGCTCAATTTTGTACACATTGAGTGCTCAGTCCCACAGCTTACTCAAAATTTTTGAATTCAAGCCTTGGGGCACGATGAATTTTTTTTTGGGTTGATCCAGCCATTTCCAATAACGCGCAGACTTGATGACCTAACCCTAAAGATTACGAATTTGGATAAACTATGACTCTAGTCCCACCCAAACTATCCGATATTCTCTTAGATGCGAATCTGTTATTAAAACTCTGGTACTGGAAATAAAATAATTCTTAATTAGCATCTGTAGATGATCTGGAATCCTCATGCGGGATTGTTGAGCATATCAATAGGCCTACCAGCTTTTCTTCCCAAGCCATTCAACTGCTCAAACTTCCTTCGCAGTAGTAATAACATCCTGCTCGTAAATTACCGTCCAGGGTGGAAATCCTGAAGAATTCAGAGGCTCTTGTTTATTAGAGCTGGCCGCCTCAGTATTCCCGACGTTGCATTCTTACGACTTTCGCATTGCAAACTACCGTATTTTCTCAACAATGTGAACACCAGTGGGCCTCAAATGACAGGTGGGCATTGGCTGACCGGAGTATATACTTCCCTTCACACACTGCAAGCAGTTAGATGTGGGCAAATCAGTGCGTCCCACAGGTGTTCATATTGATGAGAAAATACAGTAGGCAATAACGAGATTTCGAGTTTTAGTTGCTTACACACCGTGCTTCTTCTTCTTCTTCTTCTTTTTTTTTTTTCCCTAAATGATGAGGATGTAGTTTTCCCATGCTACGAGAGTAGCGGAGTTGGTCTTCAAGCTCTGATAGTTTCCATACCAGAACGCACAGATGACTTAGTGATAAGCGAATATCTGTGTTGTATGGCTGTTGCACTCCATGGAAGGAGTGAGTTTCGATTGATATCCTGGGCCTTGATTGTAGGTACCAGGGTGGCCATGGACGAGACTAGCTACAACCCGTCCATAGAGAGCTGGGGTGCATATTACTTAAATCAACGCCTGTCAGTCTAGAGAATATCTAGGTACGTTTTGGTGACCACCGTAGGATGCACTGCTATGAACATTTCTCGGCACCGTTTTTCCTGCCTTTGACACGTGATTTAGCAAGACCTGAAGGCACACAGCCTTTCTCTGAAGCTACCATTATCAAATATCCTGGTCTAAGCTAGTCTTTTCTAAAGTGCTATAGTCATGCGCTGTTAATCCCCCCTCCTGCTTCAATCAAGAATGAGTATGGTTCTCTGAAATTGTATCTAAGATTGTGTCTCAAGAATATGCATACTAGCTTCTCATCCGCGATATGCTGGCCTCTTTCTTTCGACGTATGGAGAACCTGGAAAACCCTAGGTGCCGCTTGACTACCCGTGGATTGTTTTCAACCTTCATTAGGCAGACCTCTCATATCAGAGTCTTCATATTGCTCTCGAGGGGCCGGTCCAGATTTCTTCAATCGACAGAGCAAAAATTTCACCCCTGAGAGTGTGAATGGGGCGGGCGTTTCTCTTATAGGAGCATGACTATACCTAGGTTGATCACCATAGATATCCATGGAATTCAACCCACGCTAGAGCCAGCGGCACGTATTAACAGATCACTGACCCTTCAGATTTCTGAGATGGATGAACGGCAACTCCATGGTCACGCCTTCTGACCCCTTGGCCTCAATTATGTCACAGCCTCAATTATGTCACAATCGCAACTCACTACGTATTCGGAATCATTAATCTAATTCATGACTGGGTACTTGGATATGCATTTGATTTGCTCTCAGACCACAAGGCTGCTTGATATGGGCGTTGAGCATCCCAGCCAGTTGAGAGTAGAGTGGATTAGGACTGACTTCATGGGAGAAGAGTCCCTTTTGAGTATATGGATTGCGGGCGATTTAGCAGAGGACACTCGGAAAGGCTCGTGAGACTAGACGTATCAGCCACAAGTAGTCGCTATACTAACGATTTAGCTATTACTTTACATGTCGTTGCTGTACCGGTTGGTAGATAGATTAATATTCAGACTTAAATCACAAAAAGAAGCGGTTAGTATTTATATGTGTACTATTCTAAATAGTGGAACATAACCATTAGAGAAGTTAAATGTAACCATCTCCTGCAACTCGCCCCGTGCGAAGTCAAAGTTTGCTGCTTCAATGACTCACCGAGTGCGGGGTGGCTTGGAGAAAAGCTTGATCGAGCTAAGTGTCACGAGGCTTTCATGCACACGTATGAGAACACATTTGCGCATCATTCATGTGCTTGATGCAACAGCGTCCATGTTTGCTCAGCCATGTCTCCGAGTTAAGCGCATGCCCCTCCGTCTTCATAACCGCCCCTAGCTGCATTGCTTGGCCTTAATTCCCAAGATATGCCTCCATCAAAAGATGACCTGCGTGGCTTGCACTGGGAGCACAAGACTTTTGGTGCTGAGCCGCGCTGGACAATTGAACCCGACATCAACAATCTCAAACAAACACTTCAGGCTATTTGGCCTTCAAAGGATATCGAGGTGGCTTTGTTCACCCAGGGCGCTTTGAACAAGTTATACAACGTCACAGTCCAGGATCAGCCTCCTCTTCTCCTCAGAGTATCCCTTCCCGTCGACCCTAGACATAAGACTCTGAGTGAAGTCGCCACCATCAGATGGATCTCTCAATCAGCAACTATACCAGTCCCTCGCATCCTCAACTACAGCTCTTCTCGAGATTCGCCTGTTGGATTTGAATGGATCCTCATGAATAGACTTGAAGGAACTCGCCTATCTGATGCCTGGAATCATCTCGATTTTTGTAAAAAGTCTGAACTCGTCAAACAAATCGCCTCATTCTCAGCCTATCTTTTCAAGCACCAATTTGCAGGCATTGGCAATATTTATCCTCAGTCACTATCTGTTCCTCTCAACAACACTCCCTCAACTGGTCGTATTGTGTCTATGCCCTTCTTTTGGGATGGACACATACATCTCGATATAAACCGCGGCCCATATCTCTCTAGCAGCGAGTGGATTTCGACCCGTCTCTCGCTATACGAAAGTGATTGTGTTTCGCTTCTAGCCAAGTACTCCGACCAGACCGAGCTTGACAGCGACGCCGAAGACGAGCTCGATGATGCTACACGGACGCTCAAGATCATCAAGAGGCTCCGGCTTCTCCTTAATAGAGTCTTCCCCCAACAACTTCCCAACGAAGAGTCAACAATGCTGTGGCACGGAGACATGTCTTTGAGTAACATCCTCGTTAACAACAGAGGAAGACTCAGTGGCGTCATTGACTGGGAGTGTGTCTCAGCACTGCCACTATGGAAGGCTTGCTCTTACCCAAATTTCCTAGAGGGAAGAACTCGAGCCGAGAAACCTGATATAAGCAGATATCAACAAGGGAATCGACAACAGCCCTCGGAACTGTACCTTGAGCACCTTATGGACTACGAACTTACCAGCCTACGACATGTTTTTTTGGTTGAGATGAAAGCCCTGGAACCGGAATGGTTGTCAGTCTTTAATACCAGCCAAGTCAAGAGAGACTTCGATTTGGCGGTGGAGAATTGTAATAGTGAGGTTTCAGCGCGAGATATCATCAAATGGGCAGACACAATATTTGACGGTCCGGAGGAGCAATGTTTATGGGATATGATGTATGGACCGTAGTCTTGGTACCAAAAATGAGTCTCTCGTCCGTATATGGATTCTTCATTCATACTTCAGCTGGAGCTTCTCCCTCTTCATAATGATAACTTAAAGTATATTTGTTAAAGGCCAGTCATTTACAACAAAGTATATCACTTCAGGCGTATTTACCTCCGCAGTGTAAATGTGTGGATGTTAAAATTGAATTAGATTTAGGGGCTACTTAATTGAGAAAGTCTCAAAAGTTCAGTAAGGCCACACTTCCATGCGCTATTGCAGCGTAACTTAGAATGTGTTGTTAGATAGTGTTTCCAGTCTCATATATCAGATCTGATCTTATTTCCGAGTGGAACACACCTTTACGGCATATTTCCTTCCAGATTTTATCAGTTGTTGTAGTCTTTACAAATTTGCCCTAACATTAAAAGGGAATCTTTTTCAGGCGACAAGTCTGTTTCCCAGGTCGTGAAATGGCACTTGAACTTTGGTTGAAGTCTCAAACCGTAGAGGATTTTGCAAAATTAGTCTCGCGAGATAGCCTGGACAAGATGCAAGTGGAAGGATGTGTCACTTGGCCATTCAAGATAACTCATAAGGGCATTACGTGGAGTGAAAGATCGTATTGTCTATGTCTCGGGCTCCTACGCATAACAAAGTTGAAAATATATACAAAACCTTCGTTATACGCAATTTTATTGAACATTATGTGCTTAGTGACATGATCGAGGTACCCAGAAGTTAGAAAAGCAAGACAACTTTCGTAATAAACCCTTGATAGCTGAGTCAAGTTATGGAGAATTGAAGAGGTGGGTCAGCATGTCTCGTCTTGTTGTGACATGATAGTTTATGATCAGGGTGCTGAATTTAAAACTCAAATTGATTCTGACTCCAGCAGAACAGACCACTTTTTCCCTCAAGTCCAACTTTCACATCCCGCCATGTGATACGGCTGTTGTCCCAAGGCGTGACGTAGCTCACCCGAGTGACCTCAGCGTTTCACGCCATCTGACCTTGCCCTAGCTATCGTTGACATCTGAGCTATCTATGAGTTTTCAAGTGAAGGGAGCGTTAGCGGGAGTTTCAATAACTATAAATGATATCGACAAGCCTCGTGAGTGCACGGTTGTAACGGAGCGGAACTTGCGCTGGACGCGTAGGAATTAATGTTCTAGATGCTAGAACACAGGAGTCATTGGTCAATGGGGTACTGGTATAGTCTCCGTCAGATGATGATAAGACGTAAGGGACACTTCATGTAACCGTGATGGTGAAGTATTTGTAGAAAAGTTGACTTGCACTGACTAGTCAGCTGTGACCCAGTTTGATTGGGTCTAATCTATTTTGCTGAATATGACTATGATTCTGTAAGCAATCCACATGAACCGACATAGGTGAGCACAAGCGAAATTCGCGTCAGCCGTCTTAAATAGCCATTTAGCACATTAATCACCAAGCGTTTGACCCTTCCTCTTTAGCAACTCTGTTGCTTTTCTGGGTTCTCTACGTAGCCTGTGACTCCTACGCGTGGTTCCGCCCTGCGTATTGTAGGATTTTCTTTTTGGCGAATGCGAACTCTTCCTTTTACTCTCATTATCAGAAAGCCTATAGTATGACCAACAAACTCAGCGCAGAATCTTTGTGTCTCACTGGTCCTGCGAGTGAGCAATCTCTTGAGAAATTCAACATCTCATATACTCGGATCTAGTTCCCCAATGCTCATTCGGATTCTAGGGCTCAGCCTTTCTGTCGAAGTTCCACGACAGATAGCCGCACCAACAGTAGCAGCAGTACCGGCAACTTCACAGATATGCCCGATCTGACTTGCAGCGATGTCCTTCAGTGAGGGCAAAGTCGTGTAGCACGTCAACATTAAAGATACGTAGAGGAACATGTTATGAAACGCGTAATTCGTAATAGATGAAGACCCGCTATTGGACCCAGTCACTCTTAACGCCAAGAATAAGAGTCTTCGTAATGCCCCCGAGGGGCGAAAGGTTCTGTCGATCCTTTACTAGGGTCCGATAGTGAGACGATTGTGGGCCAGAGTTGAGTTCTTGGCATGTGTGGGCGTGGTGAAAATGGTACGATCAGTAGAAAGTGGCGAGAAGATTCGGACATTGACGGCTTTGACGAGATCATGTGAAGGTATATGCGTTTAAGGGCAATTTCAACAGCTGGTAAATAATATCTCAGATATGAAAGCACATGGGAGATCAAGAGAAGCATTCGCTAGGGATGAAGGGAGCCACACAAAAGCTTGGCATTTTTATACGCAATAGCCCTCCACTGGTTCATCTTTGAGCGATCTCCATTAATGATTTATTCATCAATCATTCCTGGGGTTTGACAGCATCTTGAATCGTCACCGTATCGTCATTATGGATGGACTTATTCTCCTCAGATCTTGACTCATTGACCTTCCTGAGATCAACAGCCTTGAGTGCAAACATAACCAATAGCATCGGGGCTAAAGCTGCCGTTGCCCCAATTGCCAAAAGCTGTTGTGTCTCCCTGTATGCCCTGTTGATGGCAGTGCGGGTGGGCGTGCCTATTGGGAATTTTTGTGCCACAACGATGGACTGATAAATGGTTATGGCCTGAGACTTGGCGTCGTCAGGAAGATAAGTTTGCAGCTTCTCAGGGAGGATGTTATTCCAAATAGCCCCGCTCACGCTGCTTTCCGTTAGCCCTAGGAACTATCTGTTCTTGAATGCATATAGTCTTACCTGGTTCCTACGGCTGCTCCAAAGTTCATTGCGGCATAGTAAACTCCAGTCACGACAGGAACATCATCCTGAGCAACGAGAGCCTGGATTGAGACCTGAGCTGCAGTCTGATAAAAAGCTCGGCCTACGCCAACAAGTGTCTTTGCTGTGACGAAGCAGGCCTCGTTAGCAGCGCCGCCATTCATGTTGACAAAGTAGATCTGGATTCCTTGGCCGAGTACACAGAGTGGCACACCGATGTAGACATAGATCTGGGTATGCTTTGTGTACTTCATTAAAAGTCCGACAATGACGGATGCGATCTGAAATGCAACCCGGAGTGCGTTGCTGTTAACGAATTAGAACCAAGGTATCGAGGCTTGAAATGGTGTCCCGAAATCTATACTTACTCAATTCGAGTCGCATGTCCAGGAGAGAAACCTCCGGCAACCTGCAAATAGCTTGGAAAAAATATCGTGAAGCAGGAGTAGTGGAAGAAATCAAGCATAGAAAGGACGCAAGCTGCCACCACGGTACGTTCCTTGATCATTCGGAAAGGCACGAATGGAACCTTGGCGAACTTGACGTCCCAGAGCAAGAACAGAAGAAAGACAAGAATTCCGACAACAAGCATGGCAATGTACGATCCCTTATCCCACCTGTCGCTGTTTTTTGAGCCAGTCAAAGAGAGTGGAATGAGTGCTAGCCCTAAACCGATGGTGAGCAGAAGAGCCCCAAGGATGTCCATATCGAACCAGGCGCAGCGAAGAAGTCGTTTCGTAAGGGGCTGGGATTTGTTGGAGCTCCATGTACTGTCTTTGTGATATCCGTTCTTACTAGCTCTTCGTTGAAGGATGAACACTGTGACTATCAGGGGTGCAGCACAGAACGGGAGAATGAGAGCCCACATGGCATATCCCCACCTCCAAGTTGAGTGCTTCAAGACGCTCTCTCCCACGATTGAACCTAAATAGAGAGTGGGGATAGAAGCAACAGACTCGGGGAGAGATGTCCATAGGCCACGGTCAATGAGGGTGGTGGTATCAGCAATGAAAACTTGTTGCATGATGACATATCCTGTATCGCCAATGGATTCAAAGATTCCTCCAGCCTACGGCGATAAATATTAGGGAGTTTCTCTCTGGTGAATGAAGACAGAGATGAGATCTTACAATATAAGTTGAGATATTTTTACACGCAGCGTAGAGAACTTGTGAGAGAACAAGAAATAGGATCGAGGAGGTGAGACCCTCGGCTCGCCCAAATACCTAGAAGCGGATGAGTCAATCACGATGACATAAGAATGCGGAGATCATTATAACGGACATTTGAGAATTTGGCCATGATTGGATAAGTCACCAAGCCAATGATAGTTTGCACGACGTTGGCGGTTGTTAGAGCTGCATGTTTGCTGAAGGCCGAGGTAGCATATGCATCGTAAACTTTAGTAGAGTATTTGAGAAACGATGTAATAAATGTAGTAGCAAAGAGGCTGATCCGATATTTGTTAGCATTCTTCCCAGATGCGATCCGTTATTTCTCACCCTGTAAAAGCTACTATCAAGGACTTCTTAGACCATGACCGACGGAGAATCTCGATGTTGGATTCATGATGAGTGTGCTTTTCCTGAACCATTTCGCTGGGCAACTCAGGATCAACTGAGCTTGGACGGTTCGAGACCTCAAGAGTGATATCGTTCTCTATGACTGGCGTCGCCATTTTCAATGTTGGCTTGACGCAATACCTGTTTTGCTATGACAGAAGGAGGAAATAAATACGGGAACGGTGATACGTTCACGAAGGCGCGATGCTCTATATTTATGTATCTACCTTATTAGGCCACTCCTCCACTTGCGTGGACATCAAGCGCGGTAAAATTCCGTTCTCACGATATAATGGCTATGAAGCCGATATCGGTTGCTCTCAGTCATGCCACCTGGGCGAAAAAAAGAGTTCTGCATCTCCCGAAGATGAACGGGATGTGGGCGTTTGTCCCGTCTAATCTTATCAGATCCGCATAAAGTCCTGCGCGTGGGCCTGTGGATCATTGACGATTTTCTTGGCCCGTAGACGATTGCTTCTGGTTTACAAATGCCAAGATGATAGACTCTGTGTAAAAACCTTGGCGTGGGCTAACTCCACCATAGATACGGAGTACGATCCTCGGCGCTTGTGGAGGACACAAAAGATTTAAGTATCCGCTCAGTCAGGTGCTTGTCAGGCTCTTGGGTCATACCTCCAGAGTTCGTAGTCCCTCAGGAGTTCTTGACCGGTTCTGCGTACTTCGGACAGCCCACTGAGTTGACTTGACTATCGGGACGACTTGATTAATGCAAGCCAATTACAAGTGTCTATGCCTATATATCATTTCTTAGTCAGGTCATACACATATTCTTGTTTGCTAAACTCAACTTTTCCAGCCCCGATTCTTTAATCAGGCGGGCTTGTCTTTAAACTGATTAAGTTATGAAAACTAGGCTAAGAGATATAAACAACAGAATATTGGCGTCTTAGATTTTGAAGACTTCATTATGTTGATTAAGGTTACAATCCCCTATATATTTGATGTTATGCTAGACTTGGCAGTTATCCTTTTTTGGACGGAGAAGTCGAAGTCAACCCAAGCTCCCAGTATGGCCCTGACTTGTTCAAATAATTGCCGGTCTTCTGCAAGCCTCACTGTGTTGACGGATGTTAACCTATTCAGGGCTGTGAAGCCGCCCTCGGATGTCAAGCTTGTCGTATCACTACGGCTGTCTTTTTTGAGAATGCACCTGGCTGATTGAACATTGGCCTCTAGTTCCGACATCGTGCTGATGCCGGTTGCAGTTGTGACTGTGAACCCCGGTAAGGTGTTCTGTTGAGCTCGCGACAATGCAAACCGCATTGCTAGAGCTGCTAAAGATTCGCCCTGACCATGAATCCATTCTGCTGCTCTTTGCACCGCTGCCCGGAGTTCCGACGGTGCAGGGTGCCAATCGCCGGTTCGACCAACAGGAATACCGCCGTCTCGAAGTAGTCCTACGGCTAACGGACTAGAGCAAACTACTGCTTTTACGCCAAGGTTACGAAGTTCTCCAAAACCACCTTGTTCAAGACGCGTGTTTTGCAGTGTCAACTGGGCCCAATTCTGGACTACATCAATGGAACGCCCGTAACGTTCCAAGGCTAAAGCGCAGACGTCAACGAGCTTGCTGATCTTGTATCCCGAGATGCCAACACTGCGAATAACACCCGTCTTCGCGATGTCAAAGAGAGTCCCCACGGCCTGTACTGCTTCTTCTGTGCTCACAAACTCGACATCGTGACAAAAGACGACGTCTAGATAGGCTGTTTGAAGCCGCTCTAGGGACCGTGCCACCGAATTCTGGACTGATATTGGTGAATAGTCGAAGTGATTCTCTGCAACTCGGCCAACTTTTGTCATGAGGACATACTCCTCTCGTTGGTACTTTGCAATAAACCCGGGGGCAGACAAGGCAGCTCCCAGCAGCTGCTCTGAAGGGTCGTAATATGGCGATGTATCAATGGTTCGCAGGCCTAACTCAAAGGCACGAAGAAGTATGTCGAGAACAGGCAGTGACTCAGGCCTCGGATGCAACTGATAGCTGAAACCAGCGCCACCCATGACCAACGGCGTCAGCCTCTCAAGGTGAGACCGGCTTTGTTCCATATCATCAACGTCGGACGATTCTGAAGACTTGATGGTAGCGTTTTGGGAGATTCTGAAGGTAAGTTATCTTATAAGCTAGGGCCTGCATGGATCCGGAATTTGGTAAGGGCATAGCCAATAGGAACGGGCTTCCTGGAAATGCGTCGGGACATGAAATTAAGCGAGTCAAGGCCGAGAGGAACTTTTTTCCTTCTCGGATAAATGAACCGTCGGTATCTTTGACTTGACGGACCGTCAGTAAGCTCAAATTAATGAGCCGACGGTAAATAAATCTTGATCCCAATCACACCAAGTGGGCCGCATCCTTCTGGAAGTGCGGGGAGACATTGGGGTGCAGATTTCCTTCTCCCCCATGGGGAACAAAATGAGCAGTTGTCGTTGCCAAGATTTGAGCTATCATAAATAGCCCGCATCTCACCTATTTAAACCATCTACCTAAAATTACACAGGCGTCGTGGTGTAGGGCGAGTTTTCACCATTATCTCAAACTGGTATTGTCTCTTCACTTGACAGATCGTATACGCTTCTAAGCAGTCAAAGAAGCATGACTTCCTCAGAACCCAAGCCCAATGCTACTGAGCTTGAGTCGGCCGGCAAGCCGGAGCAACAGCTCCACGATGCCGAAGTGACGGGCAAGATGGACGCCATCAACGAACAGATGGCTGTCGACGGTGCCCTTGCCGAACGGCATCTCACAACATGGCAGGCTCTCAAGAAGCATCGTAAGGCAGCGGCTTGGTCAATGCTAGTGTCTATGTCCATTATTATGCGAGCATATGACATTGAGATAACTGGCAACTTCTTTGCCCTACCGGCCTTTCGCGAGCGGTTCGGAAGCGAGGTTCCAGGTCACGGTCTCCAAATTGAGACGAAGTGGCAAGTGGCAATGTCAATGGGGCCTATCGTCGGTCAAGTTGTCGGGGCATGGGCGGTTGCTATCCCCATGGATCGATATGGCAGGAAGAAAACTCTGAGCGTCTACCTCTTGCTGACTACGGCCTTGGTTTTTATGCAAGTCTTTGCTCCGAACAAAACTGTCCTGACGGTCTCTATGTACCTGAGTGGCATCATATGGGGAGGGTATCACGTGCTTGCGCCTACCTACGCGTCTGAGGTTCTGCCGCTTCGACTCCGTGGCTGGTTTACGGGCTACGTGAGTCTTTGTTACGTTATCGGTCAATTCCTCCAGACGGGTATCACGCGCGGTTTCGTTAACTGGAGCTCTATTTGGGCATACAAGATACCCTACGCTATTCAGTGGGTATGGCCAGTCGTTATCTTCGCCGGAATTTACTGGCTTCCTGAATCACCTTGGTGGCTGATCCGTCAAAACCGCATGGAAGACGCCAAGACTGCTCTCGACAGGCTATCCAGCAAGGATGCACACCGGGAAAACGCCAACATCTTGGCTATGATGGTGAAGACGGACCTATACGAGCGAGAGTTAGAGATAGGCGCTACGTACAGGGATGTGTTTAGGGGCTCGAATCTCCGTCGCCTTGAGATCTGCGCTATGACATTTGTGGTCCAAAACTTTTCGGGAAACTCAGCCGGCTTCGCCACCTACCTCTTCGAGCAAGTTGGCCTCAGCACAGAAAACGCTTTCAATATGGGCATTGGTCTTAATGGAGTTGGATTTGTCGGTGTCGTAATCAGCGGCTTCACGATTCAGTGGCTTGGTCGTCGACGAAGCTGGATGATAGGGATCTGCTACTGTCTAGTCACGCTCTGGATAGTGGGATTCCTATGCCTGGCACCAGACTATAAGAAGAATGCTGGGTATTCTTGGGCGCAAGCTACTTTGCTCATTGTTATGCAGCTCGTGTATGCTCTCACTATCAGCCCGCTGGCCTATATCATCTCCTCTGAGACGCCTTCTACGAAACTGCGAGCCAAGACCTTATCAATTACCGCAACTCTTAACGGTGCTACGTATCTCGTTATCACCGTCGCCGGACCCTACCTGCTGAACCCTGGAGCCAGCAACGCTGGAGCCAAGATCGAATTTCTCTGGGGTGGATTGACTCTCTTCAACACCATATGGAGTTACTATCGCCTTCCAGAGGTAAGTGAAGCGTGCTTGGCAATGTCTCCAATCATGGAGTAGTAAAATGCTAACATAAGTGCGTAAAATAGACCAATGATCGAACATACGAAGAGCTAGATATCCTCTTTGCTCGTGGTATCCCAGCCCGTGAATTCAAGGACTACATTATCACTGATTCGGACCGAGAAGCAACGAGACTGTGAAAATCAAAGATTGGAGTATTGAAATATGATACATATGGATACGCTGGCTAGGAGATGAGAATTGACTCTGAGTTGGTTTGAGTCGGCTTGATTACTCTGTTCTAATCGTATATTTTTATTGCCATCTCTGGGGTATCTTAGATTAGTTCGCGGCTTTCTTCGCACTATGTCCTCAATGTCTACTGAGCCTCTATAACCCTACTCTTATGCAGTGTCGAATGTGTTTTCCAAAACAACATGATATTTCTCCATTAGGTTGCGGCCATCAACTTCATGACATGTGAGGAGTTACAGAAGAACTGAATGCTTCCGGAAGCCACTTAATATACATGTAATCATACTTCTAGAATAATAAAATAATCAACGGTACCATTCAGGGCGCATCCCTTTTGGCGTATGTTAAGTCAAAGTGTGAATATCGCGTCGACTACGTATAATGAGATTTTACTGGTTGCACTTTCTATAGAGTTCAAGTTTCCCATGATCCTGATAGCCTGATGGGCGATCCTTCTACCAGATTGATAGCCATATTACCACTGCCGTGCAGAAGTCGCGCAGGGTCAATGCGCAGGATTCGGTTCTGCTCTGTCTTAGAAGAGATTATCACTTCCTCCAATTTGCCATTCTCCCAAGACAGAAGCTCGATAGTAACAGCTCCGCGCGCTCTTAATCCCTTGATATGTCCCTTCTTCTCCCAACACGGTAGGAGGCAAGGAAGCAGATCAATAAACCCATTGTCGTGGCTCTGCAGTAGCATTTCAGAGACAGCAGCCGTGAAACCGAAATTCCCGTCAATTTGGAACGGTGGGTGGTTTGCTAGCAGACTGTTCAAAACTGCACCCCGGAGCATTTTTTGTACACCTGCCTGTGCGGCTTTTGCATCGCGAAGCCTAGCATACAAACAGAGGATCCATGCAAGACTCCAGCCGGTATGGCCTCCCCCACCAGAGAGCCTACGCTCTAGTGTACGCGCGGCTGCGGCATGGAGATCTGTTCCATGGATACTAGTGCCGGGAAAGAGGCCCCAAAGGTGCGAGACATGACGATGGCCAACCTCCACTTCATCAACGTCGTCCTTCCACTCCATGATCTGACCGTGTTTCCCAATCTGAGGCCGTGGCAATTTCGCCAACACATCCTCGTACTCGGCTGTGGGTAGCCCTAGTAGCTTTCCGCCTTCAACACAGGCTGAGAATAGTTCGATTAAAATCTGGGCGTCCCAGGCTGGGCCTGCGCAGATAGAGCCAACCTTGTCCGTGCCGGGGAGGTAGTAGGAGTTCTCTGCGGAGGAACTAGGCGACGTGATGAGGTAGCCGTCCTGTTCAACGAGGAAGTCCTGAAAGAAGAGGGCGGCGCCTTGAATGATTGGGAATACACGGCCCAAGAACTCGATGTCCTGGCCAAACTGGTAGTGCTCCCAAAGATGAGTGCAGAACCAGGCCCCAGCAAGGTTCCAATAAGTGGCACAAATAGTTGAGTCTTGGGGTTCTGTATCGGCCCAGAGATCCGTGTTGTGATGAACCACCCAGCCACGACATCCATACATATCACGGGCAGTCTTAGCCCCTCGCTCAGACAGGCGTTTGAGTAACTTGAATAAGGCATCGTGACACTCAGCCAGATTGGCCACCTCAGCAGGCCAGTAATTCATCTGAATGTTGATGTTGATTGTGTATTTTGATCCCCATACAGGCATAAAGTCACCATTCCAGATACCTTGGAGATTCGCAGGCAAACCAGACAGTGAAGAACTAATTAGAAGGTACCTCCCGTAATGGTAGAGTAGTGTCGATAAGCCGTTATCGATCGCGCCCTCTTTGACCTTGCGAAGTCTCTGATCCGTCGGGACATGAGGTAGAAGATCCTCTCCACTAGGAAGTTTGAGCTCTACCCGGTTATACAGCTGAGAGAAGCGCCCGACATGAGGCGAAAGTAAGTCGGACCAGGATTTGCCAGACGCAGACTCTAGGCGAGCCTTGACTTTCCCCGCAGCATCTGTGTTTCGAAATGATGTCTCTCCAGAAACGAGAACTATGACTTTTCCTCGTGAGGCAACCTTGATATCGAAACCATTGGAGTCGACAGAGCCCTCCCCATCCTCGACAAGGACCTTAACTCCCAGCGCAAAGTCTACAGCTCCCTTTCCACCGGCTTGACCACAGAGTACATGGCCGCTCTCAATTGTCTCCACAGAGTCAAACAGTCGATTGATGCGTCGATCCCATTCCGGGTGGTCTCCACGGTTCAGTGAGATAGAGAACTTCACCTCATCATCAGACGAGATTCTTGCGCAGATGACCTCGTCAACAGTGCTGGAGAATATCTGACGTGAGTATTTGCTACCTTTGTAGGTGTACCCCACGCTGAAAACACCAGTCCTGAGGTCAAGTTCTCGAGAATAACTTTGTGGTGTGTTCGTCGGGTCGCCTGTGAACTGATTTTGAAACGCTGTGATGCCACTCGTGCGACAATATGGGCCTGGCGGATCAACACCGTGGCCAAAAGTTAGAAAGACATCGCCCAATGGCTCGTAGTGGCGCAGAGACTCCGGCATCCCAGTGAAAGTTCTAGTGATCATAGCCTCTGCCTCTGCGATGCGATTCTGACGGATCAACTCGCGAATCTTGGGCAAGCTCTCTCGGGCCGCTGGATTGACACGGTCTTGGGGACCGCCATACCAGACCGAATCTTCATTGACCCACAGACGCTCGACATTTGTAGTGCCTCGCACCATGGCACCCAACCTGCCATTACCAATAGGTAGGGCATCTTGCCAAAGGTTGGCAGGGCTGTCGTACAAGAGTAGGTGTTCAGACATTGTATCGCCGGAGCTTAGTCTCGTTAACTGGTGGTTCTGCGCCTGGGCTAGAATCGGCCACGGGGTGCGGTTTTAAGTAGACTCAAAAAAGCGTGACCCTAGCAAATGCGTTTGGGATCTGCATACACCATTTCACTAATAAAAGGCTACTACCACCTTCGTATGCAGCTGGTCGCGGGGTAACTACCCGGAGGAAAATAACCGATGCTTAATTTCACTGGCAACGAGCGGAACCCATTGTGAATCCCAACTAGTCCGTAATACCCGAGGCAAGGAAAGGATTGGTATAGCTCTGTTATGATCTAACCACTGATCAGCCAGAACCGCAAGTACCGTGATCGAAACCAGAGCTCGATTAATTGCTGCAAACTTTATCCGAGCGAGGCCCGCTGACTGAGGACTAGGATAGTTTAGTCTTAGATTTGGTCATGGTCGTAATTGGTTGAGAATTACACCTTGAGGCATTGTAGAGAGCCTATAGATGAACTTGCGTTGGATATGTGAAGAGTCTGGGTAGAATTGTTGGGACATTTGCTTCGATTCGTATTAACTCAATCATCTCAACCAAAATACTCATAACTGTAGACCCTTTCCGCCCTTCGTCCATCGGTAAAGGGACAGGGCCCGACGTCTTGCCAGACGTTCTTCCCCTTCTGTGCTACCAGGTCCCTGAACACTATAGAGCGTTGACCGTAGGACTTTACGAAAGCTTCTCTTGAGTTGGACCAAATTAGCCACGATCTCACGCTATTGGACCACGATCAACAAGACGGTACCTGAAATTGAGTGCTCAAAGTGACAACGCAGACTTCGTGAGCCCGAATAATCTTCTCACAGGCCTGTTCCACCGAACTATTCGGACCAAGTTGTGGCATTCGATCTGCAAATAACAAGAGAATGAAGCTACCATGTAGAAGGTAGATCCCGAAAAGATAAGACATAAACGTCATTTCAGGATCTATTTCTAGAATTCTCGACACTGACTCAGACGCAGAGATGGCACGCGCAGCACAATCGTGAAATTGCGTAGAGGTGATCCAGTCACTGTCGTCCAGCATTTGAATCGCGTCCCATTTCCCGTGAAGAAGAACATGAAGGACATGAATTATGTGCATGCTGTAAACTTGAACAAGCTGGAGTCGAGACTTTTCCACCCCGCGGAAAGGAGTATTGGAGGTACAATCATGTATGCTCTGGTTGACGGTTTGGGGTGAACATATGCATTCATTACCGTCGGTTGATGTCAGACTGTGAAGGCTGCCTTGGCAAAGTAGTAACATATCGTTGATACCATTAACTGATACCGTATAGTCAATTTTGCCAAGTCTTGGGTGTTGCCTGTTGTGATGAAGCTCAATTATGTCGCCAAGTATGGCCATGAGTGGGAGGAAATACTCGAAGAAGCCAGTTCCAGACACCAGTGTTGGTGGTCCAGTGGTCCTGACTGGTAGGTCACCAAGGTTCAAAGTATCCAAGTTCTCCCAGGTTGCCTCTGGTAGAGGTGCTGAACATTTATCAGTCGCTGCCACCGCGAGTGTACGGATGAGACATACAATAAATCTCGCAATAGGAATCCGGAATCGATAATACTGTGTTGAAAGACAACGACAAGTGTCGATCCAGGCAATACAACAACCAAAAGACTCTCCTCCGTTCCTCTCGGTGTGAAATATCACTCATCGTTTCAGGGCTTTTCTTTTTGCAAGAACATAGAGGATTGGCACAAAGCGAAACAGATGATGTGCACATTTCGTCTTCTCGATGAAATCCCTTCGACATGGCTAGTCTCGTCGCCTTTGACCACCATTTACTGCAGTTAGACTTGAAGTCCCCGGCGGAGATTGTTATCGTTAATAGAATAAACGTCAATACATCGTCAATTGTATCGGTTGCGCTGCTACTAGGAGATCGATTTGAATTATAGGGATCCTTGGATTTGGCCGTTGGTTCGCTGTCTCGTACAGTTTCTATAATAATTCAGCTCCCTCCACTTCCATGAAGATTTTCAGATGCATACCAGTAGTTTCCCGGACTCCATCCAGGTCCCGGATGGAAATGAGCGAGATGACGACATCATACAGCTCATTTACCACCCTTGCACGAGTGGCTGGCGCCTGCAGGTACAGAATATCCGCAGTTTTTGCCACACACCAGAGTATTGTAGCTAGCAATGCCGACGATGTTGGCCTCGGGTTGGTCGCATCAGTGATAGACTTTCGACGGAAGATTCTGTTTAGAATGAACGGGGAAGCAACGTGAAAAAGGGAGCTTCCTGGGTCGATAAGGAACGTGTCTATAAGTTCACTTGCCACTGACTCGGGGATTATCTTTCCTATGAATGGAAGAACAGGATCTAAAAATTTGTAACGACATCGCTGCTCGGTTGATGGCTGGTCACTGGATGCTGTGATTCCAGGGAAGGTACTGTGAGAATCAAACAGATTTCCGGGTTCATTATTTGTTCCCACAGCAATGTGATGCTCAGTACGTTGCGTATTGGTATTTGCTGCGGGCTCACAAGATGAAACTGATTGATGAATGTCACCATCGCACAATTCAGAGCCTGGACTGTCAGTCCGATTGTTGTAGGATGCCGTTTGCCTTGGGCTGTCATGTAATTGTCGATGATTGATACCCGAAACCTGTTGGACTGGGTGATTCTGTTCGAGGAACTGAGAAGGATTGCAACGATCGTCTCTTGGGCTGATCTCGCAGGCAGTATCGAAAGGATGGAGGGGAAGGGCGTCGTGTGCAACCTCTGGCCCATCGACACGGAGGTTGTCACCCACGTTCGGGCCTAAGTTCAGTTCTAGTAGATTCCAGACGGTGTCTCCCTGAGCAGGGGGTGAGGTGCTACTGTTCTGCGTCGAATGACTCGGGGAATTATCCCAATTCACGGTGCCAGAAGCTGGGGGGCGGCCCCGTTTCTTGGCCCTTCGTTGGTAATGGCAGGCATGGCCGTAGTCTACAAGAGTTCGGTTAGTAGAACTGAGTAATCCGACCCACAGAGAACATTATCTAAATCGCCCGTCGGGCTGATGTTGAGGATAGAATTCCCACAATGACAATGGCTCCTAGCTTACCTCGGCAACGACGACAGGGGCTGGGAAAGTCAGCGCCAGGTCTTCCAATGTGGATTTGGATGAGAGCATAACTAACCAGTCTCCATCACAACGCGTTCGTGAGGTACTACATTTGTCGCATGCTCTCTTCGTCCGCTTTCTCGGATGCATCGTGGCCTCCCAGTCTGATATTCGGGATATATCCCGCTCCACTCCACCCAGCACGGGCCTGCAATTTCCAGCCCTTGATGCACTGTCGTGGGCTGCAGCTGAGAGTTGGTAAAAGAAGACAGACCGTCGGGTATTCGGGATTTTATGCTCACGTAGGAAGCTCTCCAGTCACTCTTCCTTTCAGTAGACGTTCTTCATGGCCAAGGTAGGGAATGCGGGGAAGAGCATAGAAACAAGTCAGATGATGCGTCCCACTAGCCAACAAAAGTAGCTAGCGTTCGAAGACAAGAGATTATTACCCGATCGGCTAGCCATGAATTACCTCGGGAGATATTAACGAAGCGCAATACCCCCGGCCAAGGCGCTAGAGGGCAGGGTTTCGTTCCGTCGTTCAATATTCGTGGTCTTCAATGTTTTTTTATCGGACCGACAACGAAGATGCTTGATGACAGCTGGAAATTATCATTCAAGTATAAAAATATTGCGACGAGGACTAGGGGAAAAAATTACCCGACTTTTCATAATTGGACTCAATATTGTAGCGAACCTCCGTCCAGTCCTTCAGTGTAGCAAAGGAGTTCCAATGCCGAAGCAATACTAAATTGGCGAACGAGGGTCCAAGGTTTTAATCTACAAATTGAACACAAGACATTGGCGCAATCTCATAGGGGTTTTGTAAATTTATTTAAATTGGAATCAGTCGCATCTTGTTTACATTCTAATCTTCGCGATATTTCTGTGGACTTGAAGCACGCGACTCATATCGTGTTATAGACAATGAACGTAATTACGATCACAGGTTGGGTCACTAGGGACGTGCGGTTCCTGATATTATTACATGGTACAGGGTCAGATGCGACGAACACAGCGGGTGACTACTCAGCCGCGTCCTGTACCTTGACTACCGATTCCGGCTTCAGTGGCCCCGGAATGGTTTGTTGAACCAGGTTGTTTCCGAATCTAGAAAGATCATTGACTGTTCAGCAGACATTTACTATCGGCCGTGGGAATGATATTGTTGCCTTGCTATCGATAATCTTGCCAAATGTGACAAAGTCCGCACCCTTGACTGCCTCACCTCTGATTGAAGACATACCTAGAGACATCTAGTGGATTATTCCCAACTGGTTGGATTAAAAAAAGGGGTCACTGGTCTTGGGGCTTTTATCAATGCTATCTGGGACCTCTAGGCAATCTAGGCAAAAGTGTCAGACAAGCACGTGTAGCATCTAATCGGACGTATGTCACCAGAACAGATCGTTTGATGCATCAGTTTCCGCTATGTGATTAATGTAATTACCCTGGAAAAAGCGATTCAGATACCCAAGGATGCTTTGGACAGAGATGAACGCCGACTTGAGCATGCATTCGACAACGGTGCAGTTCCGGCTTCCACCCGAGTGCTGGTTGACTGGACAAGATGATGGCAAGTTCAAGACAGTTCTGAACCGGGCCATGGCGCAGGGCTTGGAACATATGAAATTGAAGATTATTGCAGACCTCGATAATGACTTCCGAACGCTCATCATAGGCAGGGAAATCATCAGTCTCGACACGTTTCTTATGATTGACGCAAATCAGGTATGGCCGATACCTCTAGTTATGTAAAGAAGTTATCTCAAATTAAACCGTGATGTATTAAAGAACCTACTTTGCGAGATAAAATTTTAGGTTACAGCGCCCTTCGAGAGGCTCTTCGACCTTATGGAATAGGTGTTATGACAGGAGAGATGCCAAAACTGTATCATATTTAAAAAGTTCTTACAATCACGGGCAATTGACTTGTGCCGGATAGATGCCGATCGCTCAGGGGGTGATAATGGGGTTCTGGCAATCTTGCTGATGGCTAAAAGATTTGGGATGCCAGTGAACCCCATTTCAGGTGGCGTTGGGCAGCGAGAAATTACAGCACACAGAACAATTAATGATATTATAGTAAGTCAGGATTGATTGTTGCTGGAACATGAGGATCATCTATGTAATTTTTTTCATGAATTTTAAAATTGAAGCCATCTTTCAATATCTGTTCTTGGAATATGTGAATTATTCATATGACCATTTCTTATATTGATCTCCTATTCCACAACGCTTCTATAAAACACTGTTGGAGGCTGGTTATGGCGTGGGGATGAAGGCTGCACATATCCGGAAAACCCAGGACCGGTGGTGGAGCACAGAAGAAGCCCAAAAATATCGTGGGAGACGCGGTTTACAATAGCTGTCCAGAACGGAATATTATTTATAGTTGCAAGTTCAAGTTAGTTAAGGCTGAAAGCTCGTGGCGTTCTCTGCTACGCAATGCTCGGCTGGGGGCCATCGAAAGTGCCGAAGAAAGCAACTTGAGCGAATTCTATTAGTCCAGATATCTTTTAGATCCTCCTTTGTTTAACGAGACTGCCGCTCAAGGGATAAAACATGTATCTAGGTTTCTATCGAAAGGGGTCCATAGAGGATGTATATAGAGTGCACAGGTTAGGGGGCTTTCCGGTCTACTTTGTATTCCGGTTGATGCATTGATCTCTTGATGCAGAAATGCTTCATTAGGGGTTAAAAGTTATCGACGACGAAATTGCACTAAAGAAAATTAGACATACTATTTATGAGTCTCTCGCGCTTAATCTAGTGCTTCACTCTGTAGTATCGATGGCCAACAGTTTTACAGTTCTACGGTCTTATAAATCTGGCATAATGACACACTTTCTACCTACCTGGTCAACTCCCCTGCCATTCAAGGTTAGGTCAAAGTAAGATATTGTCCAAAGGGCATACCATAGAGATCAAAATTGAATTTGTATCATATGAGAGCCAATATTCGTAGAAGTGAAAGTATGCCTCGCCATGCGTCTCTTCCAAGTAGTATCCACTTGATTCACATACTCTTCCCTATATTATGGGGTATAGAATGGGCACATGCCTAAAGAGATCTTTTATACCAAATAGTTACCACGCCCTTTAATTTGAAGAGATTCGGTGTGATTTTGGCGTAGCTATCAACTATAGTCTAATTCTCCTCCACGCATACCCGTCGATACCTCCACTTCTTGTAACCTCTCTGCGTAAATCCTTCACAACACCAGCAGGTCGCTAAGAACGCCAAGACTACCACAACTGTCACGAGGATCATGCCGAACAGCACATTCGTATCCTCGAAGTGTACAGTATACGAAACGGGCCCGGGAGTTGGTGGTGGCAGCGGCGTAATGCCCACACTAGTGATGCCACCCTGCAGGACAACCGGCTCGCCGGTGGCAAGGTCGAGGACCGCGGTTGATCCAAGCACAGTGCCGTCCTGGGCGAGGGCTGCTGCGGTGATGTATCGCTGCGTAGCGGCGTTAGGCTTGTAGTGGTTATCAAGGAAAATCCCTGTCTCGAAGCCGGTGCGGCGGTGCGTGGCTATAAGATTGTCGTAGGAATTAAGGTCGGTAGAATTAGGTGATGCAAACTGCGAGAACATATTAATAATTCTGTCTTTAGATTCCGGGATAGGACTCGGTTTTTACTTACAACAGCCCATGTTGCGACCTCTGTGGCTCCGTTCCAGGAGACATAAACAGTAGCATTCTGAGTTGTGGAATAGGGGGCTGTAACTGCTACTGAGGGACCCCATGGCGGACGCCCAACCCAATCATGCTTACTGACGCGGTAGGCAAACATATCAGCCAGGAAGCCTGTGCCGATGCGGCCGCGCTGGATATCCATAACAGGCGTGCCGTCAGGATTATACTCAATAATTGATGGGTTATAGCCCCAGCCCAGCAGCATATTGCCATTATCCAGCGTCTGCATGCTGCCCATAGCGCCCGAATCGATGCCATCTGGGTGGTAATACTCATGGACAATACGAGCTGTCATAGCGTGCTCGTCAATCTCGAGGTGTAGCCCGCGAGTCTTACATCCAGCACCCTCGCATATACCAGTGCGCTCACCATGGTTATCAAACATAGTGATATGGCTTAGATTACCACGCCAGAAGCGCGCATCATGCTGCCAGCTAAAGTTAGTGGCCTTACCGCTGCTGAGATCAGTAAACTGGTTCTGCTTGCCGCCAAGCACCCAGAGCGGATGCCCATCACGGCCCGATATAAGAGCTAACAGCGACATATGGCGGCTAGAGATAAGGTAGTCTCCTGCAGGCGTCTTCTCAACCGCATTAATATGGAAGAAGTCAAAACCTGAGTCTCGGGTAACGCCATAACGGCTGCTGTACTGGGCAAATGAGTCGGCAATATCAAAGTGGTCTGAAGCTGCCCAGGAGAAGAGCACCCTATTTGTGGCTAGATCGACCTCCTGGAAGCCGCTATCCATTAAGATCGCATCTGCTGGGCCATTAACAGGAGAGCAGTTAAAAGGGATATTCCAGTATGCAGAGAAAATAGCTGTGCCCTCATTTGTGAGCTTCAGCTCATGCATATCTGCCAGCATATTATAAGAACCCTTCGCTGTGACATTATAGATAAGATTATATGCCTCATCAAAGACCAGACAGAAGCCATTAGCATGGCCGCGGGTATGTCCACCATACCAGAAGGCCAAATAGCGGGTGCCATTGATCTCCTGCACGCTCGAGGCGTATGTGTTCTCATAGCGCTGGTCGGCATATATAAGGCTAAGGTCTCCGGCGTCGAGAATCATCGGCCCAGCCTTCATATCGCCATAAACTGTGCCGAGAAAGAGATAACCAGCTTGATCAATACCAGCGGCATCGAATGAGTTAACCTGAAGAACTGGGCTAATAATAGGGGAAGATCTGAAACGTTGGCTAGGGAAGCCATTCGAGGTTTCCGCGAGAGCTTCGAAGTCATCGAGGTTGTGCATGACATTGATGTCCGCCTTTGAAGACGACCAGAGCAAGGCCAATATTCCGAGTCGGGCTACGCCTGCCCTCCAGCAATTCATCTTATTTGCGTGTACGTATGCGGGTATATAGCGGTCTAGACAAGAGTGAGGCCCAAATAAACAACAAGTCTTCACGTTGTAATACTCACAACAGAAACAGTATTGGCGAGTTCAATTGAGGCAAGCTATGTTTTCTTCCCTTCTAACAAGACTTCGAGTGTTGATATTATGAAAGAGTGGCATAGGACTATCGAGCTGTGGTGCGAGGGTTGTAATGAGATCTCGGGGATATCGGCTTGTACTCTGTAGAAAAGTGTTTCTGCAATGGCTAGTCGTGAACGGGGCTCCTCTGCCTCTACTTTATTGCTTAGTACTCCGTATCTCTCCTATCTTAAGCGACGGCAGAAATTTGCAACGGTTAGTTTTATTTTGGTCTCCGCCTTCTTCAAACAGACGACCCTGAGCTGAGCTTTCCAGCAAGTCTCGGGCCGCGCGTCTGAAAGTATTCTGGCTGGACGGGTTAGCATGGCCTGGAACGGCGTCCAGCGGGCGCGCTAAGAGGAGTTTATTGAAATGCCATGGAGGGGAAAGGGTTAGATGAAAGATTTGTGGAAATTGCTCCATAGCGTCTCGCCTGCTTGATTGCTGAATATGGTTCGGCTTCCGTTAGGGCGTGATTGTGGCTGGCTGATTGTAAATAGCGCAAGGGAATTCGTGGGACCATGTTGAAGATCCTCTTGTTAGCCTTCAAGGCTAAGCGGGTCTTAGCCATTTGTACTCCATACGGCGTCGATGTTGTTGGCCTTCTGATGGATCATCTTTCTTGCTTCATGGTCTGAACAGGTGGTTCACAAGGGCATCACGAATGGCATCACGAATGCCCTCAATGACTCGCAAGTTATGATTTACGTACAAGAGGCAAAGAAACACAGGCATGATCCAGAGGGGACAGTCGAGGATTGGCCTGATCAGCTTTCACTGGATATCGGATTAGAAATGGAAGCTAGTATGTGGGTAAGGGACTGTGCCATTCGATTCTCATCAAGCATGTTATCGACAGCCATCACCTTCCGAGGATTCGCGCTAACCGTCTCTATGAAACCCCGGCGGTTCTATTGTCCATGCTCCCAGACCGTCTCTTACTGATATGCCATTCACGGAAACGGACTGAACCTGAGAATCTTGACTGCTTCTTGTCTAGCCTCTACATAAAAGTTCGATGGCTAGAATTCTCGGCTAGAATTCTCAGCTGTGATCCTGCATGTGTGACCAACGCCACCCCCTTTTTTTAGTAGGCAACCGGAACAATCAGCTCTGAACACTAGCCTTTTTCTGTGAGAGAACAGGAGACGAAAGGTTTAGTGATGCCCTATTGCAGGGGCATTTGCTCTAAGTAGCTATGAACGAGAGGCAACGCTGCTGCATCTTCAAGAAGCCCTGGGCCCCCGCTACCGTTTTTCCTCCTCCCAACTTTATCTCATCTATCTTGTTCTCAACCAGACGGTACGTGAGCGTGATACCATGGCGCTTTTTCCGTTGACCCTGCCATGCTTGAGAAGCAATTCGAGGACGTGGAGCCTTCTCGTGCTCGTGGCCAGCTGTCTATTGAGTCGACCGGTGGCTGCCGACGTTCATCTAATCCGCGATTACGAGGGCTACCAGGCGGGAGTTTATGGTCATAAGCCGACGCAGAGCTTCTTCTCGGCGCCGCGCATCAAGGCCCCCATCTGGCAGGTGAACCACTTCGATCCCGAGCGAGTTGACCCGACCTGCCCCTACTTCTTCACCACGGGTGCTTACAGCGGGCTGGGCGCTGGGCCTAGCATATACTCCTCTAAAGATTTGAGCTTGATCTGGGCCGACGAGAACTATCACGAGTCTCTAGCACCGTCTACCTACGAGTTCCGGGGAGAGTATGTCCTCGTCGTGAACCTAGAGGGCGGCTGCGCCATATACAACCAGCACTACGATATCCTTCATCGGGTTCACTTCAAGGGCCATTCACCTCGAGCCCAGCATGACTTAAACGAATGCTCAATGACCCCGGAGGGTAACGTCATGCTCATTTACTGCGATTTGTTCGACGGAGACATGACTTCCATTGGTGGCCCTGCCACAGGAAGTGGTATGCGAAACTGCTACGTCCAGGAACTTGTTCCTGAGACTAATGAGGTTGTCTTTGATTTCAGCGTCTTCGAACACTTCCCGCTTGACGTGACTCTGTGGCCCTATAACGGACAAGGTGTCTTTGACATGGGTGGCGAATACCATGATTATTGCCATGTCAATTCTGTCGAAAAGGTGGCGTATCATCCTCTGGCTGGTCTATTACTATTATCACTAAGACCAACTACTGACTACTTTCGCATATTCTAGACACCAGCAGGTGATTACCTCATCAGCATACGTCACTTCAGCTCAATCATCCTTGTGGGCGCAAATGGCGAGGTCAAATGGGTTCTGGGTGGCCGCAAGAACCAGTTCACCTATGATTCTTCGAACGGGAAGAGCGCATACTTCGCGTTTCAGCACCAGGCGCGCTTCTCGGGCGAAAATCGCATCACGCTCTTCGATAACTCGGTAGTCTGGAACGGCTGGTGCCACGGAGAGGAATACCGATGCTCCCGCGGTTTGGAGCTAGAGATTGACCCGGTGGCAATGACAGTCAAGGTCGTTGACGAGTGGTTTCATCCCCAGGAGATAATCAGTGCCTCGCAAGGCGGTGTGCAGCGACTCCCCAGCGGCGGCACCATCGTCGCCTGGGGCCAGAACCCTATGTACACAGAGTGGTCCGCAGATGGAGAGCTCGTCATGGATATCCAGCGGGGCCAGGTCATCGAGCATGATCATGGATTTCCCGACTTCATGGCTCACCGTGTCTGGAAGGGCGAGTGGAAGGGCCAACCGCGCTGGGGACCCAATATTTCCGCAAACGCCGTGCCTGGATCCTCCGAGAAGAAAATTTACGTGTCGTGGAATGGCGCTACAGATGTTGTGACTTGGGTTTTGGTGAGACTTTCGAGACAGCCTCGAGTAAATGACCCTATATCTAACTTGTGCTCAGCTTCTCTCCGATTCCGAGTCAAATCTCGATGGTCCGGAGAGAGTCTTTGGCAAAACGCCTCGCCTGGGCTTCGAGACCGCAATCACTATCCCGCAGCCCGCAGCCTTCGCTCGCGTGGCGGCCCTTGACGCTGACGATTACATCATAGGCTCAACCCCAGCGGTGCAGATCCAAAGTGGCCGTCTGATCCCGCTTGACTATCCAGTGAAGCGGCTCAGGTACGACACTGTTGATGAGAAATGCAAAGACAGCTTTTGGAGCAAATGCAGCAATGAACTGGCCCGTACCCGTATAGATGACCTCTGATAGAGGCAGTGAATGGCACCCGGCTAGGTTATGTTAGGCATAAGGGGCCCGTGAGAGCCCGGAAAGTCCTCTGTAGGGGAACAGGACGTGCTACGCTAGGATCCAGGTGCTACTATATGTCGCATGCTAAGGTGAAGAATGGCCAGTTTATGACGACGCATCGCAAACTCAACCCATTAAAATTCCTTCTCGATACATTGGTAAATACGTACAAAGGCAAACCACTATCCAGCATATTATTGGCACAGAGGCGCGTTCTTATACCCTATTACCCGTCAGCGGAACGACCAGGCGCGACTGTTTCAGAAGAGCCGCAGAGTACCAGACCCATATCAGACCTATGTCAGATAAAACAATAATATCCCTGCCTAGATAACTATAAATTAAGAATATTAAGTATTTAGAGGTTAGAAACTATATGATATTTATAAGTATTTAATAAATATATTAAGGGTTTTTTCCCCCTATTTCTTATAACTAAGGTGTAGTATAGATCTTATAATATACTAAGGGTAAGTTATAGCTATAGCTTTGAAACTTATTTAGCTAGTATATATTACTAATAAAAAAAAATCTTTTATTTTAGCTATTTTATACTTTCATATATCAGCTTTAAGTTATTAAGCTAATGCTCTTATTAGTGAGGATAGATATGCAGTAATTGCTGCTAACTTTAACTGGTTTAAAGGATTAGGTGAAACTGAATTGTATTTCAGCTGAAATTCAGCCCTTTGCGGTCTGTTGCAGGGTAGGCATGATCTCATGGTCCCACTAGTCATCCAGCTATATGGAGTATACTTGTTGAAGGCTGGGGTGTCACGTGCCGAGCAGGGATCTTAAGATTACCCAAGAGAAGAACTTTCAGGGGAAGACTCAGAACAGACATGAACATCATCAATTGACTCAATGGACCAAATACCCGCAGTGTGTAACAATATTACAAGTAACTCTGTGGGAAACGACACCGCAGAAGGAACATAGCAATCACAACACACAACTGCTGCTCACCAAAATTACTACCGAATCTTCTGGATGGGGTGATTGTCTGGTCGCCGTCCCGGTCCCGACTATCGTTTCCACCGCGGGGTCCTCGCGCATGGCCCCGCACCGATGCTGCATGAGATTCTGACTAGACAGGTTAGCATGGTCTAGAATAGCGTCTAGTGGCTTTGCTAGCGGGAGGAGATGGTCGAAGAGCCAGAAACGAAGCAAGCGAGGTCGAGATACGTAGATAAGCTAGACGGAATTGATTTAGATCCGAATTTCAAGGGACATGGACAGGTATCTATAGTCCCCGAGGTTCTCGGTGTCCCCGAGAGGCCTAAAAGTAGAATCTTCAGTATTTCTTTCTGATATTCGTGGCTGCCTTACCTACTGTGCGCACTCTTGCTATCCGCTAGCTATTTGAGATGCTTGAGAACCGGTAGTAGACCGAAGCCGCTGTTGTGTCAGACATTGTTCAGTAGGCTGGAGAGCTCGCATAGAGCGCTGGTGTAGTACTTGAAGGCGAGATCCTGAAGACGCGGGGTGTCGTTCACGAAGCAGGCGTGGGAAGCAGCGGAGGCCATGACGGAGCAGTATAGGCTCTTGTGTGATACCATAAGTTGATGGATCTCAGTAAGC
This sequence comes from Xenoacremonium recifei, assembly GCA_012184525.1. NCBI lineage: Eukaryota > Fungi > Ascomycota > Sordariomycetes > Hypocreales > Nectriaceae > Xenoacremonium > Xenoacremonium recifei. The sequence goes on from WOFQ01000097.1 coordinate 33,651, forward strand.
CAACAGTCGTGGAAGCCCGAGTGACAGTTGGGCAGAATGACGAGACGCAAGTACTTTAGTTGTGCGCAGTGTGCCGCGACAGGGTGAGCTCCACATCGCGGAAGGGGACGTCGTGGGCTATCGCCGACTCGGCGAGAAGGAGAGAGAGCCGGCCCAGGGCATGGAGACAACATCCTTAGTCGAGGGCTGTAGGTTGTTGGAGAGCGAAGCCTCATTCGTCGGCCCATTGTCTTTCCTGCTGGCCGTGCCCTTGGTTGTGGTCCGCCTGTAAGAGGCGAGGCGTCGGTCGACAAGGTCAGTCGGCGTGGGCCATTGGCATTCGCGACACGAGACGCGACAGGTTCGACAGATTGGACGGCCCTCATCACACTTTTTTTGTTTGCGCCGGCATGGCATGCAGCCATTCTTTGTGCGCAAATTCGCTGTCGTACTACGGATCATGTTGCAGCTTGGCAGGGCTGCTGTGGGATGAACAGCCAACGTGGAGTAGGAAAACAGACGGACAGGCTGCAACTAGTCTCATTTTTCATACGGCAGTTTATAAACAGAATCAACTAAGACCTATAAGTGCACCCTCGAATTAATGTCACTAGCCTTATCAAGTGTCTCCTGACACAAACGAAGAAAGACGGCAGCTAGCTCTGGACGGTGAAGAGGAATCAAGCTGAAGAAAAGAGACGCGGTAATACGGAAGAGAGTTGTGCGGTGCAGACGGAACGAATAGTTTTCTTCCAAGAAGGTGAAGAAGTGTTCCTGGAGGGCTGAAAGGAGATTGGTGTCTGCTTCATCCAAGAGCGGCTTGTCGTCCTCAAGAGCCTTGGTGAGATCATAGTGATTCACACTCATGAATAGAATGTGGTCATAACCACATAGAGATTGCAGAACCTTTCCAAGATCGTAGTGAATATCGCCTTGCGATGTAAGAGCATTGCGGAGCTGGCAGCGAACATCGATGAAGCTGACCACTTTGTCATCGTCGGAGAGAATGGCATTGCTAAAAACAGGGTCACCGTGGATGACATTGGCGTGCATTCCCTTTTCTTCGGCCTCGTAGGTATCGAGGAATTCGTTGATACGAGCGAAAAGGGTTCCGGCTAGAGGACCCAGAGCGTCATATCGATCCTGGTTGGCGTGGTAGCGGCTGCGCAACTTGGCTCCATAGTTCGCATAGATGTTCACATAGTTGTTCTCGGAAGAGTGCTCAGCAAACTTGCCAGCAAGCGCTGACGGGATCTCAAGGGTAGGTTCGACTCTGCCTTCACTGGTATGAATGCTGTGAAGACCCTTCATGAAGGTGTTCAAACGGCCAGTGGTGATTGAACGACCGACAAGGAGGTGGGAAAAGGTACGTCCGCGACAGTTCTCCATGGTAATGTTATACATCGAGGTAGAGGGAATGAAATCAACGGTATACACTCTCGGGAAGATAGAAGCAATCTCGGCTGGCATGTGGGAGTAGAAAAAGAGCTCGCCGAGAATGTTTTCCGACTTGCTTGATTTGATGACCTTGTCACCAATGACTTGGACAGTATTGAAATCACGGGCAGCAACCATGCCCGACTTCTTGGTGTCTTCGACAGCACCATTCTCATCACCGAGCAAGACAGGAGCATCGGGTTCGTCGATCATCCAGCCAATCTCTTTCATTGTGTCCAAGTTGGCGTTGACAGCCAGATCATCAACGTAAACATCGGCGTATGGCTTTCCGAAATGCACCTCGTGGTATGGAATGCTGTACTGAGCTAACTGGTTGAATGTAACCATGCCAATATCGGCCAGTACTTTTCCGGTATCACCATGGTGTGTTCTCATGCGTCGAGCAGTTTGCTATGAAACGTAAGAAAATGCTTCAGAAATGTAGGAATTGAATCAGTCTTACAATGATGATGTAATGTCCAGCCTTGTGCAGTTGCTGAACCAACCGAATGTTCTTGTCGATGGGTGGACATGTGGAGTAGTTGCCGGCGACCGCAGGGACGCCAACCAAGGTCATGTCGAGATCGAAACAGAAACGACGAGTCTTCAACTTAATGGTGGACTTTGAGTCATGCTTCAAAAGCTTTAGGAGGTCCTGTAGCTGCTCAGGGGTTCCCACGACACTGAAATCCTTGTTGTCAATCGGCATGCCGAGACAAGGAACATCATTGTGAACCATCAAAGAGATGATCTGTGAGGTATAGTACTCTCCAACTTCAGAGCCATCGGGATGTTTGACGTCGAGGTTGTCGGAAGTCCAGGTCTTGAGTTGGGCAGCGGACGGAAAGACGTAGGCTCCAGTATTCGCTTTGTTGTCGATTGCCTTCTTTTCTTGGACATCAATGATTCGTTGCAGGCCATTCCTGGTAGGATATTAGTACTGTTTTGATATCATGTGACATCGCAGACCACTCACCTTTCTTCAGTTTTGATGTAGGAGAAAATGGGTTTGTTGCCATTATCGATGAAATAGAAACAACCACCATGCCCAGGTGGCATATCACGGACTTGGCCGAGAACATCTGCCCAGTAGATCGTATCGCAGTCCAGGGAAACTGTTCTGCGTTGTAGATGCTGCTTGGTCATACTCTGGGTGACAATGTAAAGCTAATACATATAAGCATACTAGATATGGTGCTGGAAGGGGATATTGTTCTAACTCACCGTCTCGCTGGCACCCTTGGTTTGATGCCTTAGACGCAACATGCGGAAGTCGATCTTGGGGAAAGATTTGCTGACCAATTGGCCGATGCGGAACTCTTCGTTAACGTCCTCGTTGATGGCGATCCATAGTGTATCTTTGGGTCTAAGCGTGAGGTTGTCGATGAGCCATAGTAGCATGGGCCGTCCGACAATGTTGATCAGCGGCTTTGGGTATCGATAACCCTGCTTTGCAAAGCGGGATCCAATGCCGCCAATGGGGATAATGACATTGATGCCTTCGGCATCGCCATCTACTTGCTCGCCGTGCATAGCCATCTGGAGGTGTTAACAATGAAGTTACCAAAGAAGAGCTTTGTGGTTTGAGGTGGGAATGGGGAAGTTGGATTATTTACAAACCTTAACCGACATAAACTCCGAGGACTTGAATGTTACAACATTACAAGCTGACGCTTCGGGACAGGAGCATCGTCTTTTTTCTTTCAGTCAAATTTTGTGTGATTCGACCAAACCCACGTGGGAAACTTCCCCTGACTACCCCTGAAAGATCAGCAGAAGCTATTGAGACGACTACGGAGTACCGATAGATTAATAACAAAATTCTACACCAACAGCGGCAGAGATTTTGCGTTATCTTCAGCCACCGCCGCGTTATTGACTCAGTCGGGCATTCCGCAGCTGAAAAGCCGAATCCGGTCAAATGGGGCCAGGAATGCTGCACATCGCTTCGTTAGGTCGTGTTGCCGTAGGGAACAACGTACTAGTACAAGCCAGGTTGAGTTGTCACTGTTGGCCCAAAAGCCATGCCATCCATCCGGCTGGAGTTAGACATGATAAGCTCGCCTGCCATGCACTGGCCCTAGCCGGTCTGGTGTTATCGATGCCCCCCCTTTTCTATTTAGAGAGGTTTACCCTGGTTATACTTCTGCAATCCGCGAGCTCTTATCTTGGGGGGTAAGTCAAGTCTGGCCCTTGCGCATGTTGTCGCGACACGACATGGCCCAGACAAATCAACGATCTAATTCGGCTGGGAAGCTTTCAATACTCTCCGAACGAGAGGACACGAGAGTGTCGTCGCCCGATTTTACATGGGGGCAAAAAAAAAAACCCCTGAGAAATACTACGGAGTACGGAGGGGCAACTATGGGTCCAGATCAATACTTTCAGCCACATTCGATAGTCTCTCCCCGGCGTCTCCTTGGCTTCGCTCTAGTTCCTTTGTGGTTGCTGCAACCGATATCGAGGCTGTTACGGGAGCTGAAAGGGGCAATGCCGTTCAAATACATGCCCCCAACTAAAACCAAAAAAAAAATTGGCGATTCACTTGGCCATCCCATCCACATTCCTCTATCGCCAAACAAAACGGCATCAACTAGACTTAACATGCGAGGCAAACACTAAACTTTGCTACCTTCCACTTGATCGATTATTTCATATTACTTCGCTGCGAATCGCCCGTACAACACCCACCACTTCGAAACTTGCGAGCACCATGGGCTTTCTCAACGGACCCTTGGCATGGATCTCGAAGTATGGAGCGGCACAACGTGCTGCGTACATCGCGGCTCTCAGTCTGGTGGCGATTCAAGTTAGCATTGGTATCATCATGAAAACTGCTCAAACGGGAGCATCATACTCTTTTTCAACTTCAGGATCCGTAACGATTTCCGAATTCTTCAAAATGCTCCTTTCCACATTCTTCTTTTATAGAGAGTGCAAACGTCGTGCCGCTGAGGGCGTAAAGCCTTCTACACAAGGACTGGATTCAGGTTACTCGACGCTTCCATTGTCAGACTCTCATGATGGATACAGGCTCGAGGAAACAGGCAAAGAATATCATAGGGACAGTGACTCGGAATCTGGGTCCAGCGATGAAGCCAGTCGACCTCCGGAAACAAGCAAAGAATATCATGGGGATAGTGACTCGGAATCTGGATCCAGAGATGAAGCCAGTCGACCTTCGGAAACAGCAGGCAAAGAGTATCATAGGGATAGTGACTCGGAATCCGGGTCCAACGATGAAGCCAGTCGAGTTTCCCCCGTAGCCATCCAGCTTAACATGAGGATGTTTTGGTGCTACATTCGTGGCGAGGTGTCTAGGGAAGTTCGATATGGTTTCTGCAACCTGGCTCTGGTTTACGTTCTGATCAACAATTCTGTAAGTTTCGAGGCTTCAACTTGTGCATGCGCACCTTCTTACTGTCTCAGATCTTCCTTAGCTACAAGCTAGCCGATCCAGGCACAATTCAACTGACCAAGTCGGGTGTCACTTTGATTACGGCTCTGGTCATGATTGCATCCTTGAACACGCGAATTTCCAAGATCCAATGGATGGCAATTCTTATGCAGGTAGGATATATCTCTTTAACAAATCCTTGCTTTGACTGATCATTCAAAGATCTGCGGCCTGGTTGTCACTCAATATCAACCAGACACCGGCTCCACATACTCGCTTAGCACCTACCTTATCCTCATATTCCAGGTCTTCCTGAGTGCTTCATCGGGCGTCTATAACCAAGCTCTCCTTGTAGCGGACGATTCCAGCTTGCATGCAGACAACATGATTCTGTATGCCGCTGGCACAGGTATCAACTTTTTATGCCATATCGTTGTTAAAATCCTCAAGACGGATGAACCAGGGTTCTTCCAGGGCTACAACTCCTTCAGTGCAATCATGGTCATTGTCAGCAATGTTTTCATTGGCTTGGCCATCACTGCGGTCTACAAATGTAAGTAAAAGTCAATGACAAATAGGGATATCCACTAACCCGGACAGATGCCGACGCCGTGGTCAAGTGCTTTGCAACAGCTTTCGCAACCGGAATACTGTTGTACATTGCACCTATCCTTTTCCACACCAGTCTCAGCGCCATGGTCTTGCCAGGAACCATTACAGTCTTCGTTGCCTCTTGGCTTTATATGGATAACCCGGCGCCCAAGGATGTTATCCCATCCACAGCTAGCACTCAGCGGGTTGGAATCATGGGCGGACTAGTCGCTCTTACCAAGAAGTACAGCGGAACATTTTTTGCAGCTGCCGCAATTGTCACCGTTTCCTTTGTTACCGCTTTGACTATGATTGAAACTACAATGCCGGACTTTGCGAACAACACCGGGGTCCCTACAAATGCCTCCACAGATGCCACCCTTGAAGTGGTTCTCGAACCTGACCAGGCCGAAGATACAATTATCTCCTCTCCTTTCAAAAATACTCTTGCGATGATTCGATGGAACTCCCGTCACTCCGAAAGGGTTCCTAAGTTGATGGAATATCAGCCTTTCTTTCACGATATTCACATCTCATTGCCAGGCTTAATGGAAGATCAGGAAAAGGACTACCACAACCTTACCCACGATCAATCCGAGGATACCAAACACATCTACAACCAAGTGGCGAGCACCATGAAACTCATTTTGGAGACGGAACCCGAAATCGATGGCCTCATGTACTTCCACTTCGATGCCTGGGTCGATCCGTTTGCATTTGACAACATTGACCGCGAAAATATTCAGTTCCCTCTGAATGTCAATCTATCTCCAGACCGCCATGAGGGACCAGAGTTTCGATGTATGAATACCACTCAGAACTACCTCTGGTGGGGCTGGGCTGAAGAATTCCACCTCAAGGCCATGCGAGCTCAAACCCAACTAACTGGTTTGGATACCGACTACGTTGTTGATCCAAATGAGTGGTGTATTGGTTGGAGTGATATCTACTTCATCCCAAGACGCTTCTTCGCTGATTACATTCTACTGGCGGATGTCTTTGGATCTTTTGAGGTTTTTCACGAGGTAGCGATTCCCACCATGTTGCACATTATTGATCAAAGTCGCCGCAGCAACCCATATGTCCCAGTCTTGGATCACATTAGTGATTGCTGGGGCTTTTGTTGTGCAAGGAATCCCACTGCCTGGGAGGTGGTAAATTTCAGATGTGGTCATCGTCTTGATTACAGAGCAGAGGAGGTCACTCAAGCCTTCTATGACAAGCTAGGCAACCAAACGCTTGTCTTAGGCAAAACAGTCCACGAGACAAAGGTGACTATGGCAGATAGCTACCTCAGCATTTCTAAGAATAACACTACACCAACTCAGATTGACGAGCCTAAGGCATCCGAAATATCCAATGAGTTGTTACCTACTGCATCCAAATCAACCGCATCTGATGAGTTGGTGCCTGATGCTTCTGAATCAGGGGCAGCTGATTTGGACTCGTTTGGTGAATTGAAGCATCCAACTGAGCTGGAGAATTCAAATGTATGAGACTACTACAGTTGGCGTTTTCTTTAGTATAAATGGATAAAAGTTTTCAAATTTTCTGAGCCCGCAAGGGTCGATATTACAGCATAACTGTCCTTTGCAAACGGATGCACGAATGAACTATGACATTGCTTTAAACGACATCATTCAAGAACAATCAATCTTCTAGGAAGCTGGAGGAAGCAGGGGGGCTTCAAATTAATTGAGAAGCAACCACTGTAATGGATAACAGTGTGAAGGGGTGAAATATGATTTTGTTGCAATGTCATCATGTTTCCATAGAATCAAATTTCGAGCCCTGGAAACTGGTTCTCAAGTTTAGTATAATAAGGAAGATTTATCCAGGGCTTCCTCCACGTTTGGTAATATTATAGCAGGAGTGGTTCTAGTAATTTAAAATTCTATGCGTTACAAACTACAGAGTATCGTTTGACCTCAAGGAAGATGTTTCGGACTATTGCAATAGCCAGAAGCTCACCATACAGATACCAACACTTTTAATACAGCATTACTTCCACCTGTACTAATGATTTTCGAAAGTCTTTTTCTGAATGCGAGTCTGTGCCTAAGATGGTGTAGGGCAGAGGAGGAGCTGAGCTATGTCACTGCATCTTGAGTGGCGTAAGGCTGTGAATGAAGGAATCAGCCAATCAATTCGTGGTGTTCTGAAGGTGGGACAGTGCAATAGGATATAGCCGGTATTAGGGATATCAGGATCTGGTCTTAATTTATGCTTAAAGAGGGCTTTAATTATTCTATTTTGTTTCTTAATAGAGTGGTATTTATTTGCCTTTTTAATAAATATAAACTTAGTATCAGTAAGAGTGCGAGGTGCGCTGATAAGTATAATATTATATTTATCTAGATACTAATAAGTTATAGTAAATAAAATGTTAAGGACCTAATTAATAGTAAGGCCTTATAGAAAGGACTATATACTTGAATCTTATATTTACTATAGAATATTATATTTAATACCTGCTTAATCCCTTATATATCCAGGTACCTGATATCGAGGGCGAAGTAGACGAACTGTTTCCCACTTATCTTGCTTAAGGTGCAGCGGCAGTTTGCGCAGCAGCTCAGAACTCTAAAGATAGCAATAATCGATAGTTATATTCTGTTGTATAGCGGTCCTCTAAGACGATAAGGATATATCTTTAACTTCGGCAAGGTATTGAGGGGATTTAACTCCAGAAATGTATAAGCAGGACTACGATAACTGCACGTAATATAGAAGTTATGGCACACCTGGGTCCATACTCAGCCTGCCTCAGCCCCCACTCAGCCCGTCTCAGCCCCCTGCTCAGCCCGCCTCAGCCTAAACTCAGCTTATAGCAGCAGGAGCTGAGCTCTAGAGAATTTGTACCTCACCGATTTGTGAACTATAAAGACTTCTCGACACTGAAGTTTATTACCAGAACCGACTACTATATCTGGAAAGTAAATATAGTCTGCCAATAAAGCCCGAAATTATTTAAAAGGTAAGTTAATCTTCACCATAATTCAGAGAAGGTATTGAAACTTATTTCTGTAAAATAAGGGGCAAGAAAATGCGCTGTAGTATAGGGTAGACTAATAGAGTGGCATGCCCGTAGTCCGATATAGGTCGTGATATATATGCTCTCTAATAATATTATTGCCCGATATAACTGACTTATATATATCCTTCCCCTTACGTTTTATTACAACCCATATCGGATATACCGGGTTATATATATTAAGTTACTGGCCATTAGTTATTTGTTCCGTCTATGTATTTCTCTAAGGAATCTATTGAAAACCTCCCTCTTTAAACCTTCACTTTCATCAATGCTATCAATCAAAGTCCGTATCATTGCCACTATTTTGTCTTCGAACTCTCGGAATCGCGTCTCCAAATTTAGCTCATCATAAAGAATTTGGATATTCTTTTGCTTTTCATCGTCATCCCTGCCGTAATTATCGCGCAGAGATTTACGCTGGTTGTCAGTGGCGATCTGAAGAGCTTGTATTATAAGCCAGGAACATTTGTTGTCCTTGATGTCGGTACCAATCTTGCCTAAAATTTCAGAGTCGCCATAATTATCAAGATAATCGTCTTGAACTTGGTAATACTCCCCAATAAGTAGAAGAATTTTCTCGGCTTGCTTCAAGTTCGTAGTGGTTCCAAGGCCTGAATGATGGAGTGCAAGTGCAACAGGCAGGAAGAAGGAATAGTAAGCTGTCTTATGAACCACAATAACCTTATATTCGTCCATGTTGAAATCCTGAGACGTATTTCTGGCTCTCTCTGCAATGTTCATATCGCATAACTGACCAACTTCTGTCTGAAGTATAGTCTCATGGAAAAGCTCGATGATGTCTAAGTAGGCGGGATGAGATCGGAAGAACTTCTTGAGCAAGACGAATACAGCTGACTCAAGAATGCAGGCATCATTGACAGCACTCATACCAATGCCATCATGAAGGTACCAACAAGGCTTTCCGTGCCTCATGGGACTATGATCCATGATATCATCATGAACAAGGAAGAAAACATGGACAAGCTCTATCATCCAACCAAGACTAGCAGCTTTGAGATAGTCTTCCTCTGACAGAGTTATGCCAAGTAAGATGGAGGCAGACTCGGGAACTGATATGCCGCGATTACATTTTCCATGTGGAAGATTCTCATCGAAGATCTTCAATAAGTATCAGTGAGGCGTACAACACCATGAAGTTCAGGTTCTCGGACTTACAGCTTGATATCGGCGGACCTCATATTCGGAAAGATTATATGATTCGATATACTTCATTAGCTCATCTCGTATCATTGGGTAGACCGCTTTGAACTGAGCCAAGGATGTCTGGTTTGTCATTGTGAAATGTCGCTTAGATTGATGAGGTATCCAGATAAGGTATGTCTGGAAAATTTTGGCAGTTATTGAATCCAAATCTCCTACAAGCTACTATATGGCAGGATGAGACGAATGCAAATGACAAACTTTTTAGAAATCTGACGTGGGCTTTATAGTCTTGCAATGACCAAGTTTATCATCACATTTTCCTTCTCGTATTCCCTGAATACTCCCCTGTTCTAGATCGGCTTGTATGTTTCAGGCAGGCAGTAAAACGATACTCGGGATTTATTTCTTCTTCGTGCCTTCTTTTTCTTTTTACAAGATCACCGTTTTCCCGCTCGTGACTACTATAACTTTACGTCATGCTGCATATAGAGGAAATCTAGAATTTGTCAATGACACGCGATAGAATATCTCAAAAAAAGAAATCACGCATATACAGATAGTACAATTTGTTTACAGCTTAAATAGCATATATTCTTTTGATACAGGTGATAAGGACCATAACTCTGTTCAGAAATTTGTGCATAATACTAAAACTTACCGCTACATCAAGTTGATATGACGACACATATCTGAAAACAGTTGATCAATTCTGTGGGAGGCTGGCCACACTTCATCCACAGCTATGACATAACAGCAAGGTAGAGGCCATTTGGACAGAGCACGGTACGGTACGGCACGGCACGGAACGTGAAGGCACGGCACGGCACGGCAAGGCAGGCGGTGTTACTGTACGTTAAGGAGTGGTAAGGATGCATCCGCAGGATTTATGCCGCATGACGTATAGGATGAAACTAGATACCAGACCAGCTATTTAGCGGTGTGATTTCAGTTTACGTCATCGAAACACTCTCACAATAACTTAGAACAGCTATAAGGGTGTAGGGGTTGGAGGGAGAAATTCTTTGAACAGCCGCAATTTTCAATATTTACATAGTAGCATAACTCAATTAGATAGTATTTATGTTCACTCTGTCATTTTAAGATGCAGTTATCTACTCCACGGGACCCAACTAAAGAAACTTTTCGGGAACTCTCGGGTAAAACTGTGAGCATCCCAAGTCTGGAAAATATTCTCGAGGGATGGTCATTTGGAAGAGTCAATCCAAATTTGGATGAAATCCGCTCTCTAGCCAATGAACTCCTTAGGAAGTAGGTCGAGCCTTCTCTGGTTCGTCTTTACTGCTGACACGAAGCGCAAAACATAGCTTCGATAAACCAGAAGAATTTGAAAAGAATAAGAATTGCGACTTTGGTCTGCTGACCTGTTTGTGGGTGCGATATAATTCAATGATTTACGGTATAACTAATCAGCTACTAGACTATGGCCCGACGCGGACCTCAAGCAATTAAAAGCTTGCACTGCTTTTATAGTATGGATCTTTATCTGGGATGATGGATTAGATTTGGCAGACCCTGAACTTGCTAGCGATAAAGCTCAAGCTGCCTCTTACTGTCAACAAACTATGGAATTTGTTAAAAGCCGTTTGCAAGACGGAAAGGATGAAGAATCGTTCAAACCTTCTTCTCCAATTATGCATATTTTCTCTCTTTTTGCTGAACAAGTTTCTAAAAAGTTGGACCAAGGTTGGTGCAATACCCGGCATCGGCACATTGCTTCTACATGGCTAACGTCAACTAGCTCAGCGCGATCGTATTATGGATGAAATAGACTTTTACATAGACCAGGTCCTAGTTGAGCATGGGAATCAGTACACCCGAGATCTACCAGATATTGAAGGATATACCCGGATGAGGCTGGGCACGTCTGGGATCCGCATTGCTGTTGCATTGATCGAGTCAGTCCAACCTTCTACTGGTCCTTTGATTATGATTACTGACTTTTGTGAAGGTTCACAACCCAGACTAAGCTTCCGCAGTGGGTTTTGGACTCAGAAGAAATGAAAATTATCTGGCTACACACAACCAAATTATCAATGTTGTAAGACTTCGCATGTGTCTCAACATTGACCAAAGTACTAATCTCGGCTCAGTGTCAATGACATATACTCTTTAAGGAAAGAAATAGTACGACAGTATGCATTCAGATTGAGGTCTGTACCCTTTACTAAAAATTTAAATTTAGGCATCTCAAACTTTGCAAAATATTGTTCCTATTATTTTCACAGCCACTACCCCACGAAACCTGGAATTTTCTGTTACGAAAGTTATCAGTTTATTTCGTTCCTCATATGTTGAATTCGAACGAGCTTGTCTGGAGTTATTTGCTCATGTACAGGTTGACGAGAGTTTGAAGGGTGACTTGCGTTTATATATTGACAACTGCCGCACCCTCGTGACTGGCTTAGTGGACTGGAGCAGGCAGACAAGAAGATATGGACTGGATCAATGGATATCGCAAGACGGCACCTTGACAATTACTCTGTAGTTAGACCTTTGAAAGAATTTATGACTCAAAAAAATAAATAGCTTCCTCGTTGTATTGAGATAAGTCTAACTAGACGCGGCTTGAAAATTCCGCTGTAGACAGGACTCAGAGTACTGATTACAGTCTGCAATTATTCTCTGTTCTATCATTATTGTTTAAGGAACATATTGTTACAATATTCCTAGGTACATTCGCATCATCTCGATTGGTCCTGTCTGGGTGCGACGTACAGCTGTTCTTTATTCTAGCTACAGACAAAAAGAAAAGTCATCAGATCTATTTTTGTATGTTCTTAGCGTATTAAATAAGAATCATTATTTTCTATTGTAATAAACCTATCCTGACCTGCCCTGAGGGTCGTAAGCCACGACTTGAATTTCTATATTCATACCTGGAGCTCCCATCGCTGCAACTCCTGTTGCGACCCAGATCGGTTTATGGTCAGGCATCCATTCGCGGAATTTTTCGGCCATCATTTCCGTTATGTCAGGCGTCAAGTTGAGATGGTACGAGTTCACACGAAATACCTGTGACCATCCCTTACCGCCGGCGTTACGAAGTGCAAGATCGACATTCCGGAACGCTTGGTCCATTTCCTTGTCCAAGGATTTTGGTATTTTGACACCCTCAAAGCTTGGGTCGCATCCGACTAGAGACGTTGAGAAGTCTGCAGTCACGGATCTCTTTTTCCAAGCAAGTTTTTACTTACGCTGACCTGAGATTTCGATTCGATCCCCAACGCGGACAGCTTCGGAATAACTGTACTTTTTCTGTGCCCACTCCCCAAATCCAGGGCTGTTCGTGTACATGAGGTTAGACATTTTAGAACTTCGTGTTCCTTGTGTATGTATTTATGAATTTGAAAGTGCGGGATTGAGGATGAATGTTAGTGTTTACTTAATCCTTATCGGCCGAACGTGTCGTACTTTATGCTGGTCGATGAGAATTAGTGACACTGTATACACTGGGCCCAGTTGTGATGATCTTGAAAATGAATGCTTCGGATCTGTGATCATGATGACGAACGCGGTATTACTTCTCTAGCGGTGACGAGTCCACAAGACTCTAGAGATATATACGTCATAATCATTATGATAGAATGTTTCAATTTACATTAGGTCATGGAATCCAGTTGAGTCATGCTGCAAAATAATACCTCACATACCGCCCGAAACGTCATATACACATTAGTGATAAACCATTGCGACACGAAGAGAAAATATATCCAACCTGGTGCCATAGAATTCCATTGCCGTGTCCACCTCTTGACCGAGCCTTGCCGTGCCGTGCCGTGCCGTGCTGAGTCAACGCCTATGTGAAGTCAGCAGGGGCTCATTGACCAGCAAAGGATGTAGTCATACTAGACTCACGAACAATTAATAGGTTCCAACTCTGTGCGGAACCTTCATGCCGCCACTTCTCCGCCTCCCGCCGCCCCTTACGTGGTACTCTAAATAAAAGTATACTATAGCCTGCAGGATATCATAAGACGTCAAGAAGTATTTTTATATAATTGTGTGACATATCATAATAGCTTACTGACCAGTTAGGGTTATCAACTGCTGTTGCTAACGTTTTATTGTTCATTTTGAAACCTTGCCGAATTTATAATACTCATTATCAGCTATGGCAAATGAGACATCGTTTAGAGTTCTCATTGTGGGAGGCGGGGTTGCTGGTCTTAGTTTAGCTAATATGTTGCAAGCCAACAATATCGACTTCCAGCTGCTTGAGACACGATCTGAAGTCGTTACGGAAGTAGGGGCTGGAATTGCTGTTCAGCCCCATGGAAATCGCATCCTAGATCAGCTGGGCCTTTTCGAAAAAATTGAGCAACAGTCAACAGCTTTGAATCGTTTTTTCTTTCGCGACAAGTTTGGATGTCAGTTAAATGGATTCGTTGACGCCCGGCGCAAGTTTGAGAAACGGTTAGTTTATGATCACCAGCAAGATTTCTGTTTTCTAACTCGAGGTAGTCACGGATATCCAATGAGCTTCATGAGCCGTCAAGAGCTAATCGACGTCCTTCACGAGAATATTCGCGATTCATCAAAGATAGTGACCGACAGGCGGGTTATCGATATAGACATAGGTAATACTACAATACGAGCTAGGACCGCGGACGGCAGCGTTTATGTCGGTCATTTATTGGTGGCAGCAGACGGCACCCACAGCCATCTGTGGCAGCTAAAGAGCCAACTGACTCAGAAATTCGCCCTAAGAGATAAACTCAATTTCGATCAGGAAGGTATGAAAGACAACAAGAGATCCTAGAGCCGCACTGATGAGTCTAGTTCCCCGCTGCAATTATAATTGTGTCTTCGGCGTATCTCAGTTTGATTCGGATGATCTCGAAGGGGCTCATCACGTATTTGGTGAGAAGAAGTCGCTTTTGATTGTTGGCGTTCCAAAAAAGTGCGTATATTGGTTTTGTTTCCAGAAGCTATCAAAAACAATATACGGATACGAGATGCCTCGTTATTCTAAGGATGAGATGGAGAGGACACTCTCCCAGCGGGCCAACGACAACATTACACCCAGTCTGAGGTTTGGCTCGCTGCTTCAGCATAGAGTGGCGGCAATTATGTCCCCTCTCCCTGAATTTACGCCACGGCACTGGAGTTTTGAAAGAATGATGTTTATCGGAGATTCAATCCATAAGGCAAGTCGATCGACACCACCGTCTATAGGGCCTTATGCTAATCCTTCGGCTGAAGTTCCATCCCTTAGGAGGCCACGGCGGTAACGCTGCTATGGAGACTGCAGCTGTTTTGACGAATCATCTAGTCAAGGCTCTTGAACGCCCAGGCAAAGGAGCGGCCCTGTCTCCCGAACAGATTGCTGAAGTATGCAAAGCTGTAGAGAAAAACAGATATTCCCGTGTCAGAGACCTAATGAGGCTTTCGCATGACTTACAGAAACTGGAGGCGCAAGAAACCTTCGTTGATTCGATGAAAAAATTGCTTCTTCAATATGCGGGAGAAGACAGTCTTCTATCGCTGTTTTCACTCCACATAGTCTCGAGTGAGAAGCTTGAGCATGTTACCGAGGACAGAAGGGTATTCCCAAGGGAGAACATGATCCCATACAACGATGAGCTTCTGTTACCTCCACGCTCCCGAGGCACCACAACCCTTTGGTTGATTGCCTTGTACTCACTCTGCGGATTATTTGCCGGTATGGCTTTGTTTTCCGAGTGTACACGAGCTTCCAATTCTACAAACTACGTCTTCTATCAAAATTTGTTCCCGAAGTTTATGGGCGAGATTCATCCTTCGACACTGCTATCACTCAGAAATATGGACCAGCCCTTTCAAATAATGTTTCTCTATCTTCTAGGATCTGCTCTCACAACAATAACAGTGCAACTTGCAGAATCTTACCGACAAAATTGTGCTATAAGTTGGGTTCTCGCGTAGGTACATTCCAAATGATACAATTCGCGTTACTGACTGAATAGGTCTATCACGTGGAATGCTCTCGCCACTTTCGTCGTCGCTGGTGTGTCTGTGCCGCTTCAAGGCGTCTTTTACACTCTTGTTTCTCACAGCGAGCAATATTGGTGGCCTGTAGATAGTGTTACACTCTCTGCATACACTCAAGCATTTGTGCTTGAGGCGCTACTCGGGTGCTGGATCCTGACATTATACTTCTTGGTCATTTGGAAAGACATTACCATCCTACCATACATGACCGTCTGTTGGCTTGTTTCTCTTTGCGCAATAATACCCACTGGAAGTGGCAAGGGACTAGAACCCAAGCCTCACACACCAAATGGACACCACCAGCCATCCACTTCGGCTATTCTACGACGGGGATATGCTATTTCGGGTATATGCGCGTTCCTAACGCATTGGACTGTTGTGGTAATTATTTCGCGTCAACCGACTGAGGTTTTGAACTTTCGCGATGTCTTCTTCCCCCTTTATTTTCGACAAGTGGTATCTCCGGCTCATCTTTACTTGACAGTAAACCTTTATAGCTTTCTTATGGCGACATTCGTTTTTTGCGTTTGTGCTGTGTGGGATTTGCATCGAGTAGGTCGGGCTACTGTCGAAATTTACGAATCAGCTTGGCTGATATTTGTTGCCTTCATATTCCTTGGTCCAGGAACAGCGCTATCAGTAACCTGGTATTGGAGAGAGGGTAAACTGTCGTCTATTGGAAAACATTAAGTCCCGCCCTGTTCCAATATCAAATTCAAATCGGGAATAATGGCAGATCCTGTTTTGGAGATCGACTTCGATAAATATAACGGATGAGACTCCTATAGATAACGAGATGTAATACACTAAAAGCAGCCGTGGAAGTGACTGGATCTCTCAAAGCCAAACTAATGATTTCACTCTTCATGATAAGTCATGAGTCTGTAGTCCCTCAGACAGTATTAAATAAACCTTTTAGTGCCAAACGAATAGTCCGGGTCATATTGGATGGATCAAGTGTTATGTTTATGGATATTGAAAGTTCCAATTGTACTTATGGCTACCTGACCACTCTCCTTACGCAGCACATTGAAGACAAGCTCAATTAAACCTTCCAGAATACGGAGAGTACAATATTAGCTTAAATTATTGACAATCATCCAGTCAACGGCACATTTACGACAGACATAGTACTTATACATGCGTTGAGAACTCACGGCAGAGCAGTTGGCGTGCTTTTTGTGAGAAGGCTGGAATTCCGGTCAGCTGTTCAGCTTCTCCCTAGGAGGCGGCGACAACTATGACGATATCATTGGGGTTACCGCGCCCCACCGGTTGTAAATTTCGAGACTGGCGAAATGGCCAGGGTAGCAACGAGAAAGGTGCCGGGAGATTTATTTACGTTCTGAATGCCAATCTATGGGCTCGGTATGAAACCTTTTGTCTTCATAATGCAGATATAATTTCACTCTCTCCATGGAAACCCAGGCACACTTCCGATAAAACATAAGTCAGGTCAAATTTGAGATCCATGCCAATCTGAATAGACAGATTGGCCATAGACATTTTGAAGCCATCTGCATGTTTTCACTCTGTATTTCGCCCTGGACTCCAAAGACTGTCATACGGAACTCGTCATTTATTTGCTGGTGTAGTCTTTACCAAGACTAATAGGTCGTCTTACCAGGTGCCATACTTATCTTAGGAAGGAGACTGGAAGAGGAAGATTTAGGCGTGGCCGCTAGGGTATAAGAGGCAACGGACAGTGGCTGTGCATGCTTTGGTGTAGCAATGATGACCAGACCTTCTAACACTGGGAGGTGTTAGAAAGGACTTTCTCTCTTAAAAATCGGAAGAATCTGACAACACGAAAGTTTGAAATTTCGGCCTAGACGATTTTATGACATTCTATTTTTCTTCCACTGCTGCCATCTCTATTCCACAGCTATTTCAGCATAACCTTGGTTGTTTCTGCCATGCCTCCTTTCTTAGTCTGGCCAAGGCCCTATCGGTACCATCACTCTTCAAACTTTCTAGATCCCATCTTTACACGTCTTGTCGTACAGGAGCGTCCATGCACAAGCAACTCGGGAGTGTTGCAGCCATCAAAGTCTCAACCAATCTCATGATGGTGAGTTCCAGCTAATACTTAAATCCAAGTACTCAGAGTTCCCAAAGACTCAAATTTTGAATAGAATGACTACATTATCATATACAAAAGGATTGATGAATTTTCCCTTTCAGTTTACATATCCGGATGTATCAAATGTGCCTCCTACTGTGCCCAACACGTGAATATATCTACTATTGAAGAAGAAAGTCTTTCATAGACCCAAAGAGGTTTTGAAAACTTTACGTAATGTAGTAGTACAGGCCAGATTTATTTCACAGATGGATCTGACTTTCTTCTAAGGACCGTGACTTCTACTCGCAGCTTCAGGGGTCTCATGGCTTGAAATCATTATAGCTAGCAAGAATCCTATTATTGCGCTGCTACTATGTCCGAGCTATCTTCGTCGACCAGAGAAATCCCAATTTCCATTCATATCGACGTTACCATCAAGTCTCAAGGGCTTGAATCATGAACTGCACCAGAGGAAAGTTATGAAACTACCTACGACAGAGCGAAAATATGTTCTTTGCACAGGCGATGGTGTGTAGTCCGCTTCGAGATAAATTATCAATTTGCGTTCATTTTGATTTTTCTTATCCCCGAAAGATATCTTAACTCTATCAGACCTGAGGAAGAAAAGTCTTTCTTTACACTATCATCTGCTCAATTGACCCAACGACTCTACGGAAATATGATGAGGTAACCCTGACTGTATCAATATCTATGATTATACGTTATCCATAAGCTCCCAACAACATTTCTGATAGCCAGTCCGGGGAAGACTCTAGGGTATGCTTCAAAGATGCCGAATTGGGTAGCTTGGGGCAATTCTCGCCGAAACCTACCCACAATGGACAACATACGGGGAAACCTCTTTCTCGATAACGGACGACCCCCAAGCATCCGGGGTTGTGGGGTTGCCTAGATTTTGTATAAATGCAGCCTATGTTCCACCATCAAATTGCATTTAAAATAGCAACTTTCAACAGTATCATTACGCTTTTCTGTCAGATTCCGCGTCGAAGTATTCTTAGCACAGATCCTCTGACACGATGGCCCGCTCAAAGGACGACTGGAAGTTGGAACACCTCGAGGCAAGTTTGGAGGCATCTCACGAACATGCCACTTCGGAACAGCTCGCCATATCCTCAGACGTGAGCTACGGGCCACGAGGCATGCGTGGCATCATCCAGTCCCCGTATGTCTTTGGCACTGCAACACTTGCCTCTCTCGGTGGCTTCTCTTTTGGCTTTGACCAGGGAGTCATTTCTATCATTAACGTTATGGACCAATTTCATCAAGTCTTCCCACAGGCCAAGACAGCGTTCGGAACGAGCTTCATGACGGGCATGCTTTTACTGGGCGCTTTCATTGGATGCTTCTTTATGCCGTACCTCGCTGATAAAATTTCTCGCAAACGCGCCCTTACGGTCGTCGTCATCATCTTTAACATCGGAGCAATCATCCAAACTGCTGCTCAAAATTATGGCATGCTAGTTGCCGGCCGAGCTATCGGCGGCGTTGGCGTTGGTACTTTGGCAATGGTGAGTGGTTGCCTACGGTCTTTGCATCTGGCGCCGTAATAGTTAATTGTGATAATAGGGTGCTCCTTTGTACATATCAGAGGTTGCCCCTCCTAACCTACGTGGCACCCTTCTGGTCCTCGAGTCAATCTCCATCGTATCCGGCGTCGTTATTGCTTATTGGATAACCTTTGTTACAAGACGTATGCCCGGCGAAGCCTCCTTTCGGCTTCCATTTGGGTTGCAAATGGTATGCGCTACGTTTCTTGGCATGGGTATCCATTTCTTTCCCTACTCTCCTCGCTGGCTTGCACTTAAGAACCGTCCCGAGGAATGTTTGGCCAGCCTCTGCAAGCTGCGTCGCCTGCCTCCGAGCGATAGCCGTGTCCAAGCTGAATACAAATCCATTATCGCCGAGGTGCAACTTCAACAAATGATTCGCGAGGCACAGCACCCCGGTATTCGGGGATGGAAACTCGAGACATGTTTATGGATGGATCTTCTGGATCGAAAGAGATGGCGTCGCACGGCTGTGGGGTGCGGCGTAACCTTCTTCCAGCAGTTCTCGGGAATCAACGCTTTCATCTACTACGCCCCAACTCTATTTCGTTCTATCGGACAGTCGGACGAGATGTCACTGGTATTGTCAGGTGTCTTTAATGCCTTGCAACTGGTGGCTGTGGTAGTATGCTTTGTCATCATAGATCGAGTGGGAAGACGGCCACTTGCTATTTACGGCGCGGCAGGTTCTTGCATTTGTTATATCATCATAGCCGCACTCTCCGGCGTCTACTCTAAGGACTGGGCAGCGAATACAGCGGCGGGTTGGTCTTGTGTGGCTATGGCTTTTGCCTTCATTTTGGTATACGGTGTATCTTACTCGCCACTTGGCTGGGCGCTACCGTCCGAGGTTTTCTCTACGTCACTTCGCGCCAAAGGTGTGGCCCTATCGACGTGTGTAAATTGGCTTTCCAACTTCATCGTCGGCGTAGCTACGCCGCCTATGCTTGAATCGATTGGATTTGGGACTTATGTTTTCTTTGCTGCGTTTTGCGGGCTGTCCACCGCCTGGGCCTACTTTCTGGTCCCCGAGACGATGGGAAGAAGTTTGGAGCAGATGGATGACACATTTGGCGACACTACGGCCCACGAGGAGCTACGGCTTATGAGAGATGCTTCGCGGGCTGCAGACTTGGTGGTGAATGGGGAACAATTGGGATAGGTATATGCCTAAGGAACTCTTTGATATGTGGCTTGAAAGCACGCGGCTTGACTCTTGCACCCGTACTGTATTTACTATCACATGTAGAAATATTTAACGAGAGAATGTCTACTATTGTCGTTCTGTGTCAGATTCCGAGTTTTTCCTCTTGATGGTATCTAAAAGCAGCACCCCTAGAGTTTGTTCACTACACGGTAATGTTTTCACGGACTTTGCTCTCGGGTATCTGATCCAATCCTTAGCAAATTGCACGACTTGTTAAGGTATGCACTCACTCGGATTGATGATCCGATTTGCGGGGGTCCTCACCCTTCTTCCCCAACATTCCGCAGCACCCCAGCTCCACCCAACGCGGAGGTGGCACTAGGAACAGTAAAGTACCTCCCGGGTTCGGAGTAGTGCCTGGGGATGATCTTCTGAGTCCTGAAGGGGAAAGTTCGGTTCAACCAATGAGACGATTGCTTATTTGTCTCTCTCCCTCATTCAAAAAATGGCGCAGTTCCTGTTTGCACCTTTCTTTCCTGTTTTGCCCCTCTATCCCTCCCTTTTTTTTTCCCTTTTCGCCCACAACCGAATTGGCAATTTCATTCTTCACCTATAAGATTCCTTAGCAAAATACAGTGGTCTTGATGTCGGCCCCTCCTCCATTCAACCCCTGCGACGTGAGCATAACCCTACCGTTTCTAGATTCTCAATTTGACGCCAATGGCCTGACGCAGGCATGCCGGCTTAGGTTAGTCATTCTGGCAACTTGGAGCAATCCTCCCTTGACAAATGCTTACGCGACGGCCCATCCGATGTGGCTGATAGACACCTCAAGTGTGAGTAGCCTCCTTTGAATGTATAGAGTATTTCCCGCCATCTACCCTGCTCATGCTCCTGAATCAGGTGATGCTCATGACACAATCTGTTCCAACTGTCTTAGGCAGGACCTTGACTGTATACGGCACTTCAACGTGCGTTTCAAGCACGTAGTATGGGATAAAGATGCGAAGTCAGTCACCCGCAACAAACGGCCTTATCGCTCCGGATTGGAAACTTGACCTGTTTACGCTAGAGATGTACCGCCAACTAATTTTTCCTGCGTCTATAATCAGGCCAAAACCGAGAAAGGGAATCTCTGCCGTCACCTCCAGACGAAATCGCTATAATTTTGCCCGTGGGCAGACTTGGGTCCCAACAGCTGCCAATCTAACCTTTATTGACGCATCAAAAGACATAGCCGTTTTCGAAAACAGCACATCCAGAACCACCAATGTCAACGAGAGAACTGGTAGGGATGTAGCCTCGGTTTTCCATGGGTCTTTAATCACAGAACCTACGTTCTCTACCCCGTTCTCCAACCACAATTCTCAAACCTGTCTCCAAGCCTCTCAATCAAGTCTACCACTGCTGCCCTCTACTGGATTGGGCGTGGAGACTGGAGAGACGTCACACACACAATACACCGCTTCACATACGTCAACGGAGGCGCTGCAGTTCTCCCCAGCTCACAATGGCGGTAGTCAAACTGATCAAGAAAATGCGCCGCGTTCGTCTCATGAAGGACCACATGATCTAGAATCCACTGCGAAAACAACTACAGAAGCCCATGTTGCCACAGTTTTTTCTTCGACTGAAGGACAGGGTGGTTTACTTAATGCGGGTGTGGCAGCAGTCTCTACGCAGACCATTTCTGAAGACACGCCGTCTACTGGTTTCCTCTCGCCCTCGTATACCGCTTTGAGGACAACGTTGCAATGGCCGATATGTGATCAACAAGAAGCTCAGCTATTCTGGTATTTCATCGAGAACGTAGCTACACTCTTCGATTTATGTGATAATGACAGGCATTTTGCACGAGTGGCTCCTCAGAGGGCTGCTAGTTGTCGACCTCTGTTCAACTCTATGCTCGCCGCGTCGGCAAAACGCCTGAGTCGGATCAGTGGCTTTGACAGCATGGTAGTTGACCATTACTATCAGGCCTGTCTGAAAGCTCTCATTCCTGCCCTCTCCAGCAGCGCTGCGGTAGTTGATGAGAATCTCCTCACAGCCATTGTCATCCTCCGTTATTTCGAAGAGCTTGACGTGCCGATTTCGCATCCCGCACCCGAGTCCCATCTCGTTGGAACCAGGGTTTTCCTCGGAGCTGCTACCGCCGCCGCGCAAGGGAGTGCCATGTCAACCAGTTGCGAACTCACTGGCTTACGGCTTGCTGCGTATTGGCTAGCGCTGCGGCAGGAAATATACATGTCACTCATCCACGCTAGGCCAGTGCATCCAAACTTCGTGCTCAAGGTGTTTGGTGAGCCCGATGATAGCGGTTGCGAGTATGCCAATCGAATCATTGTACACACCGCACGATGCTTGCGATATTGCTACGGTCCCCAGGATGAGATCTTAGATACATGGGAAGAGCTGGACACCTACCGGCAACACTGGTGGGATTCTCGACCATGGTATTATCAACCGTTGTGGAAAGGCCCGACGCACAATGAACTCTTCCCCAACGAAATGTATCTCAACGATGCTGTTGTGACTGGGTTGCAGCATTACTACATGACTCGTATTCTCATGCTGGCACACGATCCAAAATTCCCACGGCTTGGACCGGGTCATGTAGCAGCAGCACGAGCCATAGCACAAGAGGTCAAGACTATAGCCTGCATTATCTGCGGTATTGCAGAGGTAAGAAAGGTCTAATCCCCAGTATTCTGAAGGTTCGCTGAGACTTCAACTTTATAGTCTAACCCCCGCACAGCTCCTGCTTATGTGTAAGCATGCCACACTCTGTTCTGCTCATTTATTCAAATACTGCAATTGAACTTTCCTAGTGAGACTCCACTAACCTAAGAGTACAGGAACGCGTGCATTGCCATCACAATGGTTGGCGACCGGTTTACGGACCGCAGGGAACAAGAAGCTCTGTATGCCATCCTAGTCAAGACAGATCGTGAACTTGCATGGCCTACTACATCTGCGTATGTATCTAATCCACAAATCTTTCTCAATACGGCCGTTCCGTCTCTAATGATTGGTTGCAGGCAGCGCGAATTGAGGAAGACTTGGGGATGGGTGTAGGGTGATTGATCCCAGAGAAAGTAGAAATATAGCTCATTGAGCTTCCATACACAAGTATTCTTTCTCCAAGTACAAAAAGGAGATGGACTGCGCTTGGGCGAAAGCTGTAGACTCTTGAACGGCGTAGACATTTACATATGTTCGACCTAAAGCTCTGCTTCGATGGACAGCCTTTCTAGAGAATACCATGCGGTGGAATAAAACGGCCCACGAACGATAACGAGATTGTAGACATTGTTAACGCGATAGAGTGAGAAACACATCTGGCGAATACTAAGGCAGTGCAAAAGGAGAGGGACAGGATGGATCTCCTAAAACTTGAAGGATGTGGTCTACAGTAAGAACTCTGTCCAATTAGCTGGGTACCTGTCTGCGGTTTGCCGTCTTGATCCGGTCTAGCACAGCTGTTCCCAGTACAGTCGCGTGCGTGATGAAGGTTACCTAACTGTAAGTTAGTAGACTCCCGAACTGGATACAGGAGGCGATTCAGGATTATGCTGTGAAGATGCGTTAAGATGTATACTATTGCGGTTTAAAGATATTGCGTGATATTAGCGTATAATAAGCATGCATATAATCACTTAACGAAAGGGATGGCTGCATCGTGTATGTAATGTCTTAATACCTTTATTGGTATTGTTCGTGTTCCATCTTTGTGAACCTGCCTAACCTTGCTGAAGACTTTCCAGTTTGCTTCCAGCGTCCAGATACAGTGAGAGAAACCAATTCATATCTAAGGACGTCCATGGAAAGCATTCTTATGCTCCGCGTTCTCCTATGGTGGAGGCTTGCTCTGCCATCTCCCACTCTGGACGAAGTGAGGGTCATTGGTATCCGTAGTTTTGAGATAGTCTCCCTCCCCAAAATCCTTATAGCTCTCATCCTTGGTGTATGTGTACAGCCATGGCAGCCGCCCCGGCGTCTGTGCCAGTTTTAGGTACTCTTTATCAGCGACTTGACCGTCAATATCCCGCATTACCGGGAGCCCATCCGTTGTGCGCTCATCAGCGTAGTAGAAACTTAACAGATCTTTTAGAAAACTTTCACAACGATAACAGAACTAGAAATCCAAGCAACTTACCTGAAGCCTTGGCCCGCGTAAGCGATCGAGGCAAAGCGTATCCCATATGCACAAAGAGTCTTTCCAAGTCCAAAGCAAAGCCTGTTCTTGAATTGACTATGGTTAAGGACGTTCCCTGTGAGAATGAAGGTCTTCCCCACGTTCTCAGTGGTATCAAGACAGCGGAACGCTTCAATCGCATGATACAGACTAATCAATGGTGAAGTCCCATTGACGGCCACTGCAGTGTGTAGTTGGGCGACTTTCTCCGGCGAAAGAGAGGAAAATGGATCATTGACATCACCAAGGATGTATTGAACCGCTTTTCGAAAAGGAATATTAGTTTATTGTCATTCATACTTAGAAATATTAACCCTCCATTATATATAACGACTATAGGCGACTTACAGTCTATAATTCGAGAATAATTACTATCTAGTTTTAATTTCAATATAGTATTATGGCCTTCCCTATATATATTCAAGATAAGTCACTAACAGTATTTTCAGATAGAGAAGATATAAGTACTGCCTATAATCTACCTATAAAGGTTAAAACTAATTTAATAATTATAAATATTCTAACTGCTTTAATTATTATTATAAAAATGTTTAAAATAAATTTAAAAAAAATAATAAGTTTTTTTTAATTTAATTTTTTAATTTATATTTGATTATTATTATTTTAATAAATTTTATTTTATTTAATTAAAATATTTATTAAATTTATTTTAATATTAAAATATATATTTATTAATATAATTTTATATAAATAATAATAAATATAAATTACTTAAATAGCTTTTTAATTTAAATTAATAATAACTTTATTATATAATATTATATATAATATATTTATTTTCTATATTAAAGCTAATTTCTTAATTATTATTTTATATTTAACTTTTAGGGCAGTATCTATATAAATTATAAATAATATAACTACCCGTTGGTCTCGGGTGGGTCAACCACACAGCCCAACTAAGGGCTCCGTCCCTTAGTTGGGGAAAAAAC
>WOFQ01000098.1:0-58371 GCA_012184525.1 Xenoacremonium recifei
AGTAATCTGGCCTCTTTTGAATTAGATTCCATTTATTGTGGTGGAAGAAGTGAGAATTAAAGACGAAGTTTGGGATAGGCTAAGGAAAGTGGTTCGCTCGCTTGTGTGGTTCGCTCGCATGTCAACCACGTTATATACATTTCGCTCAGATATGTGAAAGCACTCAAGTTCCTGGAGGACTTGATTGAAGAAGAGGATTCACTCAGTTCGATCTCAGAACAGACATGAAAAAAAAAACCATTGACTTGAATGAAGGATACATGTAGGTACTCAGGGCTCAGCTCTGGAGAAGTACAGAGTTGTTAGTGGCCCGAAATCCAAGGCGCTACCAGAATGACTACGAGGCAAGCTGCGGTAGGCTGTTGCTTCTGATTCCTGAAGCTGGTCATCGTGATTGGGCCGACGCAATCCCATTGAACGGGATTGAACTAGCCGACAGCCAAGACCCCTCCCAGGCATGGCGATACGATTGGTCCCCTCACATGTGGTCGTTTGTTCCGGAATCAGCACGCGCCTTGTCACATCCATGCGCATACCGCTGAAACAAGCAAGGGCAGTGTTCTTTGGGACCACGTACGTTTAGCCAGGGCTGCGTGAAGCAGTCCAGCACCACACCACCCCTCAAAAAATTTTCCCCTGTTGTTATCGACGGCTCCCGATCGCTTGGTAGAGCCGGGTCGCTCGACGTGGTCGCAGCTCTTCCTCCGTCATCCCAGGAAGCTACCTATATGCAAGCCAGCCATGCGGTCCTCTTTGAGATGCACGTTCCCAATCATGTGAGAGAGAGTATCTCCAAAGTCAAAGAGGAGTCCTCGGGAACGTCACTGCCACGCGGTCCACGCGCCATGTTGGACGCGTCCCGCGTTGGCATCACTCTGTTGCATCTCACACCATCGACGACTTTGTTTGCTCGACTCTGGAGCTTCGCGCTGCCAGGTAGGCCCCGCTGGTTCCAGTCGGCTTATCGTCTGGCCTCGGCGACAACTCGTCTTACAAGGATGTTCGAGGTTCCAGCCCCCCCACCATCCAGTCCACGGACGCCGGCATGCCAGCCTGTTGGCTCGTCAGGGGCAGGCTTATCCATCCTGGCTCAAAGCTTGACCGTCAGGGGAGCAAGCAGATCCAGATCATCCAATGCCAATTCGTGGTCGACGACTCCTACGTCCCGCGTGGTCCGGATTCTTGGCCAAACAGCTTGCCTCGAGGCGTCGAGAGTGTCCACCAAATGTGCCATTCCGCTCGTGTTCAACTGACGAGACTGCTAGGCCTTGACCCGCGATTCTAGACGCATTGATCGGCATATCCTCACAACCGTCAGCCCCGCTGGAGGTTTTAGCTAGCCCACAGGCCCGAAGATAGTGTCGATACGTCAAATCATTGCATATGCGCAGTTCGAAACAAGAAGACTGTCTGAAGGCAACACCGCCCTTCTCACACAGGAGAGAGCTTTGGGAGCGGGGGGCGTATGACCAAGGACGTATCAACTAGTTTGCACTTTGCTTTTGTCGTGTGCCTGCTGCAACCCTGAAGCGGCTGACTTGGTGCAACGGGCAAAACATGGTACGTACGGAGCAGTGGGAGGGAAGCCCCTGGGCCGAAGAGATCACAAGAACGGCAGAACTCTCCGTCATTGGCCATTGGGGAGCATCCCAAGGATCAGCACCTCCGCTTACTCAATATCAACTTTGACAGTGCAACGGTACTATCCTGGCTAGAGATCGACGGAACCCTGAGTTGTGTCAGACAGGACAGCCAAAGGAGACACACGCGAGCCATATGTCCATGTTGGAAACTTACCCGAGGGTCCGAAAGGCATTCTCGTATGCTTTTGTTTTTCCTTTCTTTTTTCTTCAAGTTCCAAGCCGAAAAGCTGCAAGGCGCGGACTTCAAACCTCCATGAATCATCGAGGGACTGGCGTGTTAGAAAAGCCCACTGCGAATGTCGGCAAGCGCTAATCGATGGCAGGCATGTCATGATGCACCATGCAACACAGCCATTCCAACTATCATCATGGTGACGACTCAATGCGTTACATCGAAAGCAGTTCTCAACCGCGCTATGTCTCGTCGACAGCATGGTGTTTTCGTCTTCTTGAAACGCCCTCCCGAGAGGCTGGCCAGTGGGGCTGACGGGAGGCTTGTTGAGGCTTGTTCAGGTGAGGCTTGAGGCTTGCATTCTCTCCCTGTCCAGTCCAGTCCAGTCCAGTCCAGTCTGTCAGCCCGCTAGTTAGTTAGGTTGAGGTGCGTGCAGTTTGTTGGCCCACAACAAAATAAATTGGCGTCGTAGAGAACTAACTCGTCGTTGACATTTTTCCATCTACGATCCTCGGTCGCCTGCTTGTTTCAGACATTACTATATACTTCTCCAGTTCTCCTCACGATCCAAGTGGATAGCTTCGATACGGCCCGCATCAGCTAGGATCCAAGGCTAAACAAACGCACGACCCTGCAGATCCACAACCGTTGAGCTTTCTGGGGATATCAAACACATCACCATCGCCAAAAGCTTAGATACATCAGCCAAGCCGCTTGATTGACGAACATGGCAGACGTCCGAGGTCTCATTCGGCAGTCCCCGCCAGTGGACATCAGCAAGCCCTACGATGCTTCGACCCTGAAGGGCAAGATGATCCTCATCACGGGCGGCGCCCAGGGGCTGGGAGCTCACATGGCACGGCATTGGGCCGCTCAAGGAGCACATATCACCATCGGCGACGTGGCTGATGCGGCTGGCGAGGAGTTTGTTGCGTCTCTCCGAACGCAATA
The DNA here is from genome assembly GCA_012184525.1 of Xenoacremonium recifei. Lineage (NCBI taxonomy): Eukaryota > Fungi > Ascomycota > Sordariomycetes > Hypocreales > Nectriaceae > Xenoacremonium > Xenoacremonium recifei. The sequence goes on from WOFQ01000098.1 coordinate 2,767, forward strand.
TCCCGAGAGTGTGTTCACGTTCCAGCATTGCGATGTCAAGAATTGGGAATCTCAGGTCAGCCTCTTCGACACGGCGGTCAAGGCCAGTCCTCACGGTGGCATCGATATCGTGGTCCCCAATGCGGGCATCATCCGTCCTCGTCAATCCTCCAAGTTTGAGAATCCTGAGCTCGTGGACGGCAAGCTCCTCGAACCGGACACATCGACCTTCGATGTCAACATCAAGGGCGTCATGTTCACCACGCACCTCGCCCTGTACCATCTGCCTCTCAACAACCGTCCGGACCGCTGCATCCTGCTCATCGGCTCGCTATCATCGCTGTTCCCGCTGCCTGGCCAGCCGGCGTACGTCATGAGCAAGCATGCTGTGCTTGGCCTCTTCCGCACATTGCGCGCCACAGGCTTCCGGCACGGCATCCGCGTCAACATGATTGCGCCGTACTTCATCGCCCAGACCAACATGCTCCGGCCCGTCGTCGAGGCCTTGTTCGTGGCCGGATCGTCGGGTCCCGCAGAGATCCCGGATGTCATGGATGCGGCGACGCGGCTGGTCGCGGATGAGGCCATCGCGGGCCGAGCCCTCGTCGTTGGACCTAAGATGAAGTCCACGGGCCAAGACTTCGTCGAGGAAGACCCATTGATGGTGGTTGGCGATGAGGAGGGTGACGGCCAGGGTCGCGCCATATGGGAATGCTATGCGCATGATTACGACGAGGTCGACAGCTTCATCAAGCGGTATCTTTGGGTGTTGAGTGCTACCGCTGCAGCGAGGGGTTGGTATGCATGGTTGACTGATGCATTTGCTATCTGGAGGCGAAAGTAAAGCGACCGCCAGGTAACTTCACGGGGACGCTGAAGCATACAGGCTCTTGTTTGGGAGATGACGAAGGATTGTGCGAAAAGGCAGATGAAAGAGCATGCTGTTGTAATTAAAATTGAGATTAGACATGATGGAGATTAGGCATGAAATTGTATCGTCGTTCAGCCCTCGGTATGCAAATATGGAAACCCTGGCTCACAATCAGGTATAGCTACAATTTGAGGTTGAAACACCTTACCAAGGCGATTGTTCGAGAATAGAGGTTCGTAACATTCAGGCCAAAAAGCCATTGCAAACGTTGAAGTATGCTTAAGCTCCAGCATGATCAAGCCATATGCATATATTCGTTTTAGATTCATCAGCTGCATGTGTTATCATCCTCTCCAGCAACATCTCGTATAATCCCATGCTCATAACTCCTTGATTTCTTATCCGTCCCCTCGAAGCAATATCACAATCCCTCTAACGCCGTCCTAAGTCCCCCCGGCCTTCCAAAACGCCTGTCACGGGCAGGCTGCGCCTTTGCCCAAGAAACTCCTTCGTGTGAAAATGAAGTCGAGTACATAAGTAAAAATGAAGAAGCAAGGTGATGGATGGCTCCCGTGCTGGTGTGTCTGCATCTGGTCTAAATTTCGGTGTGAAGACGAATCAAAACGCGAGGCTCGTCGTAAATGATGCTCCGCGTTTGCATAATTGCGAAGTCGCCAGTGAAAGATGGCCGCCTGCGTCCATCTAGTAGTTGTCATCAACTTCCCCTTTCGTAGTAATACTATTCGGTAAGGGAGAGCGATGTTCATAGGATCATGCAGCGCGGGCCGTCCTTTCTGCGTTTCCGGCGGCGACGCTTCTGCGAGCCATTGGGATCGTACTTGTTGCTGTTGTGGTAGTTGTCGTCGCCGTCCATGCTAGCCTGCATCTCGTCGTCCTTTCGCAACATCTGGCGGCACAGGTCGATGAAGACCTCGTCGACGTTGGCTGGCGAACCAAGATTAACGCGCAGCTCTTACACCTAAGGGGAATACTCACTGCGAGTGCGTGCGCTGGCCTCATAGTAAGGCGCGCCCCAACGCTGGGAAATGGCAAAGCCTCTGGCGCGAGGCACGGCACGCGTCTCCTCAAGGTCGGCCTTGTTGCCGACGATGACGATGGGGACCGAGTCGTCATCCTTGATGCGGATGATCTCCTCGCGCAGGCCGGCCAGTTCGCTCAATGAGGAGGCCGACGTGATGCTGAAGACGAGGAGGAAGCCTTGGCCCGTCTTCATGTACAGGTCCCTCATGGCGACTGGACCCTGGTCAGCAGGCGATGAGGAGGGAGGGGACGGCTGCTGGGCCAGATGGTAGGACCTACCGAACTGCTCGGTGCCCGCGGTGTCGAGGCTGGAGAGTGTCAGGGCCTGGTTTGAGAGGAGAGAAGAGGATGGTGGCCTGGCACAGCAGAGGACTCACATCTCGAGCATGACTTGACGGCCCTGTGAGTGAGAGGAGAAGAAATCAGTGAGGGTCTTTGAAGCTCAAGAGGAGCAGCGGACTTACATCGACTTGGACATGTGTCCGGTACGAATCCTCGATGGTAGGATCATAGCTCTCAATCCATTCGTTGTGCACAAACTGGGCTGCATCCCAGTCAGCCTCGGTCTCTGCATCTCACGGACTCGTCACAAATCACCTGTTAAGCAACTCTTGCCCACGCCGCCTGTGAGAGAAGTCAGCTGAAGATCCACGTGATGCCGCTCGCAAGCGGGCTTTCGAGGGGTTTGGTTGCGCGGCCAGCAACAAACGCACCTGCGCCCAGCACGACGACGTGAAGCTCACGACTGCAGGAATTCTGTCAGCATTGAGTCTCTCAGAATGCCGATAAGAGTGGTAAGAATTCCTACCTGGGCTGGTAGTTGTAACGGCGCGACATGGCGATGGCGGCCTGAAGCCAGATGTCCTCGTTGGGCAGCGGTTCCCTGCAAAACGAGGGGAGGGAGTCGAGGGGTTAAAAAATAAAATCTCCGAGATTGCAGGAACGGGAGACAGATAGCGAGCGAGCGAAAAGGCGCGGAGAAAAGCGTTGGCTTGGTGTCGATCCTCGCTGGCGAACGGCGGGAAAATCCCGACAAGAGATGAAGAAGAGAAAACGCCGTGCGGGAGGATTGGACGGAAGTCAGGGAGAGACTATCGCAGAAGAGCGGCGGTACCTGCAGCCTGGTGGGCAGCGCGCGGCGAATGGCGGTATCGCTACTGCAGCTGCGGTAGGGAATGGAAACACCGTTGAGTCTCACAGCGTGTCGTATTGGATCTGGATCCCGTTCCGTTCCGTTTCGGTGACGGCGAGCGGGAGACAGAGGAATTCCCGGGTGATAGACGGTCAGGGTTGGGGGCTAGATTTTTTTTTCTTCAATTTTTTTCCCGGAGGAGCGATCTGTCAGGGGTGTTGAGGGGTAATAGTTCTGTCAACAGGAGGGGGAGGGGAGGGGGAAGGATAGGTAGATCTTTTTCTGTTCCGTCTGTTTCGTTTCGATAGCTAGCTGGGTAGGCCTCAGGGATAGCTGGGGGAGCTCCCGGAGAGATAAATATAGCCAGCCAGCGGGACGGGACTGGAACTGACAGCGGCCACCAACGGAGAGGCCGGTGCAGATGACGGGGATTATCGAATGTTGTTTTCTGCAGAGTTTCGTTTTGTTCCCAGGGTGCTGGGCGGGTTTGAGTTTCGTTTCCGTTCCCAGGCCCAAGCCTCTGGGATTTGGGACCGTAGCGGCTTTCCGTAGCGGCGGGCACGGCGAAGGGCGGGCAGCGGTAAGCGGAGAGAGGCTTAGCTGTGTTGGGACTCGGGAGACCAGAGACTCTGCTGCTCTAGTCAGATCAGTTGAGTTGTTGCGAGGCCCAGGAATGTTCAATGATGTAAGCCGTGGAGAGGCCGTGGAATGTCGGGGAAGGTATGGAAAGAGGGAGAGCAGAGGCTAATAAGAGAGAGGGAGAAGAGATAGAGAGAGAGAGAGACGTGAAGGAATCCCGGCAGAGTGAACGGGACTCAGCCATCAAGTGGGCAGGTGGGTTTATGTATATGTGAGGCTGAGAGAGAAGAGAAGAGAAGAGAAGACACAAAGCAAAACTCCGACTCACGGGTCCAAACGCAAAGACAAGAGGAGGCCGACGAGTGAAACACGGCTCGGAACAGGGTTGTGTCTAGGCGACGGTTGATGATCTGTCAGTTCACGGACCAGACCAGCACAAACCCCCAGGGATCGCAAAGTCTCAGACGAAGCACATCAGGCAGAAAAAAAAAGCAAAAAGGCAAAAGTCGGAACGGAATGCACACGCTGCCATATATTTACTACTAGATCTGACTGCTCTCAGGGGAGGGGAGGGGAGGGCCCGGCGACCAGGGATCCCTTTTTCGCTCCAATCCAGAGCAGAAATCTCGATTACCGGCACAGCTGCAGTGCTCCATCTGTACATGTGCCATCTAGCCCCCGAGCTGCTGTAAGGTACCGAACCGCCAGCATCGATACGAGAAGGCGTCTGTCTGCGTGTGTCCACAAGCCAGGTCTGCCCTATCACCAGGCCGTTCATCATGCGTAGGGGACCGAAACCTCGGAATCAGCTTGGTTCAGCTCCCTGTGGCCCGCCTCTCCACAGGCCGTTCTGGCGCGGCTATTGGTCCCGCTGGAGGCGTAATGGATTTGGGACTTTGCCTCCCTCTGCGCTGGGTTCTATTAGCTTGGGAGGAGGCTCTTGGAGATGGGGATGGATGCTGACAAACTTGAGACCTGGTGAGATAACTGACAGGGCAAGTTTGGCCGGATGCCTCCCCCGGCTTCGTGGCAGGCAGTTAGTGGTGGACCTTGCATATGTATGTACGTATGCTGCATGTATGTCCTGTATGTACGGACACGGTGACAGGCTTCTGAACGTACATGTGCTCACCCAGACGAAGCCATCGATCCACCGAGGCAAGACAGCCAGCTTCAAGACGGTGAGAGTCCCAGGTGTCAGTCAGGACAGCTCGGAGGGAGAGGCACGTGCGGCCCGAGGAGACGGACGCCGCCCCGAAAGCTCTCCATCCAGTACTAACCGGAACTCCCGTAGTTTCAACAGCAGGATTGCGCGCTCAGCTACAGCTCTGGCCTGTCATATCCTTCCAAGCATGCGTCGGCAATGGCATTCGCAGGAATAAGCTCCGTCGGCGGTGATCGTGGCCAAGCCAGAATGATCATCCCGTAGGGCTTGGGTCCCGATTGGATACCCGCCCGGGTCGGATCCAAGCTCCCTCCGCTCTTCTTTTCAGCTTGCTCTGACGTCTGGAGCTGTGAGGTTGAGGATTGCTTATCCTGTCTGCAAGGATACTCTCAAACAACTCCGCTGTTTATTGCAGCTGTCTACTAAGATCATCACGCACGCACAGCTTGCAAGAAACCCAAGAAAAAATCCTGGGCTTCGGAAAGAAGATAGCCGTGTTCAGCTCAGGCGGAGGCAGTCCAGACTATCCCGTCTCCATAGGTCTCGGCCCAGAACCTAGCCGCAGCCACCTTTCAGTCATCTGACTTTCTCATGCAGATGCGAATTCCAGCCCGTCCCAAGACCTTGGAGTGGTGGAGTTGCGCCTCGTAAAGCTTGATCTAGTAGATGCCGCTTTCTCGTTCGGATCTTGGATGTTGCCGAAGCCATCGACAAGCCATGGCGTGCTGTACCAGGTTCTGTGACTCTCTACCAGCTTTTGTGATTTTCCCCGCATGAATAGTGGCTGTTGATGCGTTGGAGTGTCATGCATCTCGCTCCTTGTTTCTAGGGACTGTTTGGTCAGTCAACTACTGTTACAGACTTATTGACCATCTTAAGAGGATTTTCCTCCAGATCTCCAATATGAGACCGTACCGGTCTCTCCTCACTCCACTCAATACATCATATGGATAGATCTGTCACCACAAAAACCCACTACCACTACACCACCTCCACGAAGCTCTGAGCTCTCATACTTCCGCATCGGGCAATCAATCACCCTCCATCCCACCTGGTTTTGCCACCTCCAAGGCATTGATTCCAGAGATCCAAAAACTAACGCAAGCCTGACGTTTTCGCTAGCGCTGGCGATGCCGACCCGAAGTGCTGGGACGCTTCAGTGCGTAACTCCCGTTAGCTCGGCCGTCTTGGGAAAGGAGTTTCTTGGCTGAGACGATGCTTTTGCGAGACTCAATTGATGTTTACTCATCTAATAGCCTTGTGAACTAAGCTGGGAAGCTCTGAATAGCCAGGGAACGTGTAAAATATGGCACACTAATAATTAACATATTCGTGCTAATCTCCCATGATCTCTATAGGGTAAGCAGAAATGCCGATAGTAGTAAATACTTTGTATAAGATATCTTAATAAAATGTTCGTCGACAAGACATTACAGAAATGCCAGTCCGTATGTTCTAACCCTCTCAGAGTCCTTGGCTATTAGATACTGTATCCAGAAAAACTCCTCAACGACTCTGCCTGCCCAAACGCCGCGCATATCATTCCATCCTTTACCAAGTAATAAAAACAAAAGAGATATTTCGCAAAGACACGCTCCATTCTCGTCAATACCCAACTTCAAACATCCCAGACCCTTATTCAGGGCGGATTGTTGTTATTGCCGCCACCGTTGTTATTATTGTTGTTGTTGTTGTTATCGTCATGACCCTTCAATCGGTCTTTCAATATTCCCAGCGCAATCCCTATCACGATCGCGACCACGAAAATGCCCACCGCCGCGAGGACCGCCACACAGATTTGTCGCTGTCGTCTTCTCCGTCGTCGCGCCTCGGCCACGGGGCCAAGTTTCCCGGGGTAGGGCCGGAAGTGGCTCGATTGTGTTGAATAGGGTGATGGAGGAGCTTGTGAGGTCGAGGGCGAGTATGGCGGTCGTTGTTGCAGCGAGTGTGAAGACTGTTGTTGTTGAGTAAATGGTCGTTGTTGTTGAGGCGGAGAGTATGTAGGCTGTTGTGGCTGTTGTTCTGGCGGAGAATAGGTCGAGGCTGGTCGTTGAAGATACGAAGACGACGACCCTGACGGCTGCGAGAACGACGACGGCACACGCGACGGATCGTACGGAGGCGGCGGTTCTAGCGGATCATTCTGCCATGGCGATGCTGGACTCGATATCGTCGCCGCATACTGCTGCTGCTGCTGCGGATGTTGCGCCTGATAAGTCGTCGACGGCGACTGTTGGTGAGAGCTCACAACGCCCAGCTCGAGCGTATGCGTGCTGTCGCTCGGACGGTATGACGAGTCCTCGGGATATGCGGCGTTGGGGATCGAGTCGGAGGGGTGACTCGCAGAGTGTTCCATGGTGTTTGGCTGGTCGTGACCTGAGTCTTCTTCGTGATCGTGTGCGAACTGGCCCGAGGCGTTTTCACCTCCGCCAAATCACGGAGCCGGTAAGCCCCGAAAGCCGATGGTGAAATCCGCTCGTCAAAGTCCTCCCTCTAGTCAAGCCGGATCCGGGGATACCAAGATCGACGTCCAGGCTGGAACCGTTGGACAAAGCGAGCGCGCGCACACGTTACTGTAGAAGTCGATAGGAAAGGAAAAGAGAACAGAGAGTGAGAATGCGCAGGAGAGGTGAGCGAGCGTGGCACAGCACAGACAATAACCTGAGCAGAGGGGATTCCGACACAGCCTCACACTACGGCTGGCGGCACGGCAAGGCGCCCGCCCCTTGACAGGGATGTAAAGATGCTTATTGCCTCCCCTGCCAGCCAAGACCAACAAGCCTCCTCCTCCCAGCTTTCTCGTCAACGATGTTTCGTTTCAAGCCAGCAACGAGCCTCCAAACACTGGGCTTCACCAACCCGCTTCGACCAGCTCCAGAGTCTTGAATAACCGGTGAAGTAGCGCGGCGAGAATACGCGGAAAGAGAAGCATGTATCCTCCCGTAGGGCAGCTTTGCACTGCCACCCGGCTGCCCGACAGGGATCCGTGAAGATCCCTACCAGGCCCAATACCTGCAAGTGCAGCTCCAAATACGAGCGGGCAGGTTTCTAGACCGTTTGTCGAGATTACAAGGCTGGCTGACCAGTCATGTAAATGAAGCACGTTGCTTACGCCAAGTCAGCTAGCTGTCCAAATTGAAGTCTGCTTTCACGAGTGATCACAGGTTCTGAGTTAGTCTGCATTCAGCTATATTCTGCGATCTCCTGCAGTTAGCACATTCGGCAAATACCCTATTCATACATCCACCCACAGATCAACAACAACGCACCAGTATTACTCAATCCATGCTTCCAGTCGCTTCATCGCATACACTTGCTATCGCTCTAGTAAATGAAATATACCGCAAGACTTGCTGCTTCTGCTGCTGCTGCTGCTGTTGAAACGCTCGCTTCCACGCCCCTTCTTTTGAACCAGAGCAAACACTCCCTTTTCTCAGAACATTAATAGTAGTAGTACATAGTATCGACGCAGAAATTACCCTCATCTTCGAACCCCCCAAAATCGCCCTATATCCCGGAATGTCTCGGGCCCAAAATGCCAAATCCCACTCGTGCCAATGAAGACAAAAGAAAATAAGAGAAGCGAATGGTGAGCCGAAGCTTTAGTAGGGTGGTTTGGTCACGTTGCCCAGGCTGCCCTCCCCGGACCTACTATCAATACCCCTGAGCAGCTCTTGCAGGTCGACAAGTCTGCCGCTCTCGCTGTGGTTCGATGGCACTGATCGTGGTCGGATGCTCTCACCGCCACGGCTCTTCAGGCTGCGCCTGGCGGACTTCACAGCATGGTCCTGGAACGAGACCTCCGGGGTATGAATCGGACTCTTCTTGCCGCCTAGAGTCGTCACATCAGGCAGCGGGGGTACCGGAGGTACGGCTTCAGTGTCGTCGTCCTCGTACAGGTCCGGCGGGCCTTCAAGGGGCGGATGGGCGCTCAGGGGGCCTCGACGGGCGCCGGACGGTGAGCGCTTGGGCAATGTGGTTGAGCCGTCGGTCTGCGTCGGCGGGTTAAAGCTGATCTCGGAAGGACTGTAATCATAGCTGACCATGCTGTCTCCGCTGTCGCTATCGGCAGCCGTGCCAGCTAGCCCGGACGTCTTGGGCGGCGGGTTGCCAGAAAGCACGAGCTTCAGCTGCTCGACCGAGGCCACGTTGCCGCGGCTAGGCAGGGATAGCGAGGGAGACACGGGACCGTGGACGCTGTTCTTGCGGATCTTGGCTAAGCTGTTGCGCTCTCGCTCGCCAGCGATGGCTTGGGACGAGTGCGGCCGGAGGTTGTACTGGCTGCCGTAGGGCGAGGCCGGCCCGTTGCCGTTGAGGCCCGACGTGTTGACCGTCAGGTGGCCGCGGTTCGTGACCGATGTTCCTGTCTTGGATCCCGTCATGGATTCCGACTTGCCAGCGGAGGTGAGCATGGCCACCGCGGCGTCTCTGGACCATTCAGTCAGCATTTGTTCGCGGAAAACCCCTGGCAGCTCCGTGTCGTGATCATTGGCGGTGTTGGCAGTGAGCGTTGATCCCAGAATCGGCCCCGAGGTTCCCCGGCCTGGAGACACGGCGGGACTGCTTAGTGGCGACTGAGTGCCCTCCTGATACCCGGTAGAAATACATTCAACGAGTGATGACCGGTCGTCGAAAGGGAGTAGCTCTTCTCTCTCCAATGCGTTGATATCCCATTGGGGTTGAGGACGGCTCTCCCCAGGATCTCCCACGAGCTCGAGTGCTGGCGGCGGAATGTGAATTCCTTCAACCCAGAACCCCTTGCTTCGGCGTCGGACAACCTCGTTCTGGATGGCTCTCCCTACGACGGAAGCTTCAAAGTCGAATCTCTCCGTCAGTGCCCAGAAGTAGCCGTGGCACATGGCCGCAATCCGGACCTTGTGTAGGGGTGTCTCGATATCCTGGACCTCCTCCTGCAGTCGATAGATCATGGGCAGCCCGTACCTGACGGCATTGACACCCAGATTATAGGCCAACTTGGTGAGGAGAATATGGAGCATGACCAGATCGTTCTCATACTCGACATACTGCAACGCGTTATCGAAAATAACTAGATGGAGTAGTGGCAGGAACTGGCTCTGGCGTGCCCGAGGCGCCCTATCTCGAGTCGAGGCGCTGGATACGGCGCGGATCCCGTTGACAGATCGAGACGGGATCAGCGTCTCCTGTCGAGCCCTGCAGTCTGCGGGAGTTGTCTCGCGCTCCAGCCAGGTGACCAGAGCCTCAACATATGCCCTCCTTACTTTTCCATCGGCTTCACGAAGCAGCCAATGCGTCCCCTCCCAGACTTGGATTGGCACCTGGTTGCGCGACAGGGTGACGCTGCTGTTTCGCTTCTTCTGGTTGGCCACGAGGAGAATGCCCTTTATCACATTGAGGGCCGACGCCCTGCCCTCGGTGAGTGCAAAGTAGTGATCGATCTGGGCTTGGCCATCTGGCAGCTCAAGTGTCGAAACTCCCGGGCCTGTATCAGCTCCTCCATTCTTCTCCCCGCTGGGAGACGAGTTGTGGCTCGAGGACCTTCGCGGCCGCAGGCGTAGAATCACCGCGGAGATCATGTCGGAGATCTGGTCAGCATAGTACACATGAGTCGCGAGATCGCCAATGCACTGTTCCAGCCGGTTCAGCAGCGTCAGGCTGCCCACATGCGTGTCCTTTTCCTTCTCTGCATCGTTCGTATCGGTCAGGTCCTCGCTTGGGCTGGCCGAACTTCGTAGTTGAAACAGCTTGCGCATCTGCTTAATTAGACCCAGCAGCACATCCATGACGCTCAGGCCAATCAGGTTGACGTCGGATCGCAGCAGAGATCCCATCATGATGGTCAGAGTCACCTGCTGCTTGAGACTGTCTTCGCGTACGGGAATTCGAAGGAGCGTGTCCAGAGCTGCCACGAGGATGACATATCGGTCTTGAACGGGAGCCCAGCGTGAGATGATGTTGTATAGATTGATGGCCCATCCATGGTCGTTGTCTCGGTTGTCCTCGAGCGTGACCACATCCTCGCCCTGAGCAACGCGCTCAAGGACAAACCGCAGCAGCGACACGGTGGCGCCGTGGATCTGGGAGCGGTTCTGCACAACGAAGATGCTCTTGAGACATTGCATGGCGAGGACGCCAATGTCCTCCTCGGCTAGCTTGTCAACGTCGAGCGCGGTGCCCGAGAGCGCGACGGGGTTCGTGTCGCCAGCTGTGTCGACCGTAGCGACCGTGGCGACGCTGGTCCGCCTCCTTAGGAGCTTCTCTGAGTCGACCTTTTGCTCGTCCTCACCGCGTTGGAGCAGGATTTCGAGCGCGTCCTCGTTGTCTGTCCACAGATTCTCGAGAATCATGGGCACAATCACGTCCATCTGGCGACCGGTGATGGATCCCAGGGCGTCGGCGGTGGAGATACTCCTGATGGCCTCGAGCCCAGCGTTCCTCCAGCGCATCTGGACAGGGCGGCTGACGGCGCCCTTGCCAGGGCTGTGCCTCGTTGAGGCCATCTGGGCGTATAGTCGGACGATCTCCTCATACTGGCGGAGGTAGTTCTGGTCGGCGGAAAGGAGCGTGGCATCTTGGTGTTCGCAAAAGGCCTCGAAGGTCGGCAGGGAGGACTCGATCATGGTAATATCGTTGGAGCGCAGAACAGTGTCGAGGACCTTGAGAACGTAGGGCGCGACGAGAGCGACATCTTTGTGGGATTTCTCGATGAGGGCGGCGAGGATCTGGAGGGTGACCTGGACATTGCTGAGGGGAGACGTCAGCATATTGGCAAAAGAGCAACCGGCAAGCAGGGAGGCATTTCGCGAGGGCGTCACTGCTTGAAGAGGCGCCACGCGAAAGTTAGGGGTAATTCGTACCCTATGCGCAGTCGCCAAACATCGCTGGCCGTCTTCTTCTCGAGAAAGGCGCCAATCTTCTGGATCTTGGAGCGGCGGCTCGTCGCGTAGTAGAGCAGGTAGCTCAGCTCGCTGCTATTCGGCTTGACATCGACGGCGCCCTTGGTGGTGCGCGGATAGCACTTGAGCACGAGGACCTGGTGCTTGGGCCGGCACTTTTGCTGGATGGCGTTCATCGCGGCGCCAGGCCGGGGCGGCCGGACAGCGAGGAGGGAGAGGGTGTCGACGCGGAAGACGTCGAGGGCGGCTGGAGGCAAGCCAGGATGATGGAGAACGAATTGGCGAGGCAAGACTGGGAGAGCGGCGGCGAGGAGGGATGGAGAGGATAAGCAAGAGATTGCGGAGGATAGCAGCCCGAAGCAGCAGAGTCAAAGGCTGCGAGAGAATTGGAAGCGCCGCGGAAGATGACGATGGGCTGGTGGAGGCGACGATGGTCGGGAAGTTCAGGTTTGGGGGTTTTAGTTTTAGCCAGCCAGCCAGCCAGCCAGTCTCCTTACCAGGTAACTTTTTTTCTGCTTAGGTGATGCGCCTGCCCCTGCCGCCGATTGCCCACGGACCAGCTCCTACCGCACGGGCGCGTACCGTCAGCAGCTGAGATGCGTGCAGGGGTACTTGCTGGCCGCGTACCCTTTCTTAAGGCTGGATTCTTCAAGTCACTCTTTCCGTTTCAGTGAGACTCTCTATTACGATCTTCACCTTTACTTTGATAGAGCACAAGGCTTCTCCTCTGTCAAGATACTTCATTCACAGCAGGTTTGAAGATCCAACTCAACATCGTCGTCATCCGCCTCCAAAGTACACTTCTTACCGCCTAAGCCACCTACCTAGCCAGCCATCTCACTAACAAGGCCAACGTGGTCCGACCCTCCCGGCCACTGCGCTGGCCGCCCGTCATCACCAAATGTCGGTGGACGTTCCCAGCAACAAACCTCCCAGATGCTGCAGCAATCACTCCCGTCTTTTTCACGGCTGGCCATTGGATCCCAACAATTTCTGTGTCTGCTGGATTCTGCCTGGTCAGCTGGTGGACGTGTATCGAAACCCAAGTACAGGGTAGCCCAAACGACGTCACTTGCGCTTCCTTGGTTTGAGCCGATCTCGACTCCGGGTACAGTCGTCTAGTCCCATGACGGATTTGCTCTGCTCGTCGGCTATCTCTGAGGATTCCCATTTGACGGGGTACGTAATGAGTGCTGCGGAAGTACCCTAGCCCGCGTCCCCGTTTGTTGGGGACAGTGGATGGTTCTCGTCAGCCTGCTCCAGCACCCCGGATATAATCAGATCTCGCCACGACATCCATCAGCTGTCATGCATGCCATAGGACGCTCACCGCACATAAACGATCCCAACATCTCACTATTGGGTTGTCTTTACGGCGGTCTCCGATTTATCCGGAAATCCGGGACTGCTTCCGCTATCGCTTTCGGTGTCGCTGTCGTGACTTGAGAGTCACCTGAAGAGCTGGTAAAACTTGAAGTACACATGATCAATTGCACCACACTGAAGCTTGATCCTTAACCCGTGACACAGGTTGAATGAAGCAAACAATAATGGCAGCTCTGATTGACGGAATTTGTGTAACATCTTGAATTAAGTGTTGCTCACAACTATTGTAATCTGACAGAGCGAGTTCTGTACAGAATTTTCCAGAGCACTCTTAGATGCTAGATAAAGAAGCAACGGCCAGTTATATCTAAGTCTTTCTGGATTTTGTATTTTAGAGGACGGCCTCTGCATTTGTGATTCATTAAGTTTATTTCACTTCCGCTGCCTAACATATATACTACGAAAAAGATACAGGATGTTCTGTTTAAACAAAATTGCCTGGTGAGAGAGCTACACCAGAGCAAGTGAAGCAAAATACGCACAAGATGCTAACCTTCTGGTGCTCAATCCAAATCGCTTTGTGGACAACATGGATAATAATCACACGGCAACCCCTTGTCCCCATCCCACTCGACCCGCCAGGCGAAGTTGTCGACGGCCAGCTTGATATCACAGACCGGGAAGTTGAAGTAACCGGGCGTTTTGATGCCGCCCTGCATCGGCAAAAAGTTATCGCCGTTGGGGTCACCGCCACCAAGTTCCGAAGCCTTGCCCATGTCGTAGGGATTCTTCTTGCCGTTGTTGTACCAGCCATCAAAGGCCGAGAAGGCTATGTCTTCCCAGCTGAGCCCATAGTCTGCAATCTTATCAAACCCTTTGAGCTTTTTGAACACGCGCTGGCATTCCGTCCCCCAGTTACAGCTCGGATCCCTTACGCCGACCAGCCACATGGTGTATCCCTGATGCACAAGGCGAGTCTTCGAGGCGAGGTCATTAGACACCCAGTAGTCGTCGCCATTGACTGCCCCTTCTTTTACAAAGTCGCTCGGATTCTTGTCCGTTTCACCCTCGTATACTATAAGCATTGGCGTCTGCGGCGTGCCCATGCTCCAGGCCTGGCGCATCAGCATGCCCTTCATCGAGGCCTGAAACGCCTCAGATACGTCCTCAACAGATTTACCCGCGACTTCGAGCGGATTTCTAATAAACACGCCGCCGTCCAGTGCCGTGCGTAGGGCTTCAATTCCAAAGTCCGAGCCGTCGAAGAGGAACTTGAGATAGTTGCTAGTAGAGCTCTTGATAGATGCTGATAGCGCTGAGGCAATCTTTTGAAGTTCCGTCATGTCCGCAATCGTTTGCTCTAGGCTTCGCATTGAAGACAAAATTAGCTAGCTGTTCAAGTATTCAAAGTCTCGTGTCCTGCAAAAGCGTGAAAAATACCCGCCTCGTATAGTAAACTTGACTTACCCTGAAGCTTCCTCCCCGGCAAAGAAAGAATAATAGTCTAGGGCAGAGCCCACCGAATCGTGAAGGCCAGTCGCAAATTCGTTGACTTTTGTGAGAGCCTGAAACGCTTGCTCCTTCAGGATCTAGTTACTCTTCGTTAGGATCTTGGGAGGCAGAGCTAAGTCTAGTGATGGCTAATGCGAAGTACCTTTTCCCAGACTCCAGCGCCTGCAATCTGAAGAATCAGGCCGAGACCGCCGAGGACTTCCTTCAGCACCTCCAATCCACTCGGTGCTTTGGCCTCGATAAAATTGCTAGCAATCTAAGATTAGATGATGGTTAGCTAATGCACTATAGACCCTGTGATGACAGGAGGGAGAGCTCTCAAACTCGGAATACTGACGTCTGCAGCAGCAACAGTGATGGCGTCCTCTGCGTTCACAACACCGTCATAAAGGGTGGTGTAAAAGTTGTGTAGATTCGAGAATGCGGCTTGAACAACGTCTACCGCTGCGTAATCTGACCGGCCGCACTGGACTGGAACGTCACTTGATAGACGTTAGCAGACGATGCACCATGCCCCGTCGAGCTACTTACCATGAACCGGTCCCTATCAACTCGCAAGCATAATTTTCTGGCGACAGCCAATTCCCGTTCTCGTCGAGTCCCCCGAAAAACCCTCCCACAGCGGCCGGCATCCCGTTCATCCAGATAGGGAGGTCACCGGTGTGTTTTTCAATACGGAACCAATCCGCCATGTCCGTCAGGCATTCCTGGGCATTGAGAGCCTCCCAACGGGTTGCTCCTGTTAATTGTTGAAAACACTGCTTGAAGTCTATCATGTGTCAGCATAGGATGGGAGAACATGATGCTGAGTTCAACTTACGGCACTTCCAGATGAACCAGCTATGCGGGTCTGTGCATTGATCTTCACTAGGCGTGCCCGGGTTTTCTGCAAAAACTCCTGGTAGAGTATATGTGCATACGTCGTTGGGACAGAAGCCATGCTTGCAGGACCAGCTGCACATGTCCATGTACTCTGAGCCAAGGTTGGGCAGCGGATAGCCTCGAGGCTTGTTGTCATCTGGCTCCGATATCTTTGCTCCCCATTCAGTGCACCTGCAGGGAGTCGGGCTGTACATCAACGACGATACGTTAGAAGGATCTAGCAAAGAGAACAGTGGGAACTGACCAATAGTCATAATGGCAGGTAAACTCGCAGAGCTTCGCAAACAGCGCTGAGCCGGTACCTGCAATGCAGTTGTTTCCTCCACCTCCGCCTCCGTCTCCTCCTCCGCCACTGCCCGGCATTATCGGGAGGTTAGGATCATGCACACCATCGGCGTCGTCTCCAGACGAATCCATGGAACCGCAGTTATTGAACCATGTCTCTGCCGTGTTGGTGAGGGAGTTGGTAATGACATGTTGGTCAGCACGCCCGTTACCGTCTAGGTCAGGATAATACGTGCAAGATCCAGACGCCGCTCCGGAATATTTGGCGCCGACCTTATTCCACCAGAAGCGCGAGCCTCCTATATCACGGCGGCCTTGGTTATACCACACTGTGCCATCGCCATTGAACTTGTCGATCCAGATCATGTCGTCCTGACCATCGCCGTTTACATCGGCCCAGCGGAGGTTGGCTCGATCTAGGCCTTCAGAGAACTTGTACTGATCAATATACTCCCACGACCCATCGTCGTTATGGACGAAGCCCCAGGAGCGACCGTCCTTCTCCAAGCAGATGTAGTCACCTCTTCCGTTTCCTGTGATGTCCCCAAACTGGACAGGGCGATCGAAAAAGCCGATGCTCCGAGTCTCAGGGCAATACAGGGCTGGCGCAGGATTGGCATTGTACTCCCACTCGACTTTGCCGGTCTGCTTGACTTTGTTTCGCCATAGCCGCACCCGGTTCTGCTGATCAGGATCAGTCCACACAATATCGCATGCTCCGTCGCCGTCCCAATCGACGAGATGGAGGTCGCGGCGGTCGAGGGAACGCATAATGGATGGGTCTGTCCGAGGATCAAAGATTACATAGTTGGCACCCCAGAAGTTGGGGCCACTGTCGGAGACAGATTTCATGCCCTGGTTCTCAAACACCCGCATGGCGCCATGAGAGAGAATCCAGACATAGTCATCCGCTCCACTGGGATGGCCAAGCATGTTGCAGTATCGGTTGCCGTCAGCTGCGGAAAGGATTAGTCGTGGAAAAAGACTTCTCACTAATTACTCACCCCGAATCTTCGTCCCCCCTGAGCCGATGTTCTTCCAAACCCTGACATCAAATCGATGGCTCCCGCTATCTTCCAGCGTGTGCTGCATAAGGACATAATCTTGGCGGCCGAGCAGGCCAAAGTCTTGAGGTTCACCGTATATACGCGCGAAGTGTATACGCTTGCGGAGACCACTATCGGCGAACCCGCCCATCCCAGCATGCGTAGGACCAGACGTTGCGGTGTCGTAGTGTCCTTGGCGCCAGACAGGATGCAGCCCGTTTCCCTCTGTGCCTCTCAGGCAACTACGAGAGCTCGTCCAGGTGTAAGTCTGGCCAACATCACCAACCCAGAGATAGTCATCTCTTCCCTAAAGCTCGTCGTTTCAGTAAAAGATTAGTAGTGAACTGTAGTTCAACCAGTACTTACATCGCCGTTGATGTCTTCGAAACGGACGCCAGCAATGTCGCCGATACCTCGGTTTGTGATCACGGTCCCCAGGGCCTGCCAGTACTTGGGTACATCATCTATATGTTTCAATCTATGTTAGCAGTACTGTATGGCTGAAGGGGGCATCTTATTACCGATCCATCCGTTGCGCCAACATGTAACGTCGCCGCTATCCGTGACGATGCAGTAGTCTCCGCGTCCATCTCCATCTATGTCGGCGAGGCGTACATGGGCCTGGTCGGCCTCGCTGGTCTTGATTTTCCCGATGGACTTGAAGGTCGGTGGCTTAGTATCGGTGCCGTCTCCATTGTTGATGCATGCAAAGGCATCGCCCCCTGGACCTACGCAGACGAAGTCATCCAGCCCATCACCTAAAGTTCCATATGTTAGCGACTGGTGTATAAAGGTCATTACAGGACATGCCGTTAAGATCTATAAAGTGTACACCTCTTGGGATGCAGTTGTCGCTGACATCCATGTCCGCGATCTTCACAAAGAGCTTCGAGGAGTCCCCGGTATTTCGCCACGTCCCGTACAATACCTTGCCGTCGCTTTGGTTGAACCATCCGACTAGGTCATCTCGTTCTCTGCTATATAATCTAGCGAAGAACCACTGGTCTCTGTCGAATGCGCTCTGGATGGTGAGCACGATGCCCATCTCCTGGCTCTTGTGGCCGTAGGTGCCGTCGTCCTCACCACTACCTCTCTGCGTAAGTCCGCCAGCATATACTCCGTTACCGTAGACTTTGTCGCAGGTCTGTCCCGCCTCACCAAGGTCGACACTGTAGGCTTCTTGAATGAAACCTTGGCTGTACGCATCATTGATGGCTTTCCACCATACGTACGCCATCTTTCTATATCCACCATCGTTAGGATGGATGTCATCACTATAGTCCGTCGATAAGCTCAGCCAACCCTGACCAGGATCGGGAGATGGAGGATCCATGTCAGCGAGTACGACTCTTTTGCCTTCACCTCGCATGGCGGAGACTAGGTTTCGATACTGGGTGTTAATCGGACCTCGGTTACTCTCTGCTACTCCGTTCCCAGCAGGTATGAGAGTAGAGAGAATAAATGTCGTTCTGTCCCATCCATCAGAGCCTAGAAGCTCCTCAATCAAGACCCGCATACGAGCACCAGCATTGCCAACGTCAATGCTTCGCACGGCGTCGTTTGTTCCGGCATTTATGATTACAACGTTGGGCTTGTAAGCGAGCGACAACTTAGATGCAGCCCTGACATCGTCAATGACGTCGCCACTGTGAGCTTCAACGTCCTAAGATGACAACATATTGGTGAGTCTGCAGCTATATATAGCGGTGTAGCGTGGAATATAGAAAAGAAAGGGGGGGAGGGGGGGGGGGGCTCACATTATCTTTCATGTCTCCATTCCGCTTGGTACCGACCATATTGACTTCCCAGCCGTCATACCTGAGCTGGTCTCGCAGAGGTTTGCGGAAGCTATTTGAAATGTCAGAGATGCCGACCACCTCTTTGTCAAATCACTGTGACCAAGTGATACCGAGATTCTAGAAAGAGGCCACAGGCAGATATCATGAATTGAAAGGTATATCAAGCAAACTCGGCCGAGGATATAATCAAAGGCAGGAGAGGTAGGTGTTTATTATAAAAGTGAGAGGTAGTAAGAACTGACTGACTGACCCATTACCGGTGGATGACAAGTGCCCAAAGACTATAGAAGCACCGAGAGGCATGATCCTGAGGGCTGGCCCGGCCCTTTTATTTAAGGATAACGGCTGAGTCTCATCATAGTCTTCTAGGCTGCCATTGAAGAAGGCATCAGATATTAATGGATTAAAAGGTGTTGGAGAACCGACGACAGAATGGCCTAGGAGGCATAAGAAGGGCACTATCAACACGATAGCTTGAAAGGCCGGTTGAAAATACATGATGAAGGAGTGGCAGGTTCAGTTATCAACTTGACAGAGAACCGGGTCTCTTTGAGACCACTTACCAAAGACCATCGTGGTGGCTTTGCATTCTATTATATGAACCATGCTCGCAAGATCTTGAACATAGTAAAATCAACCCTAAGAAGATTCAGACAGCGACAAGTAGGAGTCGTCTAGCCGGTTCAAGAAGGTAGTCTTGGCGTCTTGGCCCTTGCGGCAAGGTAGCCAGTACCGTCGCAGTTCCGTCAAAGATAATGCAGCTGCAAAATTACAGAGTAACAGCGACTGTTGCCAAGAGTTACTTAGATTTGGCCAAACAACAAGGTGGCATGGAGTGGCAAAAGGAGATGCATGAACGGCTTAATGAAGCGAATCAGATCATTACTCCTCGGGAGCGTGAAGCAGGAAAGGAAACTATAGGTGCGGTAGGAATCTGGGCGGGCCTATGCCGGCGTAACAGACCTGGCAAGTCTCTTGGCATATGCGATTTTCTTTAATTGTAACGATAGATATGTCCATAGAACCCCACAAGCTAAGAAATAGGCGCTTATTATTATAACCATGATAGAGTTGCAATCACATGCGGGCAGGCGTTTGACTGGCTCAGTCAGGAATTTATAATATTTACCTTTTAGAGTTAAATTATAGTCTATATACCTTCCGAATCAAGGATATGGGACTGGCAATCCCAGAGAAAAGACCGCATAGGATCTATCCTAGCCAAGTTCAACTAGGCGTCCATAGACGACGTCCTGGCGCTACGCATCAGCTCCCTCCAGCTTAGGCCAGCTCGAGCTCACCACTAATTAGTTTACGGCAACATCGGCTTAGGAATATGGGCGTGAAAGGTTATGCTGTGAGTACGGTTGAACTGGACATTCAACCAATGATTGCTATAAAATGAACGTGAATTTAGTCGAGAACCTTGTTATCAGCTTCATGAAGCTTTTCATCAACCACCTTGTCTACCTCATAGTCATACATCCAAGTGCTCTTCATCTCTTGCAGTCGTTCCACCCGCTGCTCAATCTCTTCGTCGACCGGCAGTCCCTCAGCCAGCAGCTCAGCATTCATCTTCGCAAATCCATTCAACACGGCATACAAGTCTCGGTAATGCGGCGATCGGATCTCATCGTAAAGTTGCAGCGCTTCTTTTAACCCCTTATTCCGCGTCCATACCCACTCCAGGGTTCGAGTCAAGGCGTATACATCCTCCAGAGCAAATCCCGCACCCGCACCAAACGCTCCTGAGAGTGGGTGAGATGCATCCCCTATCAGGGCTATGGAATCCTCCGCCACGACAGTGTCTAGTCGCGGTCCGGAGAACATTGCAAATTCCTGCGTATCGCCCTTCGCAGCCAGTCGTAGCACCTTACGAATGGGCTCACAAAAGTCCTCATACTCAGGAAGAAGTTCTGTGAAATCAAACGGACGGCCCCAGCTGACGTGCTCCTGTCCTTCCACAGGTCGCTTGATTCGTGCCGTGACTTCAAAGTCTGAGCCGCCGAGGGGGCACGTGAAGACGTACTTGCTCCCCACGTTCTGCCAAAAGACTGGCACCGAGGGAATACCTTCAATGGCAGCGACATCGGGTGTGTGAATGATGGTCCGGTAGGCGGACTGGCCGATGTACTTGATTGAGTGCGACGGGAAGGCATAGGCTCTGACGAACTGCGGATCTGTTAATATGGATTCCAAAGTTGGTGAGAGTGGTGGTGGGCATACAGATCTGATACCATCTGCGCCTACGAGGAGGTCTACTTCATCGCTAAATCCATCTTCGAATTTGATGGCGAGTCTCCCGTTAGCAAGTTTGGAAATCCCGTCCAGTTTCTTTGACAGCCGTATTCGAGACTGATCGACATCCTTAAGCAGTGCTGCCTGCAGTTTAGTTCGCAAGAGACGACAGCTACGTCGCTCTGGAGGAGTATCATCAGGATGAGCCCTCTCCTGTAGTAGCTTCCCCGTCCGTCCATTCCTGTGTTGAGTAAGGTGAGCTTGAGCGGCCATGAAAACCGGCGATGAAGACCTCACCTCTGTTGTCCGCTGATACTGTGTGCAGCTCGAAAGTAGTCTTTCGGATTGATGTTATTCGCAACGCCAATCAGTTCAAGGAGTCTCCATGTATGCCGTTGAAGACTGATGCCACCACCAGTCTCGCTGATCGCGGGCTTCTTCTCGTACAGAGTCCAGTCGACAAACCGGAGCTTTGCAAACTCAATGGCAGCACCCAGACCTCCCGGGCCGCCCCCGATGATGGCGACCTTGAGAACTGGCCTCTGGGTATTAGAGCCCGGAACAGTCATTTTCAGCAGAGTCTTTGAGGGTAGAAGATTGATTAATTCAGGTCCTTTGGGTTGTGTGGGCTGTATCCGGCTTACGTCAGTTTATCTCGCAGATCAGCAGATTCCGAAATGGGGACTTTTGTATAAAAGCCCTCCGTAATGGCAGAAGCGCGGACATCTATCTTATGTATTTCATTGCCTGATAACATCCAGGCTCGGCTCCGGATATATTTCACGCAAGGCGGGATTCCTTGCGGCTATTGGTTGGTGAGGCTGACGAATTCGATGAGACCATTTCTACTCAGACATTCGCAATATTGTCTCCCAGTCTAGATTCGTTCCCCCACATGTATCAGGATAAGTCCGCAGCACGATGGGATATCCGAGATTCTGAATTGATTATAAAGCGAAAGACACATTCGCCATTTTGGGAAATTTTGTATCATTGGGATCGTAAAATATGGTCTGATTAGTCGGATATAAGACGCTCAAAAATAGGTGCTTCAAAGAACCAACCGTACAGTAGGAAGAACTCCAATGGTATCTGATTAAGGCGACTCATCGCTTCCAAACACGCTTTAACCTCTGCAAAGTAGTCTTCGCCTTCTTTTCCCTCGCTTGTCGAGCCAGGGAAGCCTCCTTCTGCCGCCGAGAATACTCTCTCATCCAGCCATCCCACTCATCCTTGTTAAGCGGTCCATCCAGAGCCACTCTGAGTTGCAACTCATCGCCAACAAGGAGTGCCGGGTCCGCCGCCTCTCTTCCCTCCTGCATTAGCAGCTGCCGTAGCTTGTCATTGAACTTCTCATCCAGGCCCAGACACGACAGCCTGACCTCAGGCGTGTTCGCATTGTACCCCATCTCGCAAACGAAACTGACATCGCTGTGCTTGTCCCACATTGGTGGCCGGTAGGGAAGAATACACCATGCCCAATAACTATCTACAAACGGACGTACCGCGCCGGAGTGCAGCGTGGCGCGCTCGATCCCGTCGTTGCGTGCCCGTAGGTAGGTAAATAGATGTTTCGCAGCTGAAGCTGTGAGGTACGGTTCTGGTCCTCCTGCAGTTTTGCCCAAAGGGAACCATATCTCAACGGTACGCAGCTGTGGAAAGGCGGCGATGGCATCAAGCGATGCATACGGCCAGTCATGCGTCTCGTTGTCACGGTCAATGTCGAGAGCGAGATGCTCAAGATGCGGTAAACCACGGCTCAGTTGGACAAGATCTGGTGTCTTTGCCTTTTTATATGGGCCATAGCACGGCGGCGACGATTCGAGCTCGTGCATTGTCAAATGCTTCAAGGTGTCTCCAAAGCGGGTGATGAGCTCCGGTTTACAATCGACACGGTAGAAGCCACTAAGGCTCATTATTTCGAGCGGCGAGTAGAGATCCTGAAAGAAATCTGCGCCGATACAGCCGGACTCTTTAAAATAGAGCTCTCTGAGATTCGTAGCTTTGGGCGCAATTGAAGCTAGCATCTCAGGGACATCATTGACGCGGACTAGCCGTGACCAGTCGAAAATCTCACCCCAACGAAGCCATTCATAGCCTCCGCCACGGTATCCTTGGCAAAACTGTGCTCCATGAATGCCCCAAGGGTATTGTTGCAGGCCAATCTCCTCGAGAACTGGTAGATTGTCTTCTTCAGTAAATCCAAAACCGCAATACGGGCCGACTATGGGCGGGCCGTAGCCGATGCAGCCTCCACGGGGGTAGAAGACGTCAATATTGGGAATCCGCGTTAGGTTCGGGCAGGAGACCATAACCTTTTTCAGCTCGCGCATAGTTCCGACGCAGTGACCTTCTTCGATGAAACAGATGGTGATAGAGAGGGAGTGGAGATTTTGATTGTTAACAAGACTGTTGAGAAATAGGCGCCCATTGACATGCGAATCGTAGCCCTCGCGGCAGACGAAAGACGCGTACAGACGCACGCTGGCGTGCAGTGCTGTCAAAATTGGGCTTGGAATAGCTACTGATGTCCATGATATGCGTCTGTTCAAGTTTCTGTTTGGTACCGGCCAGCGGTCGAAGCCGACGTCCCATTCTAGGACTCGAAGGCCTGTCATGGCGGGTAATATTGCCGCGAGATGTGAAAATATCTCTTTGGTATCCTCGCGAACTTCATTGTCTTTCATGCCAGTGAGACAGATTTTTCGAACCGCTGCTAATTGGTCCAAACGTGCAATGAGCCTAAGGCGGTCGAGGACGTGCTTGCGCTTGTCGAGATTGATATGCACCTCATGGTGCTCGATATAGCGCGCCTGTTCGTACAGCGAGGAGCTCAGGAAAGCGATAATATGGATATCCTTCGGGCGCAGCTCATGCAGGTAAGTTAGGATTCGCCGAACAACGGGATCTGGAAGCTGTGCAATAGATGGCTTCTCTTGGTCCAGAGGAACCGGTGTCCGTGGTGTGATTTTGACGAGGGAGATTTTTGGGGCGGCTGCCTCATCGTCGTTGAGCCTCATGCGAGTGTTTGAGAAGATGGAAGACAGAGGACGTCTTCGAGACATAATGCTCTGCTTTCCGGAGGACGATTGAGAGAAGAGAATTCACGCTGAAGGATGTGGTGTTGGAAATTGTTGGGTGATCCACGTGAAACTTGCGGGGTATGACTAAGGGTAGGAATACCAGGGGACCGGGGTGTTGTTGGTTGATGCGAGAGGGCGGCCATCGGTATCTTCTCAGCCACCTTTCGCTGTTGACTCTTTGTTCCAACGAAACACACAAGACGGCGACATCAAAGTGAAAGTTGCCTTGGTCATTTGACGCGCAAATCCTCTACTTCATTTCTGGAGGTAAAAGCCAACTGGAACCCCATCTTCAACTCGTCCGGATAGCCGAGGCCCGAAAAAGAAGGAAGATACATCTCTTAAGTTTCTAATTGATCATGAGTTGCTGGCATGTTTTGTTCAGTTCTGAATTGTGAATTATAAATCTGCTTACGCCAGGTACTCGAACCGTTCCAGTTGACTACTGAGCTTTACCAAGCTTCGATCTTCACCACCCCAGTCAGACGCCATCCCGAAGGTATCTGTCTACCATCTCAGATCGTGACTTTGGAAAGCGGACAGAACTAAACATTTCATAAGCACCCCAGAAACATGTCTATGATGTGGCAACGCTGCGGAAACCTCAGTAGGTGCACTCTGTAGATGAGCGATGAAAGAGATCGAGCCGGATGTGGTCTTTGTGGGACGTCTAAAGTTCAAGCTGCGGCACCCAATGACTGATTCTAGCAAAGTCAATTGCTTTCTATGTTTGATTAGCAAATTGCAATTCTCTTAATTAAATGCGTTGACGGAAAGGATTAGATCCCACCTTTTCCAAAGTCACCCGCTTCATACAAGGCGGGGCCTATGCCGTCGCTTCAATTGAAGTGCCTAGAAATGATTCAGGTACTGTCCCGTTCCACTCGCTGTACCTTTTAGTTAACAATAATAAGGCTTTTCTTCCAAGCCGCTTTCAAAGCTGAGAATAAGGCCCAGAATTGAGTCTCACTTCACATCGCCATGTCAAACGAAGTTGGCCCCGTCCTCACTCTCGGCCCCGGCGCCATCTACCTTCGCCCTGAGCTCCGAGATCTCAAGATTATTGGTGTCGAAGAGCATGTAATCTTTCCACATATTACGAAGGACATTTCTCCTTCACCAGCGGTTGCTCATGCCGGTAAAATCCTGTCTCAAATTGTCAAACATCCTGCGCTGCAGTACTCGCGCGGTCGCGTCACGGATATTGGATCCCAGCGGCTGAAAGACATGAACGAGGGCGGAGTCCACATGCAAGTATTGAGTTATGGAGGAGCTGTGAACACCACGCACACAACGGCGGAGGAGGGGCTTAGGATTGCTCAGCGGATCAACGATGCGCTGAAGAGTGGCGTTGATGCCAATCCGGATCGTTTCAAGGCCTTTGCTGAGTTGCCGTGTCAGGATCCGGAGCTGGCAATTCACGAACTCCGACGCTGCGTAAGTGAGTTGGGATTTGTAGGCGCCATGGTCGCTGGCTCAGTTGGCGGCAAATTCTTTGATGCGCCAGAGTTTGATAGCCTGCTGTCTGAGTTCGAAGCACTCGACGTGCCGCTGTACTTGCACCCCGGCATCGCCCCTGAACCTGTGATGGAGGCATACTACAATTTCCCAGACAACCCCTTTGCTTCTGCATGTCTCGGGACTATGGGCTGGGGCTGGCACAACGAGGTGGCTATCCATGTGCTGCGTCTCGCCATTTCGGGTACGCTGGACCGCCACCCCAAGCTTAAGATCATCGTGGGGCATCAGGGCGAGATGATGCCGATGATGATGCAGCGATGGGACGGCGCGTTTGAGGAGAAGACATTTGGCCTGAAGCGAAGCGTGGGTGAGACACTACGCGCCCAGGTGTGGATTGCCATCTCAGGCCTTTTCACAATCCCGGCGACGCTGGTAGCACTGCAGACCTGGGGAGTTGATCGGGTGCTGTTTGCAAATGATTATCCTTATGTTGACGCGCATCGTGTACCGGAGTATGTGAGGGCGTTGGGAGACGTGGTCGGGCCGTCGGATATGAAGAAGATATTCCAGACGAACACAGAGGAGTTGCTCAAGATTAAGATGTAATCTCATAGAATTGGATCAATAAAACCGTGAAGAGACCTTTTCTGAGTAAACTATTGTGCATACCTTCTTACAGTCGCGGTAAACCTGACTCCAAGTGTGTACATAGCGATTTCAATGAACCACTTGAACTAGACGACCTCTTCTACTACATAAAACTTTTGTTTCTCAGCTTGGGCCTGAGAATAAGCCCCTCCTGTCGCGCAAACCAATGTGTCTTCACATCCCACGTGTCCTCCTTCGAAGCCCACTCAAAGTCAAAGTTGCGCAATAGCTGCGGGATCAGTTTCCCCATCTCCATGATGGAGATATTCTTTCCAACGCACGTTCGTGCACCGTATCCAAACTAATTCCCGGTAAGCCAATGGAATCGGCAACTCAAAGGGATGGTACTTACTGTCATGATATGGCGATCCATAAACTTCACTCTCTCTTCATTCGATGTCACCCATCTCTCCGGGCTGAACTCATGCGCGTCTTGGCCGAAGATAGACTTGTCTTTGTGAATGACGGCAGCATTGATGCCGACGATAGTGCCCTCGCGAAGATGAACACCGCAGATAGTAGCGCCACCCTTGGGCACCAATCTCTCCAGGGGAAATTGCACACCTGGGTGGCATCGCATGGCTTCCTTCATCACGGCTTGCCTAGAAGCAAAGGGTCAGTCTAAGAAGGCACATGTGTAAAAAGGCAGGCATACAAGTAAGGGAGCTGCAAACATTCGGCATATGTGACATTCCTTGAAAGTTTTCCTTCTCGATCAGCTTCGTCGACCTCAGCTTGAGCTTTCTTGTAGCAGTCGGGATTCTTGACTAAATAGTAGAGAATAGCTCGTAGGGAGATGGCAGTGGTGTCACTACCGGCAAGTCTGGATAGAGTAAGTAGCCAAAACGCGAAAAGGTGTATGGATCTCACAGATTATTAGACAAGTGGTTGACCATGTCTCGGTCTGACATTTTCTCTCCCTTGCTGTTCTCCTGTCTGAGCCATCCCAAAAAGTCAGGTCGGTCTTCTTGAGGAGGATCCCGGTCGTAGTCTGTGATGCATTCTTCCGTGAACTGGTACAACATTAGTTGAGCAGCTGTTCAAATACTAGATCAGGTTCATGCACTTGTTAGTGTACCTTGACGATTGTCCTCAATGGATTAGGAACGTAGACCACAGATTGCCACTCCAAGAACTTTGCTACCCATTTGTTCCCCAGGCAGTAAGGGTGAAGAGCGGGAACCTGACTGAAGAATGCCGCCGCCTCTAGTCCTTGGCTGATATCACCAATCATATTCTCAATGTCCGTCCTTGTCTCCATGAACCCGAAGCGTCGGTGAAAAGTAATGGCTGAGATGACATCGAACGCATACTGAAGTCATCATTAGGATAAACGTACAAGAATACCTGGTAAATCTTTGCTTGAAAGACTTACCCATTGCAACCAAACTCCTAGATCAACCTCACGCCCGTCCATTTCCTTCATGGCTTTGATGAAGATGTCGCTGCAGTCGTCGGCGAAAGGCTCCATGGCCTTGATTGACGACATAGAGAACTTCTGGGCGACAGGTCGGCGGAGAGCTTGGTGATCTGCAGAATTGCGGACAGAGAACATGCTAGGCATTGGGACATCTTTGTAAACAGCATCAAAGATGGTGTAGAAATCCGACTGCTGTACGTCAGTCATTGTGCCGGAACTCATTTGACAAAGTGCCAATCACCTTCAGATATTTACTGCCGATATGGTAGATCGTCCCGATAGCCTGAGGATCTGATATCGAGACTACATTTGGAGCTGTTCTCACAATCGGGCCGTATTTCTGATGTAAATTGTAGTAGAAGTCCGGCGCCTTGCCCTTCATGATGTGCCATGGTCGGTAGAAGACTGTCAACCGTGCAAGCGAAGGTCCAGGAATAGACCTTAAATCGCTCCGAAAGACAGCGCGCAAAGCTTGGATCAGACTCCAAATGCACAAAGCGCCCAATAGAAGAATGAAAATTTCAGAAGGAGATTGGATTAGCTTCGAGGCATAGCCCAAGCCGTGAGAAGCGTACGTCGACATAATATGACCAAATTCGGGTTGGTGTGTTGAGTTGAATGAAACCTGGAAACTCAACATCCTTTCAGGTCAGCCATGGATATTAAGTGGCCGTCTTGCACACCTCGAGAGCCACTATCTTGGCCCGCACCATAGGCACCTTGCAGTCTAGTAACTGAGTTCCGCAGCGGAAGCGGCACAATTCTGAACTCATATTAAGACCCCGTGGGGAAGAGCCCGGGCATTGCGGGGACTATGTCCAGGTTATCTAAACCGTTGAAGCACCAGTCCGTCGTAAATCTTTGATTGACACTGGGGAAATCCATGTGGGTTCTAATAGTGTTTACCAACACTCTCAATGATGCTGGAGCCATAGATGGTCTTTGAGTGCCCTCCGAGGCCTGAGGGTTTGTATTATGATCTTGACATCCCCACTTACGAATCCCAAGGCTACCACATAAATCTCCCGAGCAATGATTTTCATATGTCGTGTTGCGGATAAGATTCAAGCATTGAAAGACAAGATCACTGCCAGGGTTATTTTTGTGTGAATTCTACTACTGGCGTATGGAACGGTAGTATTAATCAAGCTATACTGTCCAGTTGTCTCGGGATGATATAACTAATGCTTAATCCGATACTCTTTACTCTCCCATCAACCAAAACCATTTCTGGATTATAAACCTCCACTCCTTTGTCATTTGGGGGTTTGAGATGCGAAGTAAATCATTTCAACTGTCATCTTCTCGGATAACCTATGGTTCGTACATATCTGCCCCTTTCAGCGAAAATCTAAAATCTCCAAGATTCCGACATTTCGTCCCTGATCTTCGAACATATGACCATCCATGAGGTCTTGTACATAGGATTCCCCCACAAACAACCAGTCTGGCGCCTCCCTTCTTCCGATGTACGGCACTCCACCGCCAGGAATGAGGAGGACGTGGTCCCCGGATCGTGTATCTGAGGGACCAATCCCCATTCCCATTGGGTTTAGTACATATTCATGTTTGAGATAACCCGTGGATGCTTGGCTACTCGTCTTGAGTGATATTTTGCTGCCTTTTGTGGACCCCCACGAATGAGGTAATAAAAGATCCGAGTGGTCAGACAACCTGAATACCCTTGATCTTTCATTAATCAATGACTTAATTGTCATACTAACATAAGGTCACATTGTGCTACGTGATCTTTGCCTACCACCGCGTCCCAAGGTCGTTGTGCTGCGATAACTTTCTTTCCTTTCAATCCGTACATACTAAACCTTTCCCCGCATCAGTCTTCGCAGATTGGTACCCGCCAGACTTGAGCCAATATACCAGGCGTCTTACTGGCTTCAAATGATAACCATGGTGGCCAATAGTTGCAAAAGGCTGGCGATCCTTGCATTCGTGGTAATCCTGTCCTGCGATCTTCACACATTATGGCAATATCGGTGGCTGTGGTTTTCCTGGTTGGTTCCATGGCCCATCTCCCTCATTTGTGCTCTTCTAACCGACCAGTCTATGGACGATCCTAACTAAATACGTGAGGAACTACCTAGCCACAAGGCTACGTCCGGTGTTACCTACTAAGACACTTAATTTCTCGCCAGGGAGAGACATCTCTGTGGTCGTACCCACCATCCGCGGTGGGTTGGTTTTTAGAAAAGCTCTACTCACATGGATCGCAACCAAGCCATTGGAGATAATCATCATAATACCAGAAGGCTTCGAAGAGAACCTGATTGACCAGCTGAAATCCCTCACGGAGACGGTCTCCCCTACCTCCGTTGATATACGTACCCTTACTGTGTCCCAGCCCGGTAAGAGGAGACAGCTTGCCCGCGGAATCTTAGCGGCTAAGGGCTCCATACTTGTCCTGGTTGATGATGACGTTTTCTGGCCTCCAACTCTCTTGGAATACATACTTCCTTGTTTTCAGGATCCGCAAGTAGGCGGGGTCGGGACCAGGCAGAGAGGAAACCTTGATCCTACAGTTGGGATTACTACTTGGGAGCGTATCGGTGCTCGAAGGCTAAGTAAGCGGAACACGGAGATCTCGGCGACAAACTACATCGAGCCAGCTGTTACGTGCTTATCTGGAAGGACAGCTGCATATAGGGCAGACATCTTGCAGTCGCCGTTGTTTGTTCCGTCGTTTCTTAGTGATTACTGGGTTGGTCTATACTTACTGGATTCGGGTGACGACACTTTCTTGACACGATTCTTACTTCGCCATGGCTGGAAGATACAGATCCAAACCCATGAAAAGGCTGAAGTGACTACTTCTGTAGAGGCCACTTCGGTCTTTCTGCTGCAGGTTCTACGGTGGTCGAGGAACACGAAACGATCATATTTGAGGCATATTTTCCTCACTCCAAGACTTTGGAGGTATGCCGAGCCCTTTTCCATTTAGAAACGAAACAAAAGCAAGCGGCAAAGGCTGACTAGAACCTCTCGTTAGAAAGACTCCGTGCCTACTGGCGAAGATGGCATTAGCTCTGCTCCACCCATTTCGATCTATATTCGAATATTATATCTTGGGACAAGCTATGTTTCAGCTATTATCTGGGTCTCCTCAGAGTTTGTATGTTCCTTCTACCCGTGTGACTTGTGGATTAGATGGAAGCTCCCACAGCTAACTGTTCATGCAATCTCTAGACAAGTTCTTATGGGTTATCTACTTTTAAGAATCCTCGTTCTACTCTTGGACTTCATTGGCGAAAGTATCAGTATAGATAAAACATTTTTTAGTGGCCTGGCTTTGGACTTTTTTATGCCACTTGTTGATTTATATGCATTTGTTACACTGCACCAGGTACGTGCTTCTTGTGCACAAGTGCATAAGCACAATAGAGTATCTCTGACAGAATATCTTACTTTAGACATCTTGGGGGTCTCGCGATATTCCAATTATACAGAAATGATAACCAATTACCCTGATAGAGGACATCTAAATAGTTTCTCCTCCGTGTAAAAAAAAGGGGTTCCCCGATTAGGCAAGCCTGTTCGAAGGTTTATTGTTATCAGGCGGATAGGCGTGTTGACTGAGTGACTAAACTGATGCCACGTCTGGCCATGCACATTAACTCCCTGATAAATAAGGTGTTGTGATATTTGGGTAGCCAAGTAGATTATATCTAGGTCTCGTAGAGGTGGCTTTTATATATACTTGATCTTTCCTTGTTGAATCATTTGGGCCAGCATAAGTCGTGGTGAGCTGGTTCATTGGGTCATCAGTTCAACTGATTTCAACTTTAGAATTATATAAATGAGTTTAGTTGATCTAGGGAGAGCTCATTTTTATTGAAATTAGAGGCTCAACCAAATAGGGGGTGGACCTATTGGCGTTGAATACCACCACAAGCCATCACAACGATGCCAGAGCGCAGATAGTTCCATCGTGACCTTGAAAGCACGTAGAGGAGGGCAAAAATGCTCTGCTGTGGCCTTGTCAAAAACATATTTCGACCTAGGAGATCTCACTCCCAGTACATGCATTTCATGAAGTCGTCATCCCGGGCTCGGACTGTGCCGTTCATTCATTAGTCAATCAAGGTAGACAAAATTGGGCTTCGTCCCAGAACTGGGCATCGCCAGGACCTGTAATCCTGAAAACAGGCTCCGCATTGTGCTTAGCTCTTTGTTAAGCCCACCTCGGCTCTAGATCTATGATACTCATCGTTCGCTTAGCGTAACTCAGCCTAGATATAGTAAGGGTTTGACAAGGAACCTCCTATTGAGACAAAAGCCTCTTAGGTATAGATATATATTGACATACCCTCATATTGTCGCTGATCAGAAATATCAGTGCTAAATAGAATAGACGCAGTTCACTTCAGCCACTTGTGAGTGGTGTAACATTGGTTCTAACGCTCTTAAAGCTGGTCACTTTTGTATTTACTTGCACCGGCTGAGAATGGGACTATGGAGTAAAAACCTCTGTCGAGAGGCGATACCAATAAAGTCGGAGACGAAACTCAAGCCCGCCGTAACCCATTTCCATTTCAGAGCCGAGTCCCTGCTGCTTCAGGCTAAGTCTAGGCCCTAGAATCTTCACAACTGCAAGGAAACGTAATAGCCAAGATTTGACCAGACTCGCATAGAATCGCTGCGAGATTATGATCTGAAAAGAACCCATATCCGTACCCCGCCCCCCAATAACCTATTTGGTATTCAGCGGGGAGTCGGAGGAGGCGCATGCCATCTCCCCGCGTTATCCATCCGTCGTCTTCGCAATACAGCAACACACATGGCATTTGTGCACCCGAGTCTCCCTGTTCCTCCACTTTGAGAATATTTGCTCCACTAATAAGATATCTCCCGTCCGAGGAGAAAT
The DNA here is from genome assembly GCA_012184525.1 of Xenoacremonium recifei. Classification (NCBI taxonomy): domain Eukaryota; kingdom Fungi; phylum Ascomycota; class Sordariomycetes; order Hypocreales; family Nectriaceae; genus Xenoacremonium; species Xenoacremonium recifei. Next base: position 34,988 of record WOFQ01000098.1, read on the forward strand.
GAAAGTGGGACGAAATTTTCAGACCGTCGCTGTATGAGCAAAGTAACTCTTCATGGATCGGATGGATGCTCTTGCCGACTTTGATGTTCCATACTTTCACAGAGAACTTCCTGCTGAAGAGCTTTGCTGAGTATATTACAGCCGGTCTATCACCCTTGGGTGAGACCGCAAGCAGCGACTGGCTAGAGTTGATGACGCCTGTATCGATACGACCGATGCATTCTGCTGACGCAGGGACCCAGATGCGGGCATATCCGTCATAGTGAAGGGTGAAGACGTAGCGAGAGTCGCCAGAGAAACTCACCGCCCTGGCTCCGTCATATCCCTTTTCGAAATCTTCAAGTCGAGAGGTATTGGGCTTGGATGTAACAGCCAATAGGTACGTCAATCCGCCCTCCCATGCAGCGGCCAGATACTTGCAGTCCGGGCTGAATTTGACAGAAGTAACCCTCCCGTAACCGTCTCCAGAGAGCTCTGCCACCTGTTCCACAGAACGTACGTCATAAATGCGGACCAAGTTGTCATAGCATCCTGTTGCAAGGTATGGCCCGTCGGTTGAGACGTCTATGGGGATTATTGTCCAAGCGTCCTCCCAAAAACCAGGGCTGGATATGGCTACCTTGCGGATTGGATGCTGCATGGTTAGATCCCAAAGCGCAATATCTCCTTGATCATACGCGGTAACGAGGACTGGACTTTTTTGATTTGATGACACTCTGGAGGATAGAACGCGATTGCCCAGATCCCTCTTTGACGGAAGCGTTTTAGCTCCTGTTGCATCGAGCATTCTCATGCCATTTTCCAAAACACATGCCAAGTGTTTCCCATTTGGTGAGAAGACAAATTTGGACGTTTCTTGATCGTCGTGAACGACCTGGAGAAGGTCCCCACTGATGGTCCAAACTAGTATCCCAGTGTCAGAATATCTGACTGCTAGTTTGTTATCTGTCACATTCAAGCTACAATTGGGGCTATTCCAACCTCCCAGGTGTGAGGGTTTCAGGTCCACGGTGCGTATGACTTTGCCTTCCATGTTCATGAAGAGAAGCTGGTCGCTGTTGTCCTGGGGTATATGAACGAGCTTATCGCTGGAAAGGAATGCTGTGAGCCCCGAATCGGGAATCTCCAGCACACATTCCTTGGTGCCGACGTGCCATACCTGGGAATTTAGATCAAAGTCAGAGACAAGGAGGCTTGTACCATCAGGAGAAAACTGCATGGATTTTATGATGTTGAGGGGAGACGGGTCCTTCTCCAAAAGCTTCCCGGTAATATCCCACCAATATAAGTAATTCTGTTTGCCCCTATCTCCAGCTGCAGTGACGAGGGTGTTCTTGTTTGACAAAGCCATGACGTATACGAAGGCTTCAGTGACTCCGATACCCTCTAAGGAGGAGGTAAGCTTGAAGGATCGCGTTAGAGTTTTTGATTCGATGTTCCAGATGCGTATCATTTCGTCGTAGTCCCCCTCCTCCTCCTCGCCGTCGTCGTAAGAATACCCTCCAGAAATCAAGTCTTCGCTTTCCGCGGAGAAGGCCAGAAAACTGGATGGGGGCTCTAGAGATATGAGGCATGCCCCTGTAGCTGGGTCCCATATACTGGTCGAAGAGTTATCGGACAAAGCCAAATATCGGCCATCGGGAGAGAATGCTAAGCAGGATATCTTCCTACTTTCTATGGTGTATTTCTCGGGGCTCCATTCTGCCTCCAGCCCAAAAATACGCTGAAGGTGTTCAGGCAGATATTTCGTGAAGCGCTTCTTGACGATGCTTTGTTCCGGAGAGAATGCGAGAGCAGAGCGATAGATCTGGAGTGGCATTTTTTCTATCAAGGACCGGAACTTCAAGGTGAATCGTATTAGGTCATGCACAACTGATACGACGCTATGCCCAGGGATCATTTTCTAAGAGAAGAGTGAGTTAATGATTGCATCAGCTCTCCTCCACTATCTGCTTACCTCTAAATGAGACTCGAGATGAGACAAGAGGTGTATGACATTGTCCGTCTCTTTCAAGAGACTCATGGCTTCGAGCCAGAAGAGAAAGTGACTCTGAAGGAAGGCATCGACATCATCCCATATCGTGATTGGGTCTTTGTCAAAACCGGCGATGAGGTGATGCACCCAGTACTTGCAGGCATACCGGACCTCTAGTGGAAGTCGGGCCTCGATGAGACTGTTGCTAATGTCTTCCCTAGATACAACCCAATCTTCGAGGTCGCAAATATTTCTCTTCAGGCGACCACTTTCACGCAGGAGGCTTAGACATCTGGACGCAAGGGCAAGGTGGATTGCAGTTCCATCGCACCAAAAGTCACCACTGAAGCGGTCACCCTTCTTCAGCACGAACTCACGGAAGGTGAGATGGTAGAGTTGTACTGGACGATGTGAGAGCTTGGGCACCAAGATAACAGAATGAAGCGGCGTCAGGCGAGAAACAATGGTCCTTTCATCAATACCCAGAAGCTTCGCAATACCAGCCACGGGCAGGGGGTCGGCAAGAAGAACGATGGATCCAACGATAGTCTTGAAATCCTTCAAATACTCTTGTAAATCGTCTTTGGATATTGCTTTGAGGATTTGATCGAGAATCGGCTTGTACAGCTCTGTCATGCCTTCAGCAAGGTGATAACCTATCCTCACGACCTTCTTTATCTGTTCCTCGGGGCTGAATGCCCCCGATGGTTCATCGATGTAACGGCAGAGGGTAGCAGCGTAGATGAAGAGTGAGTCCACCATGGTGATGATGGATTTGAAGTCATTCTCCCTCGGCCAGTTGTCGCCGAGGTTATGACGTTTTTTCATGAAGTTGAACTTGGCCGTTAGATACACAATAATGTCTTTCTTGACGTCGCTTGGTGGTACTTCGTGCAAGAGGAAGGCTTTGTGATCATCAGTTGAAAGACTAGAGAACTTTTCGTCAATTAGTCTGGTAGGTCGACTTGTGATAAAGGCACGCAAGTTGACGGTCGAAATAGCGCCGCATCGGACCAGTAGCTGGATAATAGCTTTGACTTTCTCGGGTTCGGCGCACTCGTCAAGAGCATCTACGACGATGACGACTGTCGGTACCGGATTCAAATCGACCTTGGAAAGAGGCTCGACTATGAGTTTATCCCACTGCGCACCGATACTTTTTTGCTTCAGTGCAACGTTATCCTTGAGCGTTTGATCGAACTCGCTAATGCGGCCAAATCGTCGTCGAAATTGGGCGGCTAGTGTCGTGACAAATTCCTTAGCACTATCACGGCCTACGGACTTGTCGAAGAAGAACGTAGCACCCAAAGAGCCTTTGGTTGCAAGGCTTCTGCACACACTCCGAGAGATGGTCGACTTCCCTGTGCCAGCCATGCCACACAGCCAGAAGACCCGTTCGCTGGTCGCATCGGCCGCCCATTGATCAATATTGGCAAGGATGTCGGTACGAGTGTTATCGAGGCAGAAACAATCGTCGTAATTGTCGGAGGGCTCGAGATCATTAATATCGAATGCTGCACCATCGGTTTCTCGAAGGTCAAGTTGGGAGAGGGATTGTTCGATGTCGAGGAGAAGGTTACTATACATTTTAGACTTGGAATCAACCTGGAAGGATGTAACTTACGTCTGATCAACCTGAAGAGCGCGATCGAAGGTGTCTGCCCAGCGTTGGATGCACACTGCGGCCTCGATGGTGTCGGGCTTTTTGAGCGGCCACGCCAAAGTCCCAATTCCAAATCGATGCATCCTACGGCCGCCCCCGACTTTCTCTAGGAGCTCCTTTAGGTATTCATTGCATTTTCTTCCATCTTCTGCAAGCTCTTGTGACGCTCTGAGTTTCTGGCCTTTGGGCCTGCCAAGGAGCTCTCGTAAGCTGGCAGCTACCTTGTTGAGGTTCTCGAGCTCTTCGCAAAGGCGCTTGACCTCTTCCTTGGCGCTGATAACACCTCGTGTGTATTTGTAAACAGTACCTGCAACTTTGGCACCAATCTCGATGACGGCTGTGATGCTCGATGCGGCGCTGACGCCATCCATGGCGGTTCTCGTTGAAGAGTGAGACTCTGCAGTTGAAGAGATTTCCCCGCAGTCAGGACGCGATTTCCATCGGGACAAGTCTGGGCTTCATCGGGTATGACTGCAGCTGTGGCCTGATTATTGGGCATCCATGCAGCTCTGATGCACAGCCACAATGGCTGAATTGTTAAAAATTCACACTCTATGATTGGAAATACTAGAAACAAGCCTCTTTGTCAATTTTATAGAAGAATAAGCTTCTAGCTTGAGAAGATGTCGAGCCTTGAGCCAATATCTGTCAGTAGGGAACAGGTCCAGAGGACCGCCTATAGAGGGACCAGGATAAGTGCTCAGGATCTTTGATACAGCAATCACGGAAAACCACTACAAAAATCCCGATAAGGTATTAGTTCATACGCAGATTAAGATAAAGTTCAGTTCATTGATAGTGATATAGCACGAATAATTATACTTTTGATCTCAATCCTCTTTGAAACAAATCTTGCAAACAATGGAATGCTAGTGGATATCGATGTTGGCAGGCAGGATTTTAACTAATGGCAAAATCAGAAAAATTGGATGAATTAGCTACGGCCCTGTAACTCTTTTGCCCAGTAGTGGAAGCATCACAGTCATCATGTTCAGACTCCGTGAGGAAGAGTCTAGCTAATGTAGGGCATAAAGTCCTATCTTCAATTGAAGCTTACAAATCGATGCAGGCTCTGAGGTGCGGTTCTCTTAACAATATTGGAGTCTTGGTTGGTTTGTGAGAGCCTTTGATGTCCCCCTGATATCTGTACTTACGTTGGTTTTCCTCTTCTAGAAGTCCGTTGTCGCCAGCATGAACCTCTCGCCAAGTACTCCGTATCAGTGATCTCGAGATCTGCACCCAACCTTTATTTGTATTTTTTGTGACAATGCTTTTTGAAGTCGTATCATGTGTCATTGACTTGGCTGTAAGCGGCCTTGTAATTTACTCATTCATCAATTACTTATTAGACCCCAAAGGGCTGGGTCGCAGAGAAATCCTCAACTTACTGTACACTTTTTAATTTGTTATCCAATGCGATTCAGAGCAACGCAACGGACCTTGATTTTAAAGCATTCGATATATTCGCAACTGTGAGGCTCAACGGGCACAAAATCCCTGAAGCAGACAACATGTCCTTGAGTATCGTATTTACACGAGTGCAAGCCATGAACCAGTATTCTAGATACATTCCACATTCCACGATGCCCAATCATATTGTGGTACAATACAGGCATCTTCCTCCGCATCAGTATAAATTCCTGGAGGGTCGTTCTCTGCGCAAGCCCCATCACCATACAAGTAAAGGTAACAGTTGCCTAGAGGCGCTATAATCTCGAACGAAGCAGTGTTTGCTGGCCTGCCTACGCAAGACGAACTGCCAGTGCCGTCATAAGCGCCAGTGAGTCCAGTGGGTGACGATCCACATCCGCCGGAATAAAATGCGACACCCCATGTGGCCGAAACCGTAGGAACGATAAAACAGAGCACGCCGAGTGGCTTCATGGTCTTGTGTATGCAGGAAGTGTTTTGAGGATGGGGTCAGCTGAGAACCCTATATACTGAAAAGTATTCAAGAGATTTATAGAGATGTTTCGCAAACTGTGCAGATATTGAAAACATTTCGAGGTTCAGAGACGTTAATGCCCATATTTATAGTTAGTAGAAATCTATATCGGACAAGAATGACACTGCAGATCGACGCTCCAAGCTGGTATTTCCATCAATGGGAACGATATAAGACGTATGTGACGCCGATGAAGGATTCTTCCTCCCACCTCGTATTTTAGCCGATAGTTGAATGGCAACAACAGGACATATAGAATTTTTCTGCCTAAAGTGGATTCCTCCCGGGTAATGCGAAGGATCATGAGGTAGTGAGGGCCTCCAAGAGCAGACATATCGTGCGAAAGTATGTTACTAAGTAGCATGATACAGCACCGTATAGTCATCAGGGCTGGTTATTAGCTGCTATTAGTATTAGGTGTGAGAGATCGATACCTCGAAGCTGGCCCATGCATGCTAGTGAACAAGCTTCGGGGTCTGTTTAGTGCGGTCTATGTTGCGAAAAGAGCAAAGTAACGAAACAGCAGAACCCAGACCGGAGTTAGGGCTGAGAAAGTCATATTAGGCCTAATACTGTGCATTTATTCCTACCAGACAAAAGTCCCTGGGACTGCTGCTGCCTGATCCCCCCACATGTAGCGACACCTTCCAGTCATGCGTTTTGCCGATCGAAGCCTATACTTTGCCGTCTAGGGGGAGCTGAGCTGGACAAGGCAAATGAGGCAGACCTAGAGACTAAAAGGCGACTCTCAGGCACTTGCAAACTTTGTCGCCGCGGGGAAGAAGAGGCAGGCTGAGATTGAAGCAGAAATGGCCAAGGTTTAACTTTCAGTTAATTGAATGGCTTGATTATACTTACGATATATCTCTTTCATATTTATTACGTTCGTAATTGAGTCGCTTCTAAACTATCATGTACTCGTCCCCGTTACCATCCGACCTCTTTTTAGAATCAATGTAAAAATTGTCTACTAAGTCGAGTCACAGTGTCTCCTCTAATTGAGCCTAGGCCTATCTAGTCCCGATTATTGAATGTGTTGGTGTTTGTGCCATAATTCATGCCCATTTGGGCGCCACGGTTATCATTTCCAAAGCGAATGTCAATTCTGCCATGGGAGCCTCCAGCATTTGCAGCGGCGTCTTGGGCCGTCTTGAGAAGTGCCTCGAGGAGTTTGCGTGATGCACCTAACGCAGCTTTCTCTACTGCAACCTGGCCAAGGGCACTGTCCTGGTCGTCTTCTGTCTCATCTTCGCCGATGTTTGTGTCACCAAGTGTCTCTACCTTGCTATCTACCCCAGATAGCTGTTTGTCTGTCTTCTCTATCGCTTCCGTAAGCTCCTTTTCTTTGGTCGATATCATAGCCATCGTCTCCTCAGGCTTGTGTGTTTGCTGAAGGGATATTTGCCTAGCCTCTTGTTACTATTTGCGTATAACAGCCTTGAGTGTCTAACAGCCAACTTACAAGTTCGTGATACCGACAACCATTGTAAGGCTGAGTTTACAACTCCGGAGCTGCTCGGACATGGACTTTATCTGACCCTGCCTGAAGAGGCCAACCACCGTCCGATCTCGCCATGAGAGCTTTCCATCCTCGCTATGTCTAGTCCAACGACCGAGAGATCTCTTGAACTTGTTGCATGACTTTTCACATAGCTCTAGGGTTTTTTTCAATAGGTCAATTGCAATCTCACTCATCAATGCCCACTGTGCGTCGGACAGAGCCTGGAAAGACTCGAGGGCTCCCTCGACTGAAAGTAGATCTTCTTCGAGTGACCTGATATCTTTGGGTGCATCGATAATACTCTGAACAGTGTCTAGCAAAACATGCACAGAGTGGAGCGCCGGAGCAGCAAGACCTAAAATAGTAGCCGGGTCCATAATGGACAAAGTATCAGACTAAACCACCGGGCCAAAAATTAGCAAAATAAATGCGCTAACTACCTCAGCTGTCTTTCCAGTGACTTACCTGAGATACGCTCTATCTGACACAAAGTATGATAGCAACTGGGATGATTGTGTTGGGAGATGAATGCAGTCTCCCAGAGCAATAAGTGCCTGAAGGACTGCGGCTGAAGCGGAGGCCTCAATCACGTGCAGTCGTTGGGCAGCAATTGGGCAACCGATCATTTCGGGACACTCAGCCTCTTCACCCTCGTCGCAGCGCGAGTCGTAAGAGAACCTCGAAGTTCCTACGTCCCGCCGCCATTTGCGACAAATCCCCTTTGCCGCGGCCCTCATTTCGTTCATCGCGGGGTTTAGCTCGTACAGATCGCCAAGAGATGTCCTAAATCCTCTCGTGCGGTTGAAGACAGTGATTAGCCATCTGAGGCCCGACTCCCGAGAGTTTGATATGCTCGATCTTAATAACTTCGCAACGCGAACGGCCACTGCGTTCCCTACAGTACGTGCTGCAAGCACACCAACTTATCCGCATAATGGACCCAAATGTCACGTTCGGGGACCGAAACCGGGGCTCACAGGTAGGATATAACAGTGGGACGATCAACAATATGTTCTACGATTCTCCAGGTACGGGAGGTCAGCGCCTTCAACGTAGGCTTCACGCTCAAAATAACTAGAACGACAGACGGACGAGCTCTTGGCCGACCTTCGCATCACCGACCCCCGCCATGATAAGAAACGCATTGAGGACAGCAAAGGCGGGTTGCTAGAAGAGTCATACCGTTGGATCCTCGAGCACGATGACTATCAACGCTGGCTTGACGACCCGCAACGCCGTCTGCTTTGGATCAAGGGCGATCCCGGTAAAGGCAAGACCATGCTATTATGCGGTATAATCGACAAGCTAGACTTTGCAACAAGATCAACAGGCCCCGGAGCCGAAAAGCTTCTATCGTACTTCTTTTGCCAGGCGACCGACGACCGTTTAAACAGTGCCACGGCTGTCTTGCGAGGCTTGATATATGTCCTAGTCAACCAACAGCGCTCGCTCGTTTCCCACATTGAGAAAAAGTACAAACATGCAGGAAAAGCCGCTTTCGAGGATGCAAATGCCTGGATTGCCCTGCGGGAGACTTTCTTCGATATTCTGAAAGATCCGACCTTGAAGGAAGCCTACCTAATCATTGATGCGCTCGACGAGTGCGTGACTGATCGGCCACAACTGCTTAAACTGATCGTTGAATCGCTAGCAATATCCAGTCACATGAAGTGGGTTGTGTCAAGCCGCAATTGGCCCGCCATCGAACGTCTGCTCGCCGGCCTCGACAATATGGCCCTGAACCTCGAAGTCAACGCTGATGTTGTATCTCACGCTGTAGATTTGTACATCGATCATAAAGTATCGCAACTCGTATCTATACAGGACGACCAAGACCTGCAAGATCAAGTCTGTCAAGGCCTGCGCCAGAAGGCCAACGGCACATTCCTCTGGGTTGCTCTCGCTTTTGAGGAACTCCATCGTCAGGACGATGCAGAATACGAGGAAGCATCAGAGTTGTTGCGAATTCTCGACCAGATACCTCGAGATTTGTCTGAGGTTTACAAACGCATGATGAAACAAATCAATCTCTTGGGGGGTCGCGATCCGGATCATTGTCGAACTATACTCGCTACTGTGGCCACTGCATATCGGCCGCTTGATCTATGTGAACTGACCAAGCTCGCTGGCTTCAAAGGCAACTTGACAAAACCAGAAGCGGCAAAAAGGCTCGTCAAGAAGTGTGGCTCATTCTTGACCATACAGGACATCACTGTTCTATTCGTGCATCAGTCGGCCAAGGAATATTTGGTCACAGACGCTTCTACCGGAATCTTTACCTCGGGGCTGGAGAAGGTACATCACGACATTTTTTCTCAATCGCTGACCCTGATGTCAGCCGTACTGAGGCCTGATATGTATAATATCCATGCTCCGGGAATTCACATCGGGCAAGTTGCCTTACCCGACCCAGATCCGCTCGCTGGGGTGCGGTATTCGTGCATATATTGGGTTGATCACCTTTGTGACTCGTTTCTTCACCAACTAGCCCACAACGAGGGTGACATGCATGACTATGGCATTATACATGCCTTCCTCAAAAACAAGTATCTCTATTGGCTCGAGGCTCTCAGTCTGTCCCGACATATGCGGGAGGGCTTCACAGCAATGAGGAAGCTCGAAGATCTGGTGAGTGTCGAATTGGCATTATTCACGGTGATAACTGACTGATAAATGACCAGAGACACAGAATGGGAAATGAGCTAGCTGATCTCGTTCGAGATGCTTCACGATTCATCTTATCCTTTGGATTGATGATTGGGAACACTCCTCTTCAAGCGTACGTATCGGCTCTCCTGTTCAGCCCAACCGGCAGTGCGATACGCAGGTTGTTTCAAAGGAACGTGCCGCATTGGATAACTCTGAAACCTGTGGTGAAAGAAGACTGGGACTCGTGTATGCAAACTCTTACAGGTCATACCGGTGGGGTGAAGTCGGTAGCGTTCTCACCAGATGATACACAGCTAGCGACGGCATCGGACGACCGAACCATCAAGATCTGGGACGCGGCATCAGGCGCTTGCACACAAACGCTTGAGGGGCACGAAGATTGGGTTAGATCGGTGGCATTCTCCTATGATGGGATGCAGTTGGCGTCAGCGTCGCGGGACCGTACTGCTAAAATTTGGGATATAGTATCGGGGGTATGCATACAAACACTCAGGGGGCATGACGGTGAGCTTTATTCGATCGCTTTTTCGAGGGCCAATATACGAGTTGCATCAGCAGCAGACGACAAGACTGCTAAGATATGGGATACGGCATCAGGGGACTGCAAAATGACGCTTGAGGGGCATACCGACATGGTTGGCTCGGTAGCGTTTTCGTGGGATGACAAACAATTAGCATCGGCGTCAGACGATCGTACCGTCAAGATTTGGGATATGGACTCAGGCATATGTACACAAACCCTCGAAGGGCATCGTGACCTGGTTACCTCAGTGGTATTCTTGCAAAACAGTGAACAATTGGCGTCCGCGTCCGCCGATTGCACTGTCAAGATTTGGGATATAGAATCAGGCGTACGCATAAGGACGCTCAAAGGGCACACGGGTGGGCTTTACGCAGTGGCACTCTCTCAAAACAGCACGCGACTAGCAACAGCGTCAGCGGATACCACTGTGAAACTCTTCGATAGGATTTCAGGCCAATGTGAACAGACATTGGTAGGACACACTGACTGGGTGTACTCAGTCACATTCTCTCAGAACGGTACACGGCTAGCATCAGCATCAAACGACTGCACCGCTAAGATATGGGACGCGGTCCCACTTGACGATATACAAGTATACGAAAAGAATGACGGCAAGATTGACTCGATGAAGTTCTCGCAGAACGGCACACGTCTTATATCGAGATCACATCATAAAACCAAGACCTGGGATACCGCTTCGGGAAAGCTTATTGCGACTGATACTGCCTTTAAGGAATACTATACCAAAGTTGCTTTTGATGATGACGACGACGGCCCAACGAATATATTACAAGATGTTATCTATAACCGATTTCCACCACGGTCACCTACGTCCTCGAATACAAGAACCGAGTCCTTGCCCACCCAATCGGTGGATCAATACAGAGTGAGCCCAGATTCAACCTGGATCACTTTCAAAGGTCAGAATATACTTTGGCTGCCTCCTGAAAATCGACCTGGAGAATATGCGGTGTTCAGAGACACAGTTGGTATTGGCACTGGTACGGGGCGGGTTTTTTTTATCGCTTTCAAGGAGAACACCCCGCTGGTTTTAAACTTCGAGCCCGTCCATTGATATTACTCTCACACAATGTCATAAGACCTAAGCATATCGTGAAACTCGTAGTTCCTGGTTTCCGTGTGGAGTGTTCTTTGGGCGTAAATGATTGAAAGGACACGACAGCGCGGTCTCGATTATGGTCTTTTGACGGCTTTGCTCGTGGACACCGCCCCTGCCAGTCTGCCATAAACGACTCTCTCTTTTCACACGCCGGTGGTAGGATCTCCTATCACTGTGGGCATGAATCGCGTGTACGCGATAGCGATGAAGGCATCCTCACAACAAACCTCAAATTACTTTCATCCTGCACATATCTGTATGTCTGAGTCACAAGACCATCGATACCTTATGCATATGAATTGGATACTTTAATATTCATCCCACCAACTTCCGCAATCGTGGAAATCCCAACGCATCGCCAGTCGAGGACAACCCAATCTGCCCCGCCCTCTTCAATTCCACTACTGAATGCGTAGTTGTAAGTGCTAGGACTTTGCATCCTGCTGCCTTGCCAGATTTTACTCCAGATGGTGCATCCTCAACCACGAGAACCACAGCCGAGGGCTCCTCAGTCAGGTCTAATAACTCCATGCCTCGTAGGTAAGGCTCAGGATCAGGTTTCCCGTTCTCTACACAGTCCCCGGTAACTAGGTTCGAGGGCAAGACGAGGTTGAAAACTTTGAACCATCCTTTCATAACTAGTCGAGTGGCCGAAGTCACAATGGCCTATTTTGCATCTAGAGACGCCAGAGATTCTAGGATCTCCCAGCACTCCGTAAGCCAGGGATTAATATGACAGGCGAGGAAGTCGGCAAACCCGGCATTGAAGAGAAATACGGTGGTTCTACGTGGCAATTGAGAAATGATATCTGAAAAATAGGACGCGCTTGGTATTCAGCTTCCACCATGATCCCCCAATCTCGTCGCAAGGCGGGGGTAATTGCCAATAATTCCTCCTATCTACTATGCAGGAATCGTACGATTTCAGAAATATTGATGCAGGATAAGCAGAGCTGAAAGGTCTTAGACCAAATTGGGCAGGATTTGCACCATATGCCGGGGTCAGAGCAGCTGAAAAAAAGTGTCAATGCACCTCAAGTTTTGGCCCCCAAATTTACGAGCAAATTTGACTTTGGTTGCAAAAGCATCGTGATTCCATTTTCCGTTCTTTTTCAGCAGTATTGATCTCTAAAAACAATCATTTCCGCAAATTCCAGCGGCGGTAATCTTATGCCCATCGACGATGGACTCATCCGAGAAGTCAGAAATGAAGGGGTACTGCCAAACCAATAACCATGATCGTGAAATTCACTATTTGCTGATGAAAAAGCAGGGCGGACGACTCAGGGAAGGAAGCAGAAACGAAGGTTGTTGAGAATTCGCTGCCCATTGAGTCTACCGACCAATCTCCAGAGGCCGAAAAGACTCATGCAGGACTCGACTTTGGGATACCCGAAGGTTTGCAGCGGCGAATCCCACCCTTCCTACTTCCCTATGTCATGAAATCTATGGCAGAGGATCTTGTCGATGACACAGATACTCTCGGACCAGACGCCTTCCCGGTGCAATGGGCGTGGACCAACCGAGGTCTCTTCCTTCCAGGGCAACCGACAGAGTCAAACGACGTTCGAATTATCGATATCGACAGGGAGGGCACGAGAAGTGACCGTGGAATGTCATCTTGGAAACGTGAAGAATTAGAACCGATCCTACGCGGGACACTGCCCAAAGGCTCTGGCTCTTGTCGCGTTATACTCGGTACCCCTGAGTCTGGCCGTCTGACTCGGGAATTCGTTGTTGATGCCGTCAACTTGTGCGAAGAAAGGGCAAGGTATCGTGGTGACTCTTTGAGCGAGGATAGCTTCCAAGACAGAACGTGTCCTGGTTTTGACCTGGCGAGGTTGAGAGCAATGTGGAAGATGGCTGCGATTCAATGGCAGCCCTTCTCCTTGACAACATATGCCATGCGTCGGCCTGTCCCGAACAGTGGTTTCGCGCCTACTCCGGATGCTGGGGTCTTCCGAGCCCGAACCCAGGATATTTTGTACTTCCAACCAAGCTGGCTCATGGTCCAGACGTTGCCGCTCGAAAATGACAGATTCGTTTGTAAGTGCCAATGCTATGAATGTGCGATTACGTCCTGATTCCCACCAGTCATCTGTGCGCTGCCGTCTCGAAAGTTCACCGCGAAGCCGCCAACCTTGGAGTCTGCACCAAGCTTCTCTAGTTTAAAGAATGGTGAGGGTGACAGTCCCAAGCTCAGTCAGACTCAAATATTTGAGCTACTCCATCGAGATGTTGAGCGAAGCTGCCGGGAATGTTTTGAGGATCTTCTCCTGTCTGGGAGCTCAGCAACCGTACACTCCACTGGCGACTCGGAGCTCTTATGCCAGCTCCTCTTGCTGGACGTGTTTCGGGCTATTTCGGAGAGCCTAACGAGGCTTACCCGAGATATTGTGCTGCGACTCAAGTCAATGGACATACCACAATTCAACACCCTGGACGTGGAGACACAATTGATGGAGTCCAAGTGCAACTGGGACCTATTCGAAAAGATCTATACCGACACCGTCGAGATACAGACTGCATCAAACCACCTCCTTGAGCTTGTCGAAATAAAACTCAAACTGCTAAACGATTCTGGGCATGAGGCGGCAGCAGCGCCTTTGTGGTTCAGGCAGCTTCGCCTCGAGCTGAAAAGTGACCTGGAGCATTCACTTTCGGTCTTTACACGACTCAAAGATTTGTGGACTGCCCAATGGAACAACAGCAGCGATCTTGCGCAAAAAGCTGAATCGAAAAACGTTGCCCGCCTGACCCTTGTAGCGGCAATCTTCCTACCTCTCAGTTTTGGCGCTGATCTCTTAGGAATGCAATTCCGAGTATCGGAGTTGCATATGATCCTCTATGATTACCTTGGACTGGTAGTCTCCGCAGGCTTGGTCTTCTTCATCTGCTATAGAACTCTTCCTGCAATGAGGTTGCTGCGCAAAACTTTCAAGGGGAGACGAGTAGACGGAAGTAAGAAGCAGACGCCGCTCCGAGTGGCCTGGATGAACATGAAAGCACAGTATTCCGTGCTTCTCATCCTGATTTGGTCTATTTTCACCGCGTCGTTTATCAGAGGAATGGTCGGCAGCATTCCAGCGGCGTTGGAGATTTTGAAGTATGGTGCTATAGCCTGGGGTAGCTTATTTGGAATTTGGGTAATCGGTTGTTTGTTGATGGGATGGGTAAGCAGTGCTATATGGAAGTCTCTTGGTTGGCACATTCTTGACTAGGTGACTGCGCGGACTTGGTCAAGTCTTCCCTCTGACCTAGATCTTCGTCTAAGGGCATGCTATTCGCCCCAATTAACTTGAGATTTCTATTTATATATTGCTTCGAAAGTATGTACCTTGCTTTTGGCTAGCTCATCCGCTTTGCCGCTTCCCGCCTCCGCCACCCGCCGTTCCCGCCCGCTTCCCACAGGTGAAATGCTCAGCAGGCGACTCTGGCCACGGTATCGCGTCATATCCCATTATCTCCTTCTTACCCTGCTTTAATATCTGTCCGCGAAATCGCTTGCCGAAGCCCTTTTAGAATCTTTCGTAAACTGCCCGCAGTTCATTGCTAACATTTCGCTGAGTTAATATTATAGTGGCGAAGATGTCGTCTCCCACAGCTACTCCATTTACAGTATTTGGCAAGACCGCCATTGTTACAGGCGCGGGGTCCGGTTCGTCTCCCCTTCTGTATAAGGCTAGCTGTTGCTTTTGACTCATATTTGCGCTCTTGTCAGGTATTAACCTCGAGTTTGCGCGGCTTCTTCTGAATAAAGGCTGCAACGTCGTCTTCGCAGATATTACATTGCGAAATGAGGCCGAAGATCTTATATCTCAACACAAAACCAAGGATCAAAGCCCCCAAGCTGCATTTTTCAAGACTGATGTCACATCATGGCCCGCGCTTATATCTTTGTTCGATTTCACAGTGAATCTCTTTGGCGGCTTTGACATCTTATGCCCTGGAGCAGGTGTATATGAACCACGATGGTCTACATTTTGGGTTCCACCAGGTACACCGGAAAGCAAAGATGCAACAGATGCCGGTCATTATAAGCAACTTGATATTAACCTGATCCATCCTATCCGTACCACGCAGATTGCACTTTCGCATTGGTTATTCCCTCGAATGCCTAATACATCAAGTGCATCACCAGAAAATCCGAAGCGCATTGTCCATCTCTCATCGGCTGCTGGACATACACCAGGAGCCCTGAGAGCGCCTATGTACGCCGCAGCCAAATATGCTGTGACCGGATTCGTTCGATCACTCGCATTGCTTGAGCCACATAAAGGCATTCGAGTAACTGCTGTTTCTCCTGGTTTAGTCTATACCCCGCTCTGGACACAGAACCCAGACAAAATGAAGTTACTTGATGAAAAAGATGGTTGGATTACCGTTCAAGAAGTAGCAGATGCTATGATGAGCTGTGTTCAAGGAGATAAGTATACTGGTGGAACCATCCTGGAGGTTGGTGCAGGCTATACCCGACAGGTTAAGCCTTTAAATGATCCAGGCCCCGACAATAGCCCTGGGAGAGGGATGCATCAAAGCTATGGAGATGATGGGGATGCTGATATATTAGCTACTTTGGAAGATATCAAAGTTTGGGGTTCTTATTAATCAGCCAAGTCCCTACATTACCTAAATCAAATGAATTATTTCAAAATCTGTATCTTCACAAATCTAAAAGAATTACGAATGCCTTAGAACGTTATCAGATGCTCAGAAATAATAGAAGAACGAGAGGACCAAGATCTTCGTTTAGCTACATAATGAGCAGTACGAAAGTTGGAATGTGTCTACAGTATTATCATAGCCTCAATAACTGACAGGTCTGAAAATGTCACCCAATGGAAGAGAAAAGATTGTCACTGTCTTACATGCAAGTTCAGAATACTGCGTCGTAGTTCTAACACTGACCAAGTGCATATCTATAGCTGACACCTTAAAAGCTACTCTCCAAGCTTCGAACTTGCTACCGAGTCGCGATTTACTGGTGTCAAGGGCTCCCCAGCAATGCTACCATCTTCCCCAATAACTGCTAAGATATTCTTCATGGCATTCAGTTCAAAATTAACCCTCGTGTCTAGTGCACCGCCACCGATGTGAGTTGTCAAGGTCACATTTTCCATTGCCGCGAGCTTTGTAGATACCTGCGGCTCATGGTAATGCACGTCGAGCCCAGCTGCAGAAATCTTACCCGTCTCCAGAGCCTTGATAAGCGCGTCCTCATTGACAACTGGGCCTCGTGCCGTGTTCACTAGTCTTGCGCCGTCTTTCATCGCAGTAAATGCCTCTTCATTCATCAGGTCCTGTGTGTGTTTGTTTAGCGGCGTATGAAGAGTAACGCAGTCGGAAATGGCCAACAGATCGTGCAGTGACTCGTGGAATGTAGCCTGGAGCTCTCTTTCAACGGATTCCGGGGCTCGGATAACGTCATAATAGTGAATCTCCATTCCCAGCCCAACACGCGCTTTGTATGCCAATTTCTTGCTAATACTTCCAAAGCCAACTATTCCCAGAACGTGCCCTCTCGGATTATACGAGATGGTAGCGATCAGTTTATGAGTTTTCTGAAAAACCTCCGGATCACAAGTTCGCGCGGCGAGCTGAGATCGAGTGAAGTTCCGGAAGACGGAGAGTATCATGAACAAGGCAGTGTCGGATACTGCCTCGTCACTTGCTCCGGCACCATTACAGTACCAGATCTCACGGCGACCTAGGGCGTCCACGTCGGCCCAATTGAACCCGGCGCCCGCGGAAGCAAAGATGCGGACCGAAGACGGCAACAGCGGTATCAGTTCATCATCCCATTGCCCCATCTCGCCCCCAGTCTGGAAATGTGGCCTAAAGATGGCGACAAAGTCTCCAAATCTCTTCTCTTTTAGCGCCCGGATGAATGACTGCCGGTCTAAGGCATCGTTTCTAACCACCTCGAACCGCTGACAGAATTCTGACTGGTAAAACTCGGAATTGTATTTGATGGGCTCGCCCAGATGGAGTACAATCGGTTTACCCATCGTGATTGATTATGCTGATCGGAGTGCGTTGAGAAACAGAATTTGACATTCACGGAACTGTAAGATGGTTGATGCGCTTGATAGTGACGATATGAAGCCCAGACTTAGTAAACGATTGGGCTTCAGATCGCCCATATTTACCCCGCGTCTATCATGTCATTCCATTGATTCGTCAAGATATCGGGAATCGCTCCGAAGATTCTCATATAGACGTCGGAAGGAAACCCGGGCTCGGGGCTCGGGATTTATATCGGAAAAGCAACTGACTAATTCCGGGAATGAAACCATTTCCGATCACAGTTTCACATACAGACTGTATGTTTAGGTTCTCCAAGATATTTATGAATACTGTTTTAGTGCCGGATTAAAGTCATAATTGCATTTCTATTACGAGTAACTAGTCACGGTTGACTATTGAGCTTATGTAGTCATTTCACTCATTTGTAGATTAGACATTAGATACAATACGAACCCCATCTTACCGGTGATCCAAGGATAGTAGCATGTTCTATGTCAAGATTCACATAACTATAGTCTAAGATTCGTGTATATCTTATCCAATCTGCTTTCCAGTTCCTCTCTACAACCATCCCACGAGCCACCACTTATAACCGAGATTTATAGTCTCTTCAGGAGGATCTTGTTAATTCCCCGAGAAGTGAACAGAATTCACATCCATGAAGAGACCGCACAAACTTCAACCTTCTCGTCAGCTAATGAGTTATAGAGCAGTAGAGCGATTCTTCATATCCTCATGGACTCTGAGGTAGAGTAGACATATACATTAAATCTATCGTACCGGTGCTAAGCGGAGTTTCTGGCAGGTCTTCACCTACCCCCGAACACCAACATACTCAGAGACAAAACCCAAGCACACCAGAATCCATTTCTATTCCCAGAGCTGAGCCCCTGCCGCTCTAAGCTGGGTTAGTGCTGAGCTTGGGTTGAGGAGGCCTGAGTTGAAGCTGGGGTGGGCCGATATTGAGCTGAACTTTGGTTGAGATGTCGTTAGACATTGCCCTGAAGGTGTTTTGATTTCTTTATCAACCCTTTCTTTCTTGTATGCTTTGTATATCGGAAACTACTCCCTATGCTTACCGTTAAGCTTATGACTGCTATGGAGTACCTACTTTCTTGTGTATAGGTTCAGCCTACAGTGGACGTGTGACGATTCCCGTTAGTTCAAAACATAGAAGATATATTCTTTCATAGAGTTACATATCCGAAATTAGTTCTCGATCTTATCCCTTCATTCAATTCTACCCTCTCTTGCCCCGCCTTGAAAGTTAATATGACGTTTCTCAAGAACAGCAACCCCAAGCCGCTCGTACACCTGGAAACCAACACCATTGGCATTCTTCGAGATGCAATGGACTAGAATGACCCAATGCGTTTGAAATTCGCCCGGTGGTTCTGAACTGCTCTTACCCAGCACAACACACGCCGTTGGCTGGGTCAATCTCTGATCTGCCCTGTCAAGGAAGATCGACTCCTCGGCAGGGTCATAGATGATGCCCCAGACCGGTGCTTCCAATGCAGGAACCTTCCCGTAATACTCGCAATTTGTGTCATACAGACCTCTAGAAAATGGTGATTTAATGTCATCGAACCATGTAACCTTTCCACCAGGAACAGATACATAGCGAATTGGACCATCGTATGCCATCCATGACCAAGTAGGGACCGGATCGCCGCGCGTGAATTTAATGCGTTTCAAAACCCCTCCGTCACGCTTCCAGAGTAAGGACCGATGCAGATAAACATCGAAGATGCCATACCCCCCGGTAGTGTTAAAGGTGTTGAGGAGTCTAGTCTCGAGTCCCTTGATGGCGACAGGTCGGTCGGAGGCGAAGGAGAGAGCTAAGTTGGAATAGCGCACATAAATATCCTGGAAGAACTCAATCTTCAATCCCTTGACATACTGTTCGGCTGACTGGGGAAAGTGTGCGTCGCTGAGGAATGAGGCCTTGCGACTGATCTTGGGTTAGCTGGTGAATGGTTAGATTGAGCTTCAGTGGTGTAATACATACTTCCTCATCTTTGTCATCGTCTCACAGCGTACGCCGCAACCGCATTCCCAATACGACTGATTCTCTACAAAGTAAATGGTACGTCGTGATAACGCTCGTTCCTGCATGACCCAGCCTCTTTGATTGAGCTCGCTTTGGTCAACTTGGGCGCTGAAGTCGTCGATAGTCTCGCACGCATAGTAAGTCGCATCTTCAAACATCATCGGAATGCATCGTCTCTCAGGCCGCGTCTTGAGAAACCCGTCGTTCATTCCGGAGGCGCAGCTTGCGGCGAGAGTGCAGTATGCCGAACTAAAGACTTTCTCCATGCGTTTGGACTCAATGTCCCAATCGGCAGCATCATCCTGAATGATACAGACAGAGTCGATCCAGAGATAGTCCAACCCGAGCCCTCGAGCTACATGAACTGCATCCCGAAAAGTCCTCGGGAGGCTTGAGACCTTGAAACCACCCTTGAGCGCCTTGACGTTGGCCGCTGTCGTATAGAACTTTACGTACTGGTTAGGATCACCCCAACGATGGGACAACGCCGCATACTTCTTAGATTGTCTCAGTTTGCCATTATCTTCAACAAGTCGAACAAGGTCAGAGTTCAACTCGCTGATATCAAGAAGCCGTGTTGGTATGAAATCAAGCTGTTGAGAGAAGCAGTCGTGGCTCTTGTCGCAGCTGCGAATCCATTCCCTCAAAATTTTAAAATGAGCTTCACTACCAGCATCTGGAAGCTTGGAGAAGCCGGTTTGGATAGTTTGTATTGGTTTCGTCTTGGGTCCTATTCTGTGTCAGTCTCGACTGGGTTCAGCCACATAGATTAAATAGTTGGCCACAAACCCGGCAGCGTGCAGAGATTGACGACGGGTTGTTCTTTGCCATCATCAATTGTGAGGTAGGATCCTATTCGGACGAACTGGACTTCGTCTTTTAGAGAGTATGAGCGGCTTCGAATGCAGTACGACAGAAGTTGGCAAAGTTTACACTTGTCATATCGAGCTTTAGTATCAAGACCGCTTTGAGAATCCACGAAACTGCACTCAGTAGACCATAAGGGTAGACCACAACAACGACGACAAAGTTGAGATGTGAGCGCTTGTGGGGTTACCGCGGTAAAGTCGAGATCATTGAACAAGTCAGTCTGGGAGACCTCATCCGGGGTGTAAATCCAGTTGTCTGTCAGCTAAAGAATATCGTCAAATCAGATGCCAGCAACTAGTTTGTTAATATAGAGTCACTCACCGGCTAATGGTGTTGAGAAATTAGTTTTGGGTTCAATATGAAAGATGAAAACTCCCGATATTAACGTACGGTCTATGAAGTCAATGAGTCAACGTTCAAGCGATACAGACCTTCTGAGGTCCGGTCAAATGCTTACAAACTGTGGATAAGATGAATTAGCACGGATATTTGGCAAGTACATGGTAATTGAAGCCATGAAATGTATAGGGATACAAGACAAATCCCGTTAACGTACTTTCTAATAGTTACAGCTTATGTATTAGCATTTTGAGCTACCGCTGTTTTAGGTCGATTGACGCCGTGCTACTTACATACTAGAGTTTCGAATATACTGTTAGTATTACTCCAAAATAACGGATAATGAGTATAGAGCTAACTTACTTCCTCTCCATAGTAAAGTTGTAGGTTAGCTATCGGCATTATCATGAGGTACATCGTATAGAAAGACTCACATTCTGCATAAAATACTTATTAGTATATGGACTTATACTGATATGTGAATGAAAGCTATCTTACTCGAGTAAGATGAGACGCTGGCGTTAGTAGTCCACCTTGCGTAGGCCGTATGAAATGAGAAGGTCCTTCGGGATTCGCCGGACCTTTTGGTGGCCTGTCTCCTATAGCTTTAATGCTTCCTGTTTCTAGACCTTTGAAGATGTTCTCTAACTCCTCTCTCATTTCAGGGGCATAGGTACGGTATTGCGATGACTTTGATGGCTCAATGATCCTCAAATCTGCAGCTTTGTGGGCAAGTTGAGACTCGGTGCCGAGACGCGGGGAAGAATGAAACGATCCGGCTGAATCCGCGACATCTACGGCCAAAAGCCTGTTGATGATAAGATCCAGAAGTCGTCGAAGGGCTGTACCTTGAGAGCACCGCCAATCTTTGCGCATGTATGACACCCATTTTTGAACGACGGGATGGACTTGGGCGGAGTTGATCCCAGTATTTTCGTCCATTTTCGTTTCATAGAAGGTAGGACAGATGGCATCGGTGCATTTTAGCAGTTCATTGTGGCCATAGAGGAGCCAGACGACAAACTCGAGCATGATACAGCCCATGCTCCAAATATCGAACCGCCGGGAAAGAGATGCTTTCGGAGTGACTTCCATCTCTGGGGCTGCGTATCTCATGGTTGACACTGTGGTCCCTGTGGCTTCTCTGAGTTGCGTCGCCTCCTTGTGGTTCTTGGCTAATCCAACGTCAGTAATGACCATTCTGACTGCTGGACCTCCACTGCTGTCCTTGCCGTTGTCATGGAAACACAGAACGTTCTCGGGCTTCAGATCCCCGTGACGACAGTTGTACAAAGCCGATTTGCTGTTGGAGTTCTGGGAAGGTGATTGGCCGTGCAACTGCTCGAGAGCAACGGCTAGTCCCTTAAGTTGCTTGAATACCCACACCAGGTAAAAGCGGTCCAGTTTAGCCGCACTACTGTTCTTCCAGAACTCCCACAGATTCCCGTATTCTGCCCAAGGAAACATGAAGAAATGACAGCAATCTTGTTGATAGTAAGCGATTGTCTCGATCAAGTGGTCGTTTTGGAGTAGTCTCATCATCTCAAGCACCTCGGCTTCTTTATCTGCCAGGGCTTGGTCTTGGTGGATTAGTTTTTTGACTGCAACGCGTAGATTCCCAGATTCATCTTTTGCAAGAAGCTAACCTCTCATTAGAATCATCCAAGTGTATGTGAAGTTGATTTCAAGTACTCACCTGACCAGGCCGAAGTTCAATGTGGTCGACGTGGATGCTCCTCACTTCCACCGTGCTGTAGTAAGAAGCTCCAATCGGGCTGCCAGGTGTTGTGAAAGGCAAGTGACTGAGCTTATGAAAATCATACTTGAACTGTTTTCTAGTGAATTTCGGGGTTGTAAACCACCATTGCTTGTGCCAGAGCTCCAAAATCATTGCCAAGTCATCCTGCCCAAAGATATCCTCCAAGCGATTCTGTTCGACCGGGAGTTCTTCCTGCCCAATATCGTTTTCATAGAATGCTGTGATAAGGTCTGGCTTATTTATAATAATGAGGATAGTAAAGAGTTTGGTTGCTTTCCTCAAAATGAAGTCGGATAGATTCGGTATTGATTTTGGATCCACTCCACATTTGCTCAATGTCGCCCTTACTTCATTTCCTTTCAACAATCCATCCCAACCGGAGTTGGGGAAAAAGATCTGAGCAGGGTCATTTCTATGCACCATCCCCCTCAATATCCTGTTCTTGAGAGAAACCGCAGGGTCGGTGTCTTTAGGATTCATCTTTGGGTATTTGAACGACATGGGAAAACTGCTACGTGATAGTACGCCAGTTTTAGAAGTTGATTCAGAGTATTGTTCAGAATTCTGACGTCCTTTGATGCTAGAAATGCTGATGCGGACTCCTCTTATCTCCTGCATCCTATTGTGCTCGTCGACAGCATATCTCGGCCCGATGCAAAACCAAGTCGACAGGCAAGCCATGGTCAAGCGAGGGAAGATGCATTCTGCATTGACACTTCACCTCGCAGATTGCTGACGACAAACACGCTCTTATGACTCTTACAACCAGTCATGATGCCAGAGACCAGCAAGCCACATTCTTAACGAAAGCAGGTTCTTGCCAATGAGCAATAGCACATTGAATGCGAGACCCCCCCCCCCCACCACCCCCCCCCCCCCCCCCCCCCTCTTTTCCACCGGCAACAACACCCCACCACCCGCATCCACCCCGCCCACCAC
>WOFQ01000099.1:0-56808 GCA_012184525.1 Xenoacremonium recifei
GGAGTTACAGGCTGTGTCGCCACCTCTCCGTCAGGAGAGGTGGGGGCATGACTAATACAACCCACCGGGTATGACTCGCCTGGACTCTCGTTAGTCTGACATAATCACCCGCCAATCATACTCGAGAGTGAGTTGGCGCCTGACCACGGTGCATTGTACCAACTACCAACCAGCCCATCGCCAAATCGCGTCAGTGATGATCGTTTCCTCAGTGATACTATCGGCATCCGCTTCGTGCTCAATGTCATGTTCAGAGCACAGGCTCATCAGCGACTGATTGCAACATGTCGACTACGGTCTCCCAGCTCGCGAGACCCTCGCATTGCACTGTCGCCTTTGTTATTCCACCAGAAGTAAGCGCCCCCCGCACCACACCTTGCAAGATTCGGCAGACTAATCTAGCGAATAAACCGACAGCTCCTAGCCGCGGTACCCAGCGTCTCTTCCCCTCTCGTTCGTCTGCCATCTGAGCTGCTACTCCACCTCTTCTCGCACGCGGTCGATCCCCTAGACCAACTCTGCTTGGCCCTTACCTGCAGACGTCTTCTCCAGGTTTCTTCATTCCTCATTGTCAAGATACCCTCCGTGGCGAAGCACAGATACCTAAACTCGGAGTCCTGTTGTAGGATGCTCCCATTGTTGAGAAGGTTGGCTCCCGTAGATGCGCGTGGGAGGCCAAGGCGAACATTGGCTCTCTGTTGCGATTGTTTATGGTACCGACCTACCAGGAAGAGTTACTGGACAAAATATGGCAAACAATACGTTCTTATGGAGCCGGATAGAGATGCGCAAGAGTTTTGGGACGACAGAGTATCCATATGGACGTCCAGGTTCTCGTTTCAATGCCCGGCATGTTGGCTCGAAGAGAGAATGGTGATACTAGAGCGGGCTGGCAAATTTCAGCAGCCTCAACCGTGAACTACTTCGGTTTCGAATCACCAACTACTGGCAACTTGGGGGGTTAGCCAGCGAGAAGAAGGCAGCTATACTTGGTGGCGGGGGCGCTGATGTTGACAATATCCGCTTCCTTTCCATCAATCAGGTCCGCATAGTAATTCCTTCAATCCGATTCAAAGGACTGACTGACTGACTTGGAAAGCATCCGAGCCAATCGCCGTGGTTTGGACGTGGCCGCTGAAGACTACGAGAGGCGTGCCATTCGAGAGGGCGTCCTGCATGCGCGTGATAACGTTGGTGGCCCGACGTGACGAGAACAACGCCAGGTTTTCCAGACGCACGAGCGTATCCTTGCGCCATGTGGCCGGCACCTTGTTCGTGTCGCGGAACAACGAAGTCGAACTGTTTTGAGTTGTATATGGCATTAAAGACTGGAAGGATAGCACCTCAGGATAGCCAACTATAGGGCTGGTTAGCACCTTGGATCTTGTTTCCTTCTCTGGGCATCTCGAGCGAGGAATGAATGCAAGGGAAGACAAACAGATCTGCTTTACATCGTGTCTGCGCATCATCCTATGGAAGACCTCGCTACTAGTTTTTCCGATGAACTGAAAGTAAGGACATGAATAGCTGTACTCCGCAAAGCAAAGGCTCATGGTTTTGAGAGCGCTGGGGGTTCTTTCTTACGAATCATCCATCTCGGGTTTCGAGGCGTTGACAAGAGGCTGAACATGGCTGCGGGATTCGGGCTCAACGTTGAAACAGGGCGAACCTGGCTGTCAAGATATTAGCAACTTCCTCGTAGCTTCTCCCGAGACCAAGGACTGCAAGGGCTTGGGTTCTCCCGGTCGACTTTCACTGTTGAGTTCTGCCGGTCGACTTTCGCTGTTGAGTCCTCCCGGTCGACCTTCGTTGTTGAGCTCTGCCGGTCGACTTTCGCTGTTGAGTTCTCCCGGTCGACTCTCGCTGTTAAGTCATCCCGGTCGACTTTCACTGTTGAGTTCTGCCGGTCTACTTTCGCTATTGAGTCCTCCCGGTCGACTTTCGCTGTTGAGTTCTACCGGTCGAGTCTTCCTGTTGAGCTCTGCCGGTCGACTTTCACTGTTGAGTTCTACCGGTCGAGTCTTACCGGTGAGCTCTGCCGGTCGACTTCCGCTAGTCTATATCGGGTAACAATGCTACAGTCTTTCAAAGACGAGGTCGAGAAGCGCGCATAGCATCTTGGGTATGGGAATACCGTCACGTCAGCATGGATAATGAAATGTGTTGAGCATGCTAATTTTAATTGAAGCTGAAGAGAGAAAAGATCTCAATCTGATAGATTTTCCAAATGGCCTCCCACCGTACCCTTTCCCTTATCCTGTGGCCGTAAATTGATTATCCATTCTCTCAGCCAGTACCTATTGTCTTCACCTATCATTCGTTTTAATGGCTTCTTCCATTCAAATTAGCCCTCGTTTCACTCTTCCGACCCCTCCTTCGTCTCTTTTTTTATTTTATTTTTATTTTTTTTATATTTTATGCCCTTTTTTTGTGAGGCTCGATTGGCCGGCCGTTTCGTTCGTTCGTTCGTGGTTCGACAATTTTGTATTCGCAGGAAGGGGGTATCGATACGCTCGTCGCTAAAACGACTGTCGCTAAAAGGATCATCGCTGAAACGACGACATAGCGCAAAGGGTATCTTGATTCGTTGGCTTTTGTAGCCGTGATAGAGCCTGCAGCTCCATCCATCTTGAAGTGTCTGGTAACACTTCTCAGAAAATCGTGAAGAATGTCCGCCACCTCCCAGTTGCAGGTGTCGCGGGACAAGTTACATCTGAGGGGGATGCTCATTGGAGTCCTCCGGTGGCTGAAGCCCTTGAGGCCTATGCGGAGACTGATACGTCGGTAATACTGGGTGTCGTAGTTGAGCCTGACGTTGGTACTCATCGGAATCCTCCGGGCGCTGAAGCCCTAGTGGTCTATGCGGAGATTGGTATGCTGGTATGGCTTGGTTTCGTAGTTGTTGAGCTTGTTCCTGCTGGGTCATAAAAGGCATCGGAGCTCGATGTTGGGGGTCCGGTGCCAGGAGTGCCGAAGGGGGTTGCATATATGTAGATGCCCCAGGCACATTTGTAAGTGGTATGCCTTGGCGTGTGAATTGCATTTGCGGCACATTCGTGTTCGCCATAGGCATTTGGTACCCTTGACCGGCGTCAAAGACCGGCATGCCGTTCCATTGTCCCATCTGAGGGTTTCCAGAGGCATTCATGCCGAGATGTTGAGGCATAGAGGGATCCATGTTGCCCTCAGGAAACATGTTATTCCCAGCCATATTCGTGTTTGTCATATCTGCAGGTTGAGCCAGAACGGAGTCTATCGAGTTCCAATCATTTGCATTCCCTGGAGGCATACTTGGTCCAGATGGCGAGAACTGGAGTTGATTTGCTGCCGTTGCCGTGACTGAGTTGTCGTAGAATCCCATATTCTGACCGTAGGGACTGATGACAGGAGTCATGCTGGTCAGAGGACTCACTTCATCATCGTCTCCTGCGCGACGAATGAACCGCCTCGGTTGGCCCGTGGCGAGCATATTCACTATCATTGACGGGTCCGTTTCCATACCCGAACCCATCTGGGCTATAGGTGGGTGAGGCTGTGTGGCCATTGGTACTCCGGTGTTACGGGCATTCTGAGAATATGTCATGGGCGTGGAATATGGGTTTCTATGTTGTGTACTAATTGGTGTACTCGTGGTATACGAGGCCTCGGGTTGCGTATTCATTTGCAGGCTACGAGAGGTTGAGTCGTCAGAGTGTCCAATAACGGTTTCTGTGTCGTCGTCCGTTCCCGCGTCCGTGACTTGACTTCTTGGCACCTCCGGTCTCTCCCGTTGCTGTTGACGTTGCTGGGGTCCTGTGTCTACCTCCATAGGCATATGCTCCTCCCTATCTGTTCGCCAATATGGGTAGGGATTGGCTAGACGGGGTCGCGAAGACAATGGAGGAGGAGCTAGACCAAGTTCATAGATATTACCTGGGATATCTCGGTTTGTCGGCGGGCCGCGCAGGATGGGGTTATCGGGGTCAACACATCCATGTGATATTATTGTCGGAATTAATGGAGGCCCCGTGATGTCACGCTCTTCGGGTGGCAACCGGTTGTACGCTTCCCAAAACCTTGCTTGGACTTCCCTCGCCTCTACCTCCAGATCGTTGACGAGAAAAGGAAAGTTCGACACCCCCGGTAAGTATGGTAGAGGTAGGGGTTGGGGATTTGTCGCAATGACCTCGGACAGTTCCTCCTGCGCTGTACGAAGAGACCATTCATGTGGAGGGACGGAGTCGAACATGGAGCTCTCGTGAACATCCCTGAAGGGAATCCTGTCACGGACTTGGGTCCTCGTTGTTGGGTTGACAACACGATCTATCAGCTCGCCTATGTCACTTGGTAGCGGCCGCTGCCCGTGTGGAAGTCGTCGTTCCCTTGTCTGTGCTTGACTATGAGATGCTCGACTCGATGATGCTTGACTTGAGGACGCCTGACCGTCTTGGCTTCGCAGTCTATTGCTCGCTGGAAGAGGAGGAGGAGGCATCGCTGCTGAGTCCCGGTTTGCCCGACTTTGCGTGGAATTCTCTGTAGAATTGGGAGACCTAATCGGTATAGGGCCCAAATCACGACCCTTGCCCTTGTCCTTGCGCTTTTGGGCTTGAGCCTCAGCCGAAGAATCCGTTTGGGTGTGCGAGTCGTCCGACTCCGTTGGCCGTGAAGGCCCTGTATCTCCATAATGTGGCTCCGGGGAAGTCGAAACATGAAAGTCTCTCGGGTTCCATTGACGACCAAGATCCCTGATTGCTTGAATCTCGG
Organism: Xenoacremonium recifei; assembly: GCA_012184525.1. Lineage (NCBI taxonomy): Eukaryota > Fungi > Ascomycota > Sordariomycetes > Hypocreales > Nectriaceae > Xenoacremonium > Xenoacremonium recifei. Next base: position 4,744 of record WOFQ01000099.1, read on the forward strand.
TGGCGTGATTAAAACCGAGTATTTGTGTGCTGTCCGGTGGAATTCCCTGTATCGAGGAATACCTGGCGGAAAACAATAATCCGTGCGATGAAACCACCAGTAAATGAGACGGACTCAAGTTATTTTCTGGATCTGTAGTGCCTGATGCAGCTTTTACTCTCTCACAGGCTGCTCTGTCCGATGAAGTTTCGTTGGTTGGTGTGTTCGTTCTTGTTGGTGTAGGAAAGTTTGGGCAAATTTCCCTATTCGCTTGGTTCCGTTGTGGAGGAGAATCAGCGTCAATGACCATGGGATCTTCCACAGTCATCCCAGAGCGTGTCATGTTTGGCTGGAGCCCGGCTGATGGAACGTAAAGGTTCGAGTCCATCCCGCTGAAGCCAGACGTATTTGCAAGACCCCGGTTCTGGAGTGTCTCTGTGCTCCTTGTTCCGTCTGCATTTACATGAGGGAACGCGAGGTAACTCGCCTGGTTCCAGGTCACCCTGTTCGAGCTTCCTTCACCATAATTGTCGTGGTTCCGAGTCATCGCTGTCTGGGCCGCACGACCAGAAGTCATGCTCATTTCTGCAGGCCTACCATGAGGATTCATGTTGGCCATTGATGCCTGCCTGCCTCTTGATCTAGGGTCCCTTCTTGCGTTGCCCCGAGGAGCTTCCATGGGAGCATTGAAGTTGTAGCTCAAGTTACTTGGCCCAGCTTCGCCTGAACGATTCATGCTTGCGTGAGTCGCCTGTGATCGACGCCCGCCTTGCCTCTGGGCTGCTCTACCGGCATCTTGCGAGTCCAAGGGAGACCTCAAGGCATTGTCATACCCGAAGGCTCTACTTGCAAGCATGGCATTCATGGGATGCGGAGGCACACCAGGACCAAACAAGTTTCGCAGTCCAGCGGGCGCATGACCACCTGGTTGGACGGTGTATGCGACGGTTTCGCCGTCGTCCATCACCCATGGTGTGGTGTCACTGTCCTCCTCCGACATTCTTGAAGTAAACACCTGCAATGTGCGGAAATTGTCTCTCACGGCCGTGAGATCAAGGGCCTTCTCTGGGTGAAAGATCTTGTCCCAGGTGTGCGCCCAAATAGCCCGGTGGACATTCTCCCTCAGCTCTGGTATTTTGCGTCTCGCCTCCGCGGCTTTCTTGCCCCTCTCAACAAATGGCTGTAACCGAGGCCAAACGTCAATAAGGTAAGGATTCTTCTTGAAACCGACAAATTTCCGTCCGTTGCCTTTGTCTTCGAATGTAGCGCCAGTACCCTGCCATTCACTGACGGCTATCAAGAAAGCTTCTCGTTCAGCTGCATCAGCATCAAAATCCGGCTGTATGCGAACAACCCCTCTAAGTGGTGCTGTCTCTGCGGATGGCAATGCTGATGTTTGGAGATTTTCAGTCTCGTGGCTTTGGTCGCGAGCAAGGGAGGCAATTATGCCACTCGGGGCATCGCGTTCACTACCACTGCCATGGGTGGCCGACTGCGACTGGAGCGTTTGCGCAGGAGGAGATGATGTCGTGACTGCTTGAGCGACAGCTTCGGGTTCAGTACCATTTGTTTTCTGGGTGGCCCGTGACTGGGATCTGGAAATCCTCTGGCGTTTCCCAGGGGGGGTTGTCTTGACCAGGGTTGCCTCCGCTAACGCTGTCTGGGCCAGACGTCTCTTCACCGATTTTGTCCTCGGACGATGCGAGGTTGCAGCGAGTGGTACATTTGTTGGCTCAACCCCGGTTTCTGTAACCAATCCCTCAACAGAACATGCGGGTTGGGTAGCATTATCTATTGGGGACGTCGGTAGAGTCACTTTATCAGCTGGAAGCTCGGGTTGAGTCGCTTCGCTTACTACAGAAGCCCGACCAACGGCTTTCTTTGCTTGTCCAGTAGGTTGATGATCCTTGCTTACTGTCGGTTCCAGCGGACCAACTATCTCAGCAAGAATTGCGGGCTCAGCAACTTCACGCTCCTGAGAACCTGGTTGGCTATCTGTTGGAGAAGTCGGTTGAGTGACCGCTTGTTCCAGCTGTCCGGTTAAAGTGTCCCCCGGAGGAGCCGACTGAGCATCTGACTCTGCAGAAGGTCCAGGTTGGTTGACTTTACCTGGAGGAGGGGCAAGCCAAGTGTCGCATTGAGAAATTGGCTGTGCAACTTCTTCTGCTTCATTACCACGCTGATAAGCAGGTTGAAGGCCCTCTTGGTTCACTGCTTCCGCGGGGACTTCCGGCGGAGGAGGAGTCTCGACAGCCAACTGGACGGTTGAGTCTGCAGTAAGTCCAGGTTGGCTGGCCTTATCAGCTTGAGGGCCAGGCTGCTTGTCTGTCGGAGGAGCTGCCTGAACTTCTGAAATAGGTTCAGGCCGAGCAAAACAATCTGCGGAAGACCCAGGTGGATCGCCCTCGTCTGCTTCAGATTCCTGAGCATCGAAGTGAGCAGCTAGCTGGAGGCCAGTCTCTACGAGATCCTCAATTGAAATGTCTATCAGAGGTTCGGATTGGGTTGTGCTCTCTGTCTGCAGTTCAATCTGGGCGGCCTCTTCTGTTCGAGGACGGCGGTCCCGTGGCTTGTCTGCCTTGCGACGAGGACGCCGTCGACTCTTCGGTCGAGGCAAGGTCTGAGAATCGCTTTGAGTGGCAGAAAGCGTAGTTTGTTTGGCGTCGCCTCTTTGAAGACTTGTTTGACTGTCTGTTGCAGCGATCGGCTCAGGGCTCTGTTGGGCGGCAGAGGGCGCAGATTGGTTGCCTTGGTCTGCCGTTGCTGTTGTTTGAGCACCTGCCGTTGTCGTTGTTTGAGCATCAGCCGTTGCCGTTGTTTGAGCATCTGCCGTTGCCGTTGTTTGAGCATCATCGACTGTCGGAGGCTGACCTTCATCCTCCCGTTGTTCAACCTCCATCGGAGCATCACCTGGGTCCAGCATCATCTGGAAAGGGTCCAAGGCTGAGAGCTCCTCAGCCAATGGCTGCACCGTTGTGATGTCATGATGTCCCTCTGGGCTTCCCATGAACCAGCCGACGTCTTCTTCAAGAAGGTGTGGGGGAGGAGGAGAGTAAAAGTCACGATACAAGGGAGCCGTGTCCTCTTCAATCGCTTGGCTCTGTTGAAGCCCCAACCCTGTGTCATCCTCAATCCCCGTCCACTCAAGAACTTCCTCTTGTTGGACAAAATCTCCATCAGCCCAAGACACTTCCATTGCTAGAGGAGTAGCTGCCGAAATGTCTTTCGCGGGAGGCCAAGATGGAGTATCTATGGCAAGCTCAATATCGAATGTCCAATTGAGTACACCATTTTCGACAGAGTCTTGGATGTCGCCGAGGTCTTGCCACCAGGGTTCTTCCGCTGGAAGACCTCCCGCCTTGGGAACGACAATTTCTTGCGAGACTCGGGCACGTGCTGCCGCCTCCCCGGCCACCGCGCGCATTCGCTATTTCCATGCGATTTACATTAGCTTCTTCTTCGCAAGGTCTCTCTTCCTGGTGTTCTTACCGATCGATGCACGCTACGCCATGCTGCCTCTTCTGCCGCTCCCAAAGCTGCTCTTCGCAGGCCCTTGCGAGCTCTTGCTGACTGCCATTGTACTTTGATCCAGAGTTGTTGTATCTCTTCGTTCCGTGTCGCTGCTCTCGTTTCTAGGATACATTCTTCGCATATCTGCCCTATGAAGAAGTTCAACTTAGCACGGCGGCCAACCTCTTCCATTGTCGCAACCAGCCGCTTTCTTCTTTTCGCCCGCTTCTGTTCTTTCTCCTCCCAATGAGCTTTCTCGTCTATGACATCTTCCTGTCTTTTCTTCATTTCTTCGACTTGTTGGGCCCTCTGTGAACGCCGAAGTGCTTTCACGCCAGTGCCTCTAGGTCTGTAGACCTTTTTAGGTTTTGGCTTTGGCACGGGGCCGCAGACTTCAACCTTCACGTTCACCTTTCTCCAGTTCGTTACCGAGGTCGTCTGGCCTGGTTTGAGTGTAGCCCGGTTTTGCTGTTCTGGTCGTGTCATACCATTGGGTCGTTGTGGCCCGGGCTTTGGAGCTAAGGCACGATATTGGTTATATTGCGCATGTTGGGAGGTCGATTGCATCGGTGCAGAAGCCACCGGGTTCGTTGCGTTTTCAATCCCCTGGATTGCAGTGTCTGCCTGTTTCTCATGCAGACTATCGGCGGTTACAACGTTTTCGGAAATGTCACAGTAGAAGTCGGGCTCCAAATCCTTCTCCCAGAGGAGCAGTCGTCTATCATGGGCGTTTCCATCGGGACCCGGAAGGATAGGATTGACACGAGACTTGCAACAGGTGTGATCAACTCGGTCGCTCGCATACACGCACACGGTCCCGTTATTCCGGAGGATGCAATGGTTCCCGTGGTAAGGTCCGAGCTGACATTCTTCCATGTCCTCGTCAGTGACATGGTAATGGGGAACTAGCCGTAACCCGCCAATATATGAAGGCACGAGATCGACGTCGGGATGAAACTGGATTCGGCATGACGGCAAATTACAGGATCTCGGCGGCTGCTATGATGGTGTTATCATCTGAATCTACTAACTTCAAGTGACGTGGTCTCACCTCTGCGGATGGAACATCCCAGCGAAGAGCCAAATCTAGGTCATGCCGGGGCTGGTCTACCACCCTTCTCCTTTGTGGGAGAGCCGTATCCCCCATGAGCAGTCCCAAGCGGGCATATTTCCTTGTCATTGCTGCCCAGGACTTTCGGAAGGCTTTGATCCGAATCTCGGGGTCTTGAATCCTGGTCAAATCTGATATCCCCCAGATGCGCTGACCAAGCCATTTCTGCTTGACCGAGAGCGGATCATCCACGGGCCATTCGAAGAGTAGCTGCTGGGCCAGTATGTATCCTGCGGAGTGGAGGTAACTTCTCTCCACCCCAGTGAGAATCCCGTGATAAGGCTTGTTGTCTTTGTCGACCCAGGAGAGTTGTGGGATAAGACAGATGTCATCTGCAGGCATCTCAAACTCCTTCATGGTCCGAGAATCTACGACAGATACCATCCTCTGTTTCTTCGAATCGTCCCAGTACGACTCAATGTTGCGATTGAACCACACAAGAGTGCCTCGGTAGTAGTTATGGGACCACCTGAGCTTTTGGACATTCTCGCCGTGTTTAGAGCCGTGGCCATCTTCATTCTCGGTGCTTTGGTCGAGGATCTCGTAACCGGTTGCATTGCGGATAATGACTCCATGGGCATCGATCAATTGTGGTCCCTCGTCCGTCGGTTTTCGTCGGAGGCAGGGCCATGATACATGATCTTGTGTCCAGAGTTGAGTACCCAACTCATCTTCCCGCTCACGGATAGAGATGAGTCTAGGACCTGGGATGGCCTCCCTTCTTCGCGGATGGAAGACGGTCACGTCGATCTTCCCTGAAACGTAGGTATATTCCCAGCAAGGAACCTCAAAGAAAGGCACCGATGGTATGCATTTTGGCATGGCGATGGAGATTTGGGCTTGCCTCCAAAGCCTCAAGCCCGGTGTTGAATAATAGTAATGTCAAGACGGTTGCAATCAGAAGTGATAGAGTAGGTGTTCGATGTAAGAAGAGAAAGAGGAGAAACGGAATGCCATGCGCCTCTTAAGAGGTGCCCAAGCAAGTGCAGCCTCGTTCGCCCAAGCAGCATGCCTCTTCAAACTCAAAGCGACATATGGGCTTGAGTCTATTGATCCAGGCCGTACGGAGAGCTGCAGCAGGGTATTGGCTGAGCCAGACTTGTTTGTATATGGTTAGTTTGTTTTCGCTTGACAAGATGCATCCTCAAGTCTGGTAGGTCAGTCTGGGGTCATGGAGCTCAGCTGAAGCGGAGTGTTTCGGTTGGACTGTTCCCGAACGTCGAGGCTTGAGATAGCGTACGAATGATTGGGGATAAGAACGACGTCGCCAAATCACCTCCCTGTCAATGCCCACCACCCCAAGACCGCCACAACCCTGGAAGTTGAGGGGAGATTATCTTGATCTCACGCCCCCCAAACACAGTGTGAAGGCAAGCAGGCTTTGCTTTTTTAAAAAAGGAGGTTGTTTTGACACCTCCATGGCATAACAAGCAACTCATTCAGCCAGACAGAAAATGCGCGTTCGGGGTGCGGATACGCATGCATCCAGGTACACAGTTACGAAGCGAGTGTGTGTTGGTCATCGGAAGGTCGGCAATCTGACTTGCATGCCAAGTTGTGCCCCCAGCTGCAGGTAGTTTCATAACTTGGCTAGCCGCCAGCGCTGCTGCGACCATCGAGATGGCAAAGGGGCGATCGCGTTGTGCCGCACTCCGGAGGCTGATCACCGTTACAGTGACGGTAAGTAATCCACCAGCGCCGTCACGTTTCCTATAACCTGGGAGGCGGTTTTGACCATCGACGGGCCCGTCATCTCTCCAAGGCTAGATTTTCAGTTAGCACCCAGTAGACCGAGCAGCAGACGTTCTGTTGAAGACCCCGCAATGATGATATCTCTATTGATGCTAAATGCTGGCCGCCCACGCGGGAATTTAGCTCCGGCCTGCGGTTGAGGATGTGCCAAAGCAGATGGAGGACACACGTACCTTGAATATCTTGGTGCAGATGCAACCCAAAATAACAAGGCAGACGCATGGGTGTCAACCTAAACTGCGATTCCTCGCCAAGCCCCGCCCAATGTCAAGACAGGCGTCCGTATCATGCGCCCTTGCGGCCCTCTCCAGGGCCTGCGGTGCTGACAGGCTTTTCGGGTTGTGGAGGCTTGGTATCCATCCCCAGTCGCGCCATCAAGTTAGCCATCATCTGTTCCAGTTGCTCCTCGTCCTCGGAGACCACCTTGCCTGATGTCCTGGTCACAGCTCGCGTCCTCGCCTTCAGCTCCTCGACGGAGCTCAGATCGAAGGCCCAAGAAACCCCTCCGACTAGCATGATTCCGAATCCCATAACATTTAAGGTTGCCAGGCTTAGTGCCTGGACGGCCATGGCGGACCGGTCCGAGGCGTCGAATTTGATCCCATTCCGATTTGACGAATAAAATTTAGGCAGCGTGTCCAGTCGCCTCCGTAGGACGGCTCGCCGCGAAACGGCCACTGAAGCAGCGAGAAAGCCGGCTCCCGCAGCAAAGAGCCCAAATTGCTTGAGCTGGCGTGCCCAGGGCGAGGGTGGCGGCCTTTCCTGTTGGGAGATGGCGGCCTGAGGCGCGGCTTCATGGTTTTCTCCCGGCATGGCGAAGGCGGCTGCCATTGGCGACGGTGGAGATGCTGAGACAAGCCTAAGGAAAAGAGGGGATGCAAGGACTGTTCGAGGCGTTCAGGAGAGATGAATAGCAATGGCTAAAGCTGTTTGCGTCGCATTTTATCGTGTGCTTGAATGAGTGGGCTGAAGCACGGAAGTCGCTGCATCCCAGCGCCGGCGAGGTCGGGATTAGCGCCCCGTTAGCCGCATTTCACTAAGTCCAGCGTTAGTCCCAAAAGGGCTTCGGCGAAGTGAGACGCCTCCGCAGCTCCGTCAGTCAAGCTTCAACATCATCTCCAGAGCAGGACAAGATGAGGAGCTCCCAGAATAGCAATGCCCTGCGTGTGCCAGCTCCAACGTGAAGTGCATGGATGGATCCAAGCTTTTTATTCTTTCACCCCCTCCCTGCCATATCTTGTTTCCTCTACGGATCATGGAGTAACACTTGGTGAGTCTTCCTATTGTCACTGCTAGCCTCCGGAGCACCTCCGCGGGGCTCCCGACGTCCCATCCCTAGTCGTTCCTCTTCTCTCTCCGGCTCAAGGACTCGCTGGCTCTCTGCTGACGCACCCACCGGCTCATTCGTCAGCTTGTTGGGCCTGAGATTCGATGTCGGGCTTCGTTTCCGTCACGGTGGTGTACTTGCCCACGCGCTTGTCAAACGGCGTAACATGCTGTGGTCTATTGATACGGTTCGGATTTTGGAACAACCTATGAGGACCTACGCAGATGTTGTCAGCTAAAGTCTTCAACTCCACCATTGATACATACCGGGTCCGCACCCATGGATGTTCGTGACAACCGGAGGCCCAATTTCTGACTCGTTTCGGACTAAATGTGGCGCTCGTGTTTCTTGATACGATACTTCAGCAACCGACCGTCTGTCCTTCGGAGCGATCAACCTTGCTTTGGAGTGATACTCGAGCTGGTTCCTTTCAAATGTTATCTTGTCGTCGATCGAGATGACTTTGTCAAAGTCGCTGCGCATTATCTCTTCTTCGTAGTCAGCCAGGAGCTCCTCCAGGTCGTTGGTCAAGAATCGGGCAATGACCATGATAGCGAACAGGCAGCATTGAACAGGTCGCTTGCGTCGCTCTGCGATAGTGTGGGCATCCTTGTTTTGCTTGTGTAGGCTCTTCCGTTCAGCTTTGTGGTGTTCAGCCTGTCTGAATTTCGGAGGAACCGATAGATGGACGTTGTATTTAAAAAGGTCAGCGTCGTGTGTGGTCCTTTGGGCCTTGACCAGCCCGGTTCTCGCGAGCTTCAAAATGTTGATGAGGATCATGCTAGGCACCTTTATGTCAACTCCCACACGAGTCCACATGTCGATGTCTGCGAATAGTATATTCATCTCAGTCATGACCTCGCTTGTGGCCTCAAACAAGTCGTGGAGCTCGCTGACTGCTTTTACAACCAGGTCTTGCTCAATCGCGGCCGGTGCCCAGGCCTTGACAATTGTTCTGAATCGCTCTGTGGCCTGGACCAATCTCAAATTGACTGGGATTACCGTTTCTTCCGGAAGCTGTCGCTTTTGCTCATCTTCTCCCAGCATTGAGGCGACAATCTCGAGACCAAAACTGACCATCATCGTGCTTGTGATGCAGGAGAAGTATTACAAAGTGGAGAGAAGAAATGAAGTTGAAACTTGTTCCATATCGAATGGATCTCATTCATAAGTTTATACTCCCACTGGACAGACAAATTCGGGCAGAGAGTACCAATCGAACTTCTACTGGTGTCCTTGACGTACCCTCAACCCAAACCCTCCGGGACGCGCCGTCCCAAGGCCAAAGGCAGAAAGAAGCAAGTCTCTAGAAATTAGTCGCAATTTTCGCATGTGTTACGCCGCACAGAGACTCGGTAGTCTTCTTTAGTCACTAGGAAGTAAGAGTGTTTAGCCCGTCGACCAGGGAGTGCGCCGGGGAAACAGGGAGTTGGTGACGCCCGTATTGCTGCCTCCTCCCAGCATTTGTCGACCGGGAGGTCTTCTCACTCCAGAAGTCACCGGTGTATCATCGATTGACATCTGAAAGCAGGTTTTAAACACACCCCTTGACTCTCGAGGCGGTGTCGGCCCCCAGAATTGGGCAGCTGCAAGATGATCTCAGCGTGTCCGAGTTTTCTCGCGACGATTTGGATGCAACGCTCGATTACGGTTGCCATCTCTTACGTTCTCCTCCCCATTGCACCAACGACACGAATTTCCAGGCCACCACCTCAAAGACGAAGGTCCTGTCGCGATCCAATCGTAGGATGAGGAGTGCGCCAAAGCACAGCGTTATGCATATTGCGGGGTTTGTGCACCGCCGCTTACAAGGATGGTGTCGGTAGCTGCCTCCTCCTTATTTCGACCTCGAGACTGATCGGCCCCTTCCCTCGGCTTTTCATCTTCATCAAGAAGTGCCCTCTTTCGACAGGTCAAACATCATCTCGTCGATCAAAACGTGGCAATCAGGCCATCTTGTTCGCCCCGTCCTTGGCTAAGGGTCGATCCCATCCGAGCCTTTTTCGATCGTCTCGGCAGACAGGCACACAGGGCAATCTCGAGTGCCGTCAGCATCGACCATCAACAGGGCCCCATCATCCTCGCATCTCCAATCCCAGCCCCTTGGCTTCGGGCATCCAGCGACTTTCGTGACTGTCCGATCATCGCAAGTATCTCCCATCCGGGATCCCAGCCGCTCTGACCGCATTCTTGGGCTGTGTGGGCGGTCCAGCAATTGGCTAGATCCCCAGCAAGTGGCTGGCTCAATCTGCGCCTGACCCATCTCGGTGAGGTTGGCGCGCTGGCAAAAAGCAAGTTGAGCCTCAGAGTGAAGCAACGGGCCGCACCTGTTGGCCTCCTGTCACTTTTCCAAATTCTTATTGTCCGTGCATCTGGATCCTACGAATCTTAGTCCGTCAAGTATCTGCCGCCGCCTGTCACACCTTAGTCTAAGACCAAGGGCGCAGCCTTTCCCCTCCTTGCCGTTGAGCCAGAAGCTGCTGATTTCAAGTGAGACATATTGGATTTTCACGGAGTCACATTCGCGCTAACCATACTCCCTGTAGCGTCTGCTCAGGTCGTCTCGTGTCGTCCCTCAGCATCGCAGGCCCCCTCCTCGCTCTTAGTCTTGGGCCGCTGGGAAAGCAAGCTATCGAGAGCGCTAAGGCAGCATTGTCACATCGCCATGCCGAAGCCCAAGTCATCCAAGTCGTCCAAGACTGCGAGCACAGCGCCTAGCAAGCCGCTGCCAGCAGTCCCGTCCTGGCCCGTCTTCAAACCTCCGCTTCCCGTTGTCGATCTCACTCCCCAGCTTCACCCGTCGACACCGCGAATAGCTCTCGTGTCGTCCTTCTTTCCCCGCTCACTGTGTCGAAATTACGTCGCTTTCCTGCGGACTCTGCCCCTTCAGACCACCCCAGGACGCCCCAAGCGTGGGGAAGCAGTCCGAGTGAACGACCGCTTCCAGATTGACGATCCGGCGTTCGCCATTCGTCTGTGGGAACAGACGGGGCTGAAACAGGCCCTCACGGAGACCCACGATGTCAAGGATCTGTGGTAAGCTGCCTTTTTTTTCTCCGTGGCCCAGCCCCTGCAAGCCCCATCCTACTAGTCGACTCTTAAGGCTTTGAAAGCGGAGGAAACAAGGCCATGCGCACGGAAGATGAACTATTCACAAGGCTTTTAAAAGCAATATGAGTTCATGGACGAACCGAGATTACAGGCTGACAGGCGTTCCAGGGGCGGAGAGGTAGTTGGCCTCAATCCCAATATTCGAGTCTATCGATACTCCAAGGGCCAATACTTTGATTGCCACTGTAGGTCTTCCATACACCCCCCATCTCTTCCAGCTCGAGATGCCACAAACTTCCACTGCCGCCCTCCATCTTGACATTACCACGGCCCGATGTCACTTCACACTGTTAAGGACCCTGGAGTGAAGTGGATGCCCGGTTTCCTCTCTTGTCTCAGTCGGAGGTCCGCTGGAGCTCCGCGGCCCCTCCCCAAACTGAACCCGGTTTCTCTCCCGTCCTCCCTAATCCGACTCATCTGTCGCAAGCTCAAGTCCCCTCTCCTCTCTCTGACCTCTAGGTCCATGTGCCGTTGCTCATCCTTCTCATGGCCCCCAACCTTAATAGCACGTCCCATTGGCCCCATCTCCCACCCCTCCCTCCCCCTGGATCCCACAGCTGTTTTTGGCCGGTTTGCTGACAGCCGCTCCTCCTCCATCTAGATGACGACTTCAACGATCTCACCTTACCAATGAATCCGCCGATGGCGGTCCGGACCACCTGGACACTACTCCTCTATCTAACCTCTTCCGCGGAGGGCTGTGAGGGCGGGGAAACCGTCTTTTACCCCCATGATCGCAAGTCCTCCCGAGACGAGATTGTAGTCCCCCTCGAGACAGGCACCCTTCTCCTTCACAAGCACGGCGATGACTGTTTGTTCGTGAGTGTCCCCCGCAGTGTCCTCTTCGTTTCCTTTTCGCGCTCTGTCCTCGCTCGAGCCTATCACTTCTCTTCACGTCGCCCTGCTTTACGTCCCCTCACCCCCCTTTCAACGCATCCTCGTCCGCCTCGCGGTGTGACGTCCTAGACGCCTTCTGAATGTGATTTGACGGATCACCGCGCTAATAACTGGCTTAGCACGAGGGACGGGAAGTAACTGCGGGCGAAAAGTGGGTGTTGCGGACGGACCTATGCATTAGGCGGTGATTGAAGTGATCGCCGCGCCGTCTCTCGCCGGCTCGCTCGCTCTCACAGTTGACAGGGGGTGGGACGCTATTTTAGCTCCGTATCTTGACCAGACTTCGCTGCCCAGGCATCTCAACCACCTCTGTACGGCACAAGACCTGCTCAGCTTCTAGCCCAGCTCAGTAACCATGCAACACACCCGGGATGGAAATGACGATGGGCCCGAGAGCCTGCATTGCAGCAACCATGTTTTCTTATTCTGCGCTCTGAAAACTCGCTAGTGTCTCTCGCCCATGCATGCAGCCAGTCCCTGATGCTACTCGCCCGTCAGGATCCCACTCTCAAGCTAACCGCTAATCGACATCACAGCTCAGCTCACGCAGCCACATTCTCTCGGTCCTCTTCGTGGACACTCCTCTTTGGCTCTTCCCGCGAGCTCGGCCTCGTTTTTATTTCCCGCAACTGAGACCTTCCTTCAGCCACCAGGTCACTCGTCGTCCTCGTATCCACCCATGAGCCTCTCCAGCCGATCCCCGGCCGTCTCGTGCACGTCTGGCCCCTCCAGTGTCTCTCCCTCCGAGTCGCTCTCGTCTGTTGAGACGTCGCTGAGGCTGTCTCCTCGGTTTCCGACTTCCTCTCCAACGTTGTCACGGCTGTCATCGCTAGGCTTGCTTTGGAAGCTCTTCCCTTCGTCCGCGTGTGATGAGAGTGTCTTGGAAGGTCTCTCATCCCGCTCTGATGCCTCCAACGCATCATGACCATCGCTCATGTCCTGCTTCCCCTCATCGCCCTCCTCCTCTGGGTGGAACAGCACCAGCGGCTGACCCCTGTGGATCACCGTGCCGTCCGGGAGGTGTGTGTGGGCATCGTCCTCAACCCCGAAAATCTTCGGCATCGCTCTGGACTCCCTGTCTTCGCGTCTTGCGGTGACCGCGAGCCCCTGCTGGCTGTTGTCAGCAGTCGTTGTCTCGATCGTCCCCTCACGGACTGGGTCCAGCACCGGCCTCTGCGCATCGGATTGGCCGCCGAGCGCGATTCTGACCATGACCCAGTGGAATATCCACGGGAAGCTAATCAGAGGCATGGACCGCGCCTCGAGCTTTCGTGGCTGCTGCACATGGTCACCGAAATTCATCGGACCCCGTCGGTGCTCATGCAGCGCAATCTTGACCTCGTCCTGGCTCACTGTGTACATGGCCGCCACGAAGCGGTCAACCTGGTCATGACCCTTGCCCCCTGCCGCCTCGTAGCAAAGGTCGCGGAACCGGTGCTTCAGGGCGTCGTACTCGCGACCCAGGTCCTCCTGGCGCTTGTAGTCAGACCCAACGGCAGGCCTGGTCATGGCGAAGGCGGACCACAGCTCGAACTCGGTCTTGAGGTCGTGTTGGCTCAGGAGGCGTCGAACTGACGTGTCATATTGTGACTTGATCTGCCTCGCAGCTTTGAGCTCTTCCGTGCTGAGCTGAAAACGCCGCGTGATGCGCGAGTCGAAGGGGCTGTCCCAGATGGGGTTGAAATCGACGGCACGTTTGACCACCTTGTCATAGATGATCCCCAACGCTTTGCGCGAGTGGTAGGTGATCCGCTTCTGCATGAAGTGCGGCCAGCGCCGGGGCTGCTGGTCTCTCCTCAGAGTCGCGGGATCCCCCGTCTTTGGGTAGTCGACGGCTTTCGAGTGAAGTTCGGCCAATTCGAGGCCTGCAGGGCAAATCAGCAGAAGCACGCAGACGGGCTGTAGGGTAACTTACATTTACGTGTCATGGGACCGAAGTCGTCAGCAAAGGCAAGATGAGATGTAGCAATAAGCGGGAGCTTATCGTTCTTCATGTACATGACGAAGAAGTTCCTGAGGTCATCAACATTGACGTCGCGGTCGAGCTGGAGCGGCTTGGAACCTGTGTAGTCCATGGGCCTGTAGTTCCAGATTTTGGGTATCAGGGTTGGGTCCCAGATGACAAAGAAGTCATCACCATCGAGGTCGCCCCCTGACAGCATGTTGGGAACAGGTCGGTCGCCCTTTGAAGGGAACACGACAACATCCTTGAGGTGTCGCAGCTGTGGACAGTCAACTGCCTGGACAACACGGATGTCTCCTGGGTGCAGCGAGGGGTTGCGGCCAACGAGGCAAACGCCCTTAATGATGGTCGTCTTACGATACTTCTCGGAGTCGGTGATCTGGAGGAAGATCTGGGGCAGCTTTTGGACGTCCTTTTCCGTAGAACCCTCTGTCTCGACGGAGTGTCCCCGTAATGTACCCGTCTCATCGACACAACCCAGCACGAAGGCGCTCTTTTCGACCTGGATGCGGGCTTTCTCCTTCAAAAGTTTGAGGGACCAGGACCGCCACAGATTCAGGACGTTGAGTACGAATGGCTCTTGTCTGATCTCACCCTTGAAACCGGCGCGAAGCATGTCAGCAATCATCAACGTCGTCTGGTTCTCGTCGACGTGTTTGGTCAGGAGCTCGATGGCCGTGTCGTTGTCCTCCATTGCTAGTTCGTACGCCTTGAGTTGCTGGTCGAGCAAGTTCTCAAAGGCTGAAATGGGCACTTTCAAGCTCTCGAGGATCGTAATGGTCTGGCGGTTCAGCGTGGCCGTCGCAAATCGGGCGCAGCGGATGATCTCTAGCCCGTTGAAGTCGGCCTTGAACTTCTCCTGCGACTCGCGGATGTGGACTTCAGTGCCCTTGGCATCAGGCCAGACGGCCAGGACGCCCTTGCAGCCTCCCATGCGGAACTGGAAGGCTGAGGGGTGATCATAGACGTCGAGCGCCATCTCTTCGATGACCATCTTGGCGACAAAGGGGGACATCTTGCCCACGCCATCGGTGAAGCAGTATCCATTGTGATCGATATCCTCGATGGGCCTAATTGTTGGCACTGAAATGCCTCGGATCTCACGAGTCGTCGAGAAACACTGGCCCAGGCGGGCTGCGTACTTGGCCACGATCTTGATGTGGTTGAACTGGCCCATCCATTTGCGGATATCGTCACAGGAGACGTGATCTGTTGGGCAGAAGAAATACGCTCCACACTGTCGAAGCTGCGAGCTTCCGAAAGCCAAAAACTCGTAAGTACGATCGCCGATCCGGATGCCCTTGAACATGGTTCGAAGCACTCGCTTCCAGACGTCGTCGTTCTGGTCCTTGTTGACGGTGATGCGGCCCTGTTCGTGTTCATCCACAAACTGAACGCGAAGAAAGCGGTCTTGTAGCTGATTGTAACGTCGCATGACTCGGTTCGACGTCTCGACGGCTGGGGTGTTGAAACGAACCGAGGTTGGGGTGATGACGGCCTTCCGGACAAGGGCACAGTAGTGAGGAATGCGTGACGGGGGATGGTAATTAGGAGCATCCGGGTCTTGGAACACAAGCTTCGGGTCCTGGATGAGCGCGTCCTGGTCGGTGATGTATTCCAGGCGAAGTTTTGCCTGCATGGGCTTCAGGGCAGCCAGCTGCTCGAGGAACTCAGGGGTGATGTTGTGCTCGTTCAGGATGCCTCGAGTGATGCACACCTCGAGCTGGTAGCGGACCTCGAAGTCGAGGTGCACGATTGGCGTGTCGGACATGGTCAGGAGAGAGAGGGCGTTGGTCTCGTCGGTGGCAGCAGGACGATCGAGGTGCCTCCACAAAGAGGCGTCGTCTCCTTTCTCAAGCGAAAAGTCATCGCACTGAAACACGTTGATGTTGTAGTCCTCCAAAGCGCCCGTGAATTGCTGGTTCAGTTGCTTTTCCTCGTCCGACTCGGCTGAAAGGTCGAGAGCAAAGGTCGTCCAGCGGGCAATGTCGATATGGTCCGGGTCATCGAAGTCGGTGTGCACCGCGACGGGATGCTTCAGGGGGGCTGTGTAGTCGGTGACGATGTCGGTGGCTCGGTTCCACGCTTCCATGACACTCCAATTCCTGGTGGCATCTGAGAAGCTTCTCGTGACATCGTGGCGCTTCCAGTAGTACGAAGGAGGGAGCCGCAGTGGAATCACGAGAGTGTCGGTCTCTCCGTTGGTGACTCTGTGCGCCTCTTTCATGCGCGAGAAGTCGATTACGAACTTGTACTCGGTCGGCTGGAGCTGCTGGCCCAAGCGGATCGTGTACGGGAAGAAGACTGAAAGGCGCTTGTGGCGCAAGTTGATTTCCATCCTGAGAGGGTTGCTCTGCCCAACAACGGCATCAAGGGTCTTGATATACTTCATTGTCGTCGGCCCAACCAGGCTCCCGAACCGCAGCGCCTTGGGCCGCAGCTCCATCCTCATAGGGAATGCCTTGTCCGGCGACACACGGCTCTTGACCCAGCACTGCGGCGGCGTCCGCGCAGGCGTCACGATCAGCGTCAGTCCTCCTGGGAAGCGGGCAGTGTCCGGGTGCTTAACGTGGACGCGGCCATGCATCCAAAAGGCACGCTTGGGCGGCGGCTCGAAGCGGATCTGGGCGTACATGGCGTTGGGGGCGTTGCGGGAGTCGTTGATGTCCATGTAGGCGATGGCGCCCTCGCTGGAGAACCAGTTCCAGAGCAGCGTGGTGGTGACGCCCTGGGGCAGCTGGTCGACGAAGACGGTGAACTCGGGCCATGTCTGCCAGTCTGCGGGCAGGTTTGCGATGCGCTCCTCGATGGCGCTGTCAGTGTTGGGCCGCTTGGGGCTGAACGGCTTCTTCTTCTTGGGGCTCGAGTTGCTAGCTTGGGGGCTCGAGTCCTGAGGGCTTGGACGAGGCCGTCTAGGCTTGGTGGGAGAGTTGAAGGGCGTGCCCTCTCCGATGAGGCCCGAAGGAGGAGGGCTTCTGTGAGGATTCGCTACAATGGGGATGTTTTCAGCAAGAGTCGCTACCGACGGTCCCTGCGGTAAGGATTCTGGAGGCCCCATCGCGATGATATGTTTGCCTGGATCGGCAGAGGTGCAGAGGTGCGAAACAGGAACGAGTTGGCTGAAAAGGTAGGGTTGAGCGGTGAGAGAGAGAGAGGGAGGAGAGAAAGGGGCTTTATATGAAAACAATGAGCACCGCGCGAGAAGGCGTTTCGCATCAACGGGAAGGAAGCGCCTGCCCTATGACCATTTTGCCCTGAATCACCGCTCCCAAATTTATCGAATTGGCAGAAAGTAAAAATAAATGAGGAAGGGTTTTTGGTGTGTAAATTGAAATGATTGAAGCAAATGGTCGTTTGCGCGGCGTTGAACGACCCAATAAGAAAGAAGACTATGAAAAGCGTTCCGGAACAGCTGTTGGTCCAACGGGAGCATAACCGCAAGGGCCCATTAGAATTTATTTCATACCCAGATAGGCAGACAGCTTGTTTTAGAGGATGGGTTGGCATGAAACTGCTGGGGAAAGGGTCTCTGCAGCAAACAAACAACTTACATGCAGCTACGCCCATC
Organism: Xenoacremonium recifei; assembly: GCA_012184525.1. Classification (NCBI taxonomy): domain Eukaryota; kingdom Fungi; phylum Ascomycota; class Sordariomycetes; order Hypocreales; family Nectriaceae; genus Xenoacremonium; species Xenoacremonium recifei. The sequence goes on from WOFQ01000099.1 coordinate 21,962, forward strand.
GGCACAGCACAGCACAGAACCAACAGAGAGGAAACGTCGCAAACAGGAGTCAAGAGATATAGACACGTGGTCATAGGCTTACTCTGTATGCTTACTTGCAAGGAAATCACTTTTTTTTCCTCCTGGTGCTCAAATGCGACGGGCTCCAAGTGGCACAGCAAACGGTATCACAACCACAGACAGATACAAGCCTCTCGCTGCTCGGGGCCTGCAAACACGCATCAAGCGCCGGCCCGGACATCCGTCTTGCCGCTCACCAACGCAGCCTCCCGAGCCGTGGCCACGTTGTCGTTGTCACCCAGGCCTGGCTGCTGCTGCTGCCCCTGAGTCTCTGAGGTTGTTGACGACGCCAGGGGATACGCACGAATGGGAATCACCGCCATATCAGCCTCTGGATACGCCTCCTCGAGCCACGGCACGTCCATGATCTTGCCCGGGTTGAGCACCCAGCGCGGATCCAGCGCGCGCTTGAGCGCCTTCATCACGGCCAGCGTCTCTTCCCCAACCTCCCACCGCAGACTCTCCTTCTTGCCCCAGCCGATGGAATGCTCGCCCGTACACGTGCCCTCCATGTCCAGCGCGCGCCGCACCATGTTCTTGACGCACGCCTCGACCTTGGCGCGCTCGCCTGGCTTGCTGCGGTCGTACATGATGCTCTCGTGGAAGTTGCCGTCGCCGATGTGGCCCAGGATGCTGGCGAACAGGCCGAGGGAGTCCATCTCCTGCTTGCTCACCTCGATGATGTCGGCGAGCCGGCTGAAGGGCACGGCCACGTCGGTGCTCCCTGTTTTGATTCAGGTTTAATTAGGTTAACGGGAACGCGCAGTTTGACATGTCGCACCAGAGGCGGGAAGGAGGGCCACGGGAACTGATAGGAAGACTCACAGACATCCTCGCCGCCCTTGCGCAGCGCCAGCATCGACCAGAGAGACTCCTTTCGCGCCGACCACAGGAGCTTCTGCTCGCGCTCGTCCCGCGCAAACTCGAAGTGGCCGCCCTTGTTGGCCGTGGCGATGGTCTGTACCCGTGCGATGTTCTCTTCCACGTGTGCCGGGCTGCCCGCGAACTTGAAGAACAGCGTGGGCAACTCTTGCCAGACTCTTGGGGCCGTGGCGCCACCCAGGTTGACGACCTTCATCTGCACCTCGTCCATAATCTCCATGGCTGCTACGGGAATGCCCGTCTGCATGACCTCGGCGGCCACGGCAGCGGCATCGCGGACTGTCGGAAACGTGACAACGGCGACTGAAAGCGCTTCGGGGATGACGGCGAGCTTGAGGGTTGCTTGGGTTCAACCAGTAAGAGCCAATCCATACTTAAAAAAAAAACTCTAGCATCTCTGTACGAACCTTCGGTGACAATGCCTAGTGTGCCCTCGGAGCCGACGAATAGCCCATTGAGGTTGTATCCCGCGGAAGACTTCCTTGGCCGTCGTCGAGTCTTGATGATTCGCCCATCGGCTAGGACAACCGTCAAGTTGATGACCCAGTCCCTCATGGTGCCGTACTTGACAGCGTTCGTGCCGGAACAGTTGGTGCCAATCATTCCTCCAATCTTGGCACTGGGGCCTTACAGAATGCGTATGTTAGCATCAAGAGCCTAGCCTAGATTCCGAGGAACACAACACACACCTGGATCGACTGGAAAGAAAAGTCCGCTATCCATGTCTGCTAACTTCTTGTTGAGATCCTGCCATCCGATGCTCGGTTGCACGACAATGTCCATGTCATCCTTGTTGAACTGGATTATCCGGTCCATGTACGCAAAGTCGATGCTGACTCCTCCGTAGGGAGCAGAGAAGTTGCCCTCAAGACTCGATCCTCCAGAATAGGGAATTATGGGCACGCGGTGCTCATAGCATATCCGCGCGATAATCGACACTTGCTCTGTATTCCGAGGGTACGCCACGGCAACAGGCAGGTTGTCTGGGTTGACTGTTGACCACTCCGAGTAGCCATGCGCATGGAGGTCTTCTGGGTCTGTCGAAATGAGGCCTTCGATACCAATCTCTTGCTCAATCAGTGCAATAGCCTAGACATCCAGTCAGACACATCGATCATCGTTTCATACATAACAAGCTGTGACAAAATTAAGTGGCTGCCACTCACCTTTTCCATCTCCGGCACGGTAGCATACCGAGAGGGCTTCTCGGCGTCTACGGTGTTCTGCAATGGGATTCCCTGCCCTTCAGTCTCACGGCCCTTGAAACTAGCGACTCCCCAGCCTAATGTTCCGGCAGCAACAGCAACAGCCAAGATCCGCGAGCCGGACCATCCAATCTGCGCTGAAGGTCCAGACGCGCCAGAACCCGGAGCCGGGGCAGCCTCCGCTCTCGGGCAAGAGCTCGTGAAGGTCCGCCGAACATTGCAATTCCTGACCCCTTGGCCTCGAAGGACTCGCGTACAGTACCTGGCCGACATATCGCAGGCGGTACACCAGGTTTGGCCTTGAAAGGTGTTGACCTCGAGTGTGAGAGTCGCAAAGCTCCATAGTGTGTTGCGTATAGAATATGACCCCCAACCTCGACCCCCAAAATCCATCAGAAAGCATGGGTCCAGCTGGACCTAACCTTGACACCTTCGGCGCACTTCCTGACGAAAATCCACGCTTCCAAATCCCGACGCTATCAGCGAATCGGCTACAGCTGACCCGAGGCCAGCCAATTCGAAGCAGCTTTTTTCTCGTCTGACTGCATCCAATCCAATGGGCGCATGAGTCTCGTGATAGACGGACGCTCTTCAACCGCTAGGCCATGTTGGAGAAGCCTCAGCCGGGCGAGTCATATATGCACCACCAGTGGTGCATATAAAGCAACGTGACTCTGCGCACCACCAGTAAGCTATAGGCATAGGTGCCCTGAAGCTGCGGTCTAAAGTGCACTGAAAAATATTCTCCTAGTGCGCTGAATAGCCATCTCTGGGCGCGCCCTAAAGAGCATATTTTAGGTGTCCCGATAAAGTATAATTAGAGCACTTCTAGATTACAGGTTTAGGGCACTTTAGGGTACAGGTTCAGGGGCACTTCAGGGTACAAGTTCAGGGCACTTCAGGGTACAGATTTAGGGCACTTCGGGCTGCAGCTCCAGGGCATATAGGCCTATAGTTCTAGGGTATTCAGGCCTTCAGCCTGCTGTAATAGAGGGGCTAAATAAGCTTATATAATGCAATATTATATGCGCCACCAGTGGTGCATACGGGGTGAAGCTGGAGACGAGGAATAGCCTTTGTAATGAATGATTCGGAGAGGATAGGTTGAGCCAAAGGGTCTGAGAGAAGTCTTTCGGGCTGTATGGTAAGTATGATGACTGCAGGCAAGGAAGAGGATTGGGGCTTTCAACCGGGTGAAGTACCTCAGCGGCTGCCAGTCTCTTCTTACCTGGAGAGTTGACATCTACAAGATCCCCCAAAGCTTCATTAAGAGGAATGAGAATTGGTCAGGGCTATATGGATGTTGCTGCACTATTGTCCCCCACTCAAGGATTGATTGCAGCTTACCAGGAAGCAACTCTACCGACTTCGCTCTCGTTACGGAGTATCTCCAATGACAATACTCCGTTCCTTAACTTAGACCCCGACTCTGGAGCAGAAAAACGCCCCGCGTGAGTGATTCCCGCCGAGCCCCCAAGATTCCCCCACACAAGCCCCATCCATATCCCCGGCCTTCGCCTGCGCAACCTGCCCGCAGCCGAGATACATACAGTAGCCGACAAAGAAGAGCCTCCCCGGTGCTTGTCTAATAAGCGATTCACGTTGGTATTGGAGTCTGTCGGCCTACACTTCGGTCCGCAATCTTACTGTGTCGGTTCGGCTCTCGTGTCGTGATATCTCGTGCTTGGAAGACGTTAAGAAAACAGCCGGCAATGAATGGTATTATGTGTAATTGGAGGATATACGAGAACGTCTTCCTACGATAGCAAGTATCATCTTTCACATGGAACGCATCGGGGTTACAATCATTATTCACGCAGGATTCAGTAAGGTTCCTCGACAGACAGTCTGTGCTTGGCTCAAATTCATCTTTTATCGTTTCGCCCATGGGCTGGCTATCTCCATGGTAGTTAAAGCCGCAAAAGCAAACGTCAAATCCGAGACTCCAATCCACATGCCTATTTTTCCATTCCTGACGCAGTTTAGTGAGAGAGGGCGTAGGCGCGTCGGCGGTCACGCTCCTCGGCAATGGAGAGCTTGACACCCTTGCCCTTGGGCAGGGAGATCCAGGGCTTGTCCTGGCCAATGACGAAAACGTTGCTCTCACGGGTAGCGAAGCTGTTGTCAATGGCATCCTTGATGTGGACAATGTTGAAGCCACCATCGTGACGCTCACGGTGGGTGATGACACCAACACGGCCCATGTTACGACCACCAGTGACCATGGCGACGGCGCCAGTGTCGAACTTGATGAAGTCGGTGATCTTGCCAGTGGCGAGGTCAATCTTGACAGTGTCGTTGACCTTGATCAGAGGGTCGGGGTAGCGGATGCTAGAAAGTAAAGGTCAGCACCAGGGTATACAGGGGAGAACATACAGCCGTCAAATAAAGCTCCAATGTCCTCGGGTTTTTGAGGTGACTCGAATCGACCAAAGCTTGATCCAACGGCTGAATGATGTCTGACAGAACTCACGTTCTCGCATCGTGCGTGACCAAGAATGGGATTCCACCACGGCCGAGCTGAACTCGCTTGACCTTGCCCAACTTGTACTCGGCCTCCTCGGCCTGGATTCGGTGGACGGTGAATCGGCCCTTGGTGTCGTAGACGAGGCGGAAGTTCTCGCCGGTCTTCTCGATGGTGATGACGTCCATGAAGCCAGTGGGGTAGGTGATGTCGGTTCGGACCTTGTTGTCGACCTTGATGAGGCGCTGCATCAAGATGGACTTGGTCTCGCGGTAGTTGAGGGCATACTTGAGTCGGTTTCGGATGAAGACGATCAGGGGCATGCAGTCTCGGAGCTTGTGAGGACCGGCAGAGGGCTTGGGAGCGTAGGTGCCGGACAGCTTGTCAAGCAGCCAGTGCGAGGGGGCGCTGAGGCGCTTCTGGTGCTTCTTGCTATGAGGAAGTTAGAGATGCATTCTTTTTTTTCGGCGGCGACGACGACGGTCGAGGAAACGAGTCCCAGGAGCTCTGCGCACGCGATTGCTCATGTGTACATGGCTCTGAGACTCATTCGGGTCGCGGGCACTCACATTCCACGGGCCATTTTGTCGACGGGCTGGTTTGTCGGCGGTGGTGAAGATGGACGAGGGGCCTGCTTGTCGAGGAACGAGTTGCGACGAGATGCACCACACTTTTTTTTTCGTGAGCGCTAACGCGCGGTGGGGTTTCAAGCCCTACCTACGCCCTGACCACCACGCAGAATTTTGACGGACTCGTGTGAGATCACGTGTCTAGTCACATGATAGACCGGTATCCACTCCGACGAGGCGAGGAGAATGTAAGTGAGGAAACGCAATGGCAGGGCTTACTTGAAGCATGTGGCTGTTCCGATTTCTCGCCTTTTTATTTTTATTTTTAAACATTATATATTAATCATTGTATACTATCTATTGCCATAAGTTAAAGGTTTCGTTTCATCTTGGAGGGCAACCAATTGATCTGATGAAGCTCTCCGCTTACATCTCATATTCAGAAGCCCAGATTGGCCCTCTAAGGATACCCAGAGAGTAGTCTGTCTCTTGAAGAGGCACCAACGAAAAGAACAAACGAAGACCCTCTAGATTCCTTCAAATATCCCTCCAATCATTTGATTGTCAATCTCCCGTGTCCGAACCTGATATATGCCGAAAGCAAGTTTGTCGGTACGCCGAGAGGAGGAAGAAAAACTTGAAGGAAACTGAGACACAAGACAAACATAGCAGAAGCGTGAGCGTGAGCAAAGAAAATCAGATAACAATATTACTATCAAGAACTCCATTGATGTCTACATATAGAGACATCACCCTTTAAGGGTCCCAGGGTATACCACTTAACGCCAGTATTCCGTTACCAACACTTGGCTTCAGACCCTATCTAATCATTAATATCATGCGATTCTGTTCGACCATTAAACTCATTTGGAGCTTCGTTTGGGTACGTTGTATTCAGGATATGCCCATCCCGAAAATTGAGGTTCGGAAGTAAGTCTCCGCCCCAAGATCTATTGGGATTGGCCTGGGGAGGTGGCGTGTTAAGGAGTAATAGCCTGGAGAGATCCATCCCGCCCGCCGTTGGTTGTGCGATTGAGGATTCTTCCACCTCTTGCAGTGATGTTGGGAGGTTTGGGCGTTCAAAAGGACTATTCTCCGTCAGCGGAGCCCACCGAGATATCTCATCAAGTGGTTGAAGGTGGCTGATCTGAGGATTAAGAGCGGATGGTGGCGCAGGTCCAGGTACCGGTATAGGCACAGGTGTTGATGTGGAAGGTTGTAATGAGTTACTAATAGATGTAGTAATTGACGGCTCCATGAGGTCATCAACCTTGGGACGATTGCGGATCGTGATGGTGCCGTTCTCTATCTTCTTGAAGACCTCGGGGTACTTGTTCCGTATTCTGTCTCGGAGATCTGTCGGGTGACGCTCAGAGAAGTTGTATCTCGGATCGGCCTTTATTTTCGTCCAGGATGGGCCGTAAAGAGCCAATCCCTCCATGATTTGTTCATCGTCTTGTTGCGTAAAAGGTACCCGTTCTCGCCGCGATGACTTCTTGAAGGAGAAGTTGACACCATCTTGAACCATCTCATTGATTCTCTCGCGATGCACCATGGTGCGCTTCCGCCTTTTGGGCTCTTTGTATTCTAACGGTGGCTGTGTCGCATCGGCCTCATTCGTCGGGTCGACCTGCAAGGCTACCGTACTGCCAGCTTTGTTGCTAGTAGGGATCCCGAGCTTTATCCTTACATCTTGGGGCCAACAAGTTCTGAAGCGGTCCTTCAGGTCGGCAGCAGAGCGGCCACCAAAGTCAAAAGCGGCGTCTTCCACAATGGCTGTCCACTTTCCGAGGCCATGCTTCGAGACACCGGTAAGCAGATCTCGCGTCTCATGTTCTTCCCACTTCCTCCTCGGTCTTTTGGGGGGTCTCCTTGTTTTGTGGTCCGATTTCCCGGGCGCAGAGTGTGATTCTTCAGGCCTGGGCTGGTCAGACGGGCCAGCGGGAAGATCGGGTAAATATGTGAACTGAGCTCGAGAGGGTTCCGTCAAGGTGTTCGATGTCATGGGAGGTAAGATGTCCATAGGCTCTGGCGGACAGTGAAGGCCATTGATAATGGGCGGCACCCCTAGTGCCGCTATTGCCTGTTGGCTCGGTATTGGCTTTTGCTGAACCGGTTGAGGAAGTCCAAGCAGTGGTCTCCTTGGGAGGCTTTCCTCCACAATCCCCGGGTAGCCAAAGAATGCATCACGGCCACCAGCGGGAGGCTCCACCGTGGCTGGCACTGGTACAGGACCTGGTAGTGTGGCAGCAGGATACGCTACAGCAGGGTGCACTGGAGGGACTGCGCTTGCAAAAGGATCACTTTCTTGCCTCCGACCGAGAAAGGTGAAGTCGTCCGGGCAGTATAACCCTTGCTGGACAGCCGGAGCAACAGCCGGAGCACCAGCCGGAGCAGCATCATTGTGGTCCCCTGAAACGGGGTCGTATCTGCCCCGAAAGGCCGTGTACGACTCGAAGTTTTCATTCGGCCTGTCTGGCTCGGCGCGTTCGGGAATCGGAGGCTCAGGAGCGGAGGACTGGTTCGATGGGAGGTCGCTGTGCGGTATCTGCGGTGTCTGCGAGGTGGTGTTGAGCAGGTGTATTAGGCTCGGGGCAATCGTCGCCGGTGTGGGTTGCTCCATGACGGACCAAAATCCCGTAGCCCGTGCATCGGAACCATGTGCGATGTACGTGACGGGGTACGTATCATGGGCGTCAACCATGCGTGTGTGCGAGATAGTGCAAGCTCTAGAGGCGCGGGAAGTATGGCGAGACAAAGGGCGTTCGAACTTGGAGGAAAGCCCGGTTGGGTAAGTCAGTCGTGGGTCGTTTGCAGCTTCATCGTCGCTCAGACAATCGCCGTGGGAAAGGGCGGTTTATGTAGGGAGACACTTCATTGTGTCGCCCTCCACAGTCATGAGCAGGCCAGATGGTTTAGGTTGGGGAAAGTCGCGAGCGGGCGGCGCCAGCACGTGAAAGTTCCCGCAGAAAGACCAAGTTAGACGCGCTTGCCGAGCTCCACCCGCATTGTTCCACTAGCGCCACGCAGGCACATTACCCAAAGCAGCGCGGGGTGTTTTCCTTCGGTCCTTAAGCTTCAATCATTCATCAGCTGCCTTACAAGCTCTGTTGTTGAAGATTGCGAACGTTGCAAGTTCCGCCTGCTGATTCCAAAGCCGTTTCTATCTGCCAGGCAGCGCCCTTGGAAGCTTCAATCCGCTGGTCCCGCCTGGACTAGCCAACCTCCGTCACATCAGCCCTTCGGCACCTGAGTTCGGTTGTCTTTGCGTTCCGCACTTGGGCAACTGGTTCGCTTTCGATATCAAGTCTTTCCATCATGGCCAATCAACTTCCCACTATCCCGCGGGTCATTTTCACCATCATTGAGCCCATCTCTTTGTACATACGTTCCCCTAAACTATCTCTTGTCAGCCGGTGCACCGGCAAACACTGACACAAAAATAGGGTTGGCGGATTCCTAGGGACGTTTTGCGATGCTGCCTGGTTCATGTCCGAGCAGGTGCCGCAGAAGACACCTGTCATTGCCTCGGACAACAGTAACGTCATCACTTGGCAGTTGGGGAATCTCTACCTACTGCTAGCTTTCGTTGGCCTGGCGGTGCTTTCCACAACCTCAGAAGTTCGGGTGGTGCGAAGCTACCTCATCGCTCTATGGCTTGGAGACATCGGGCATGTTGGGATCAGCTGTTACGGACTCGGAAGGGACAGGGCCTTTGATCCACTGACGTGGAATGCCATGGCCTGGGGCAATATTGCGGCTACGGTTGGTTATATCCTTTTTCGCTCACATTTACATTTACAGAATCAAGACATCACTGATGAAGTATAGGTGTTTCTGTTCTTAGCGCGATCCATCTATCTTCTCGGCTGGTTTGGGCCAGATCGGATGCCCACCGTTGCGGCTAAGAAGAGCCAGTGACTTACATAGGTACCTCCATACTATGTTTCTCCACGGCAGTTCGGGTTTCTGCGAGAATGAGGTTGATGATGCCGTGATCAAAACCATTTTCCATTCCCATTACCGACTCAACACTTTTATTTCGTTGAGTTGGATGATTCGCTAGGTGGTTTGGGAGTTGCCGCAAACATAGCACGCCACAAGGAGGAACCAAGAAGAAAAAAGACGAAGAAGACAGATCATCACAGTCCCGATTTTTGAAGCGTATATTGCCAGTGGTGAACGAATCTGACGGAGGCGGTGCTCCGCCCTATCGTCAGACCCGAGACAGCATCATCCCTGAATGGCCTAAGGCAGGGCAGCCAATCAGATCAGCCAGCCCCAGGTCGCAAAATCCCAAACCAAAACATCTGCGCACGGGCCATTCTAGGGTTAGGGTCGTGGGTTATAACCCCAAAGCGTGAGGTACAACAACAAGACATGTGAACGCGCTTGCATCTTACACCCCACCCCAACTCGTCCTCTACTGGACGCCTACTGGACGCCCGCATTCCCACAGAATCTGGAAGCTTCATCTTGATCCATCATCATCATGGAGACCCGTCTACGGAGCAGACGTGCGCAGGTTGATCCTTCGCCGTCGCAGAGTCCAGAGCCTGAGCCTGGGAGAGCCACGCGCAGCAGAAGCCGGCCTCAAGCAGGCACTCCAGAAGGGAGCCAACGCTCTGCTCGACAAAGCGTCTCGGCGCAGACTCCCTTCAACGCAGTTCTTCCTCGCAAGGGTCTCGCTGCCGACCCGATCCCCCGTCGGGGCGCGCCGCGATACTCTGGTGTCGCCCCGAGCATCGCCAGCATCGCGACCTCTTTGCCCCGGAACGAGGACGTCACCGACTTCGGAGATGACGACAGTCGCTACTCTCAGGAATTTGTACCGCAAAGCGAGCCTTCTGTTAGAGATGTTGCTGCCCTGGAAGCTGCCGAGGAAGCTCTTCAGGCCCAGGCCCAGGCCCAGGCCCAGGACCATCAGCCAACCTCGCAGGAGGAGCCTGTTCCACCACCTCATGAAATGTACGCTGTTCACGACGAGGATTTGAGGGCTCGAGTCGAAATGGAAGTCCCGCTCGACGAAAAGTCCAGGCGAGAAATCATGATCTTGTCTCTCCCAGATCTCGCTAAAGCGGCCGACGGCCTGTTCGAGCTCATTAAAACACGTGGCTTCAACTACGACAGTCCAGTCTTTAGAGCCCTGTTCCGGATCAAGAACAATACCTTGTCTGCAGTACGAGAGATTTTCCAGGATGAAGAAAACGGACCGTTTCTAGACTGGAATATGGTCGTCGGCGAAGAGACCACTGAAGAACAAGCAGGCCTCGCCATCTCTACAATTATCCAGGCCAACATCGCCACTGCGCTCGTGGAGATTTGCTACGTCCAGGCAGGCGTGCAGCTTGACGCCAACCCATTGTTTGGCAACCTCTACAACTTGTTTCCAAACTTCTTCGCCATTGCGGACGACCTCTTGGTAGACCCAGAACTTACATTGGAAATCCGCACGGTCTACTTGATCGAGGCAACCATACTTCTGGGATTGAAGGAGAAGACGGACTTCTACAAATACATTGCCCAGACCTTCTGCGAACCAAAGAAGGCGAAATTCTTTCACCGATTTAGCCACGGCCCATTCAAACCGCTGTGGAATGGCCCCCATGTGGACGAGCACGATGTACTGAGTAGCAAACGCATCGTGGACATCATCTCGGGGCTCACCAACGATAGGCAGACCTTATTTGGCCTCCTCGAACTACGGCCGAAATACTCCTTTCTGAAGCTTCTTGAGGACCTCAAGACGTGGTTCCTCAGGATGTACACTGCTGTGAGGGATCTTACAGATGGCCGACCGGTGGCAGAGCCGGGACTCTTCGTCGAAGACGGAGAGGATTTCAGAGAGAGCCAGACGGACATGGGAGACTCGCAGACTGATATTTCAGAGTCCCAGCCCATCGTTCGACTTGGTGACAACATGTGCGTAGTCTTTCGACAATACCTTTCTCTTTTACGCTATACTAATATTGTTCTCCTAGGCCAAGCCTATTCCAAGGCGAAGCTTCGATCCTCGCTCTCCATCGCGCGGCCAGAAGCTACACTCCCACGCCGCCATCCAACCAAGAGCAGAGTGAAGCTCCTCAAGACTACCCAGACCAGTCCAACGGCGAGCTGCTAGACGAAACTCCTCCGCCTAGCCGGACCGTCCAGGCCAATGGGCGCCTGAGTCAAGTCGCGAGGGGGAAGAGGCCGGCTGAGCCCGAGAGCGCAGCTGAGGAAGAGGAGGAGGAAGAGGAAGAGGAGGATGAGTTCGAGACTGATATACGTCCCGTCGATGAAGGCAAGCGAGCAGCCATCGCCTCCAGCATGCCACCCCCCAAGCGCTCCAAGATGGGCCCCCCTGAGATCCCTCACCGCCAACCTCTCCCCTCCAGCGCCGCCTCGTCGCGCTCTCCTCCCCCCTCCCAAGACCGAATCACCGCCCTCCGCACCGCCAAAGGCGCCATCGCCCACCGCCACCGCCTCGCCTCCATCGCCACCCCCCCGAGCTTCAAACAGCGCCACACATGGTCCGACGCCGACGCCATGACGCTCCAGGCCCTAATCCGCGAGAACCACGCCAGCTGGGCTGCCATAGAGCTGCAGAACGAGCGCTTCGAGCACCCGCGCAACCAGCAGGCCTACCGCGACAAGGCCCGCAACATGAAGGTCGATTATCTCATGACGGACGCCATCTTGCCGCCGTGCTTTGATCTTGTCGCGCTGGGGAAGAAGGAGGTTGATCGGTTGGTTAGCTTGGGCAAGAATCCGTGGCGGAAGGAGAAGGATGTGGATATTGATGGGAATGCTATTGGGACGGAGTTTCGACGATAGGATCGGAGATGATGTCCCGGTTGGGCGTTCTTTGTCTTGGAGGATTCTTGGGAGGTAGTTATTGTGGGATTGCTTTCGTCTGTGAGATTCAGTGCCGTTGGGTTTCCTGGGACTATAATTCGATTGTTCGGCTCAGGGGCGGAAAAGGGTTGGGGAACGGTAGGACTTAAACTAAATAACTATAACACAGCGACTTCGCTACTATGAATAGCGGTAATAATACTTCTTATGTTGTAATTATTTGCCCCCTAGAGAATCAATCCTTTGCTCTGAAGAGCATGCAAAATGTGTATCCATAAGCAGCATATTTCACGTCGATCGAGGCACCATGTTGCCAAAATAGAATTGGAATAGAAAAAGCCCCCCCTATCAAACACTACTCTACAGCTCACGGATACATAGCCATACTGCCACGGCATTCTTCCCTTCATCAGTCTTCTTTTTTGTTTTCTCCTTCCCGTTCCACCTCCGCCGAGTTGCTTCGCCCGCAGATAAGGGGTCCAGTAGCAATTTTTGTGTGGCGGCCATTCATCTCGTCTTCCATCGATCCCTCGTCGAGAGGAAAGTAGCAAGACTCTGTCTCGCCATCAGAACATATAAGAAAATTGAAATGAGGAGATAGCGCAAAAGGATCGTGTGGTGAATACCCAGTCTCAGTTCTCTTCTTTTGTTGCAAGGGCCGCTGACAAAAACGCCGCTCCTCCGGACCAGATTTGCTTCGATATGAGAAATGGAAAAAGTCGTGAGTCGAGTGCAGTGATGTCGAAGAAGAAAGTTCAGCCAGTCAGAAACATGGCAAATGTCGTTTTGAGAGCTGCGAAGAGGGTGATCGTCCTTGGGGATCTTCCGCCTCGCAGCGGAACGAAAAAGCCAAAGTATTGGTTTCTGAGAGCGAGTCCTTTCTCCTGAAAAATATCGAAGTGGATTGAACATAAACATAGAAAAATAAGAAAGAAGAAGAAAACGAAAATAAAAAGACACAAAGGGGTATGCTGCAAGACTTTCAAAAATAAACGACATGAGAAGTTGGTCCAAACAAACAGTCAAGGAAAACGTCCGATGCTGCAAGTATTCGTTTCATGATGGATATCAATCGAAGCGGATATGCTTCAAAAGCAATGCGATAGGATTCCCATCCAACCCTGCAGATGGAATTCGATAGTCGTCCTTGCCGGTGGTCATTTATCGGTGGCGGTAGGGAATGTCTCGCTGCTTGAGTCTGCTCGTCCTCCAGCCTTCATACCATTGCTCGCGGCTGGCCTCGCGCAATTCGGAGCGCCATTCGCTAAAGACAGCCTCCTTGAGGCGCGTGAAGTCGCAGTGCTCCTCGTTGTATGGATCGGCGAAACCCCAGGGGAACTCACGTCCAATGACGCTGGGCTCGTACAGATCGGGGCTGATGATCGACAGCGGGAAGAATGGGGCTTCTTCCTCCTTCGCCTCTTCTTGCGCTTTGTGTCGTCGAAGGGAGTTGCTCGAGAGTCGCTTAGAGTTTGGCGAGGAGGCAGGAGATTCGCGCTGGCCGCCCTGGATGGGCAGGTCTTCACCCTCTGGTGTCTCAGCGCCTTCTCGATCCTCGCTAGTCGAGTCGTCCTCTTCATCCTCTTCAATGATTTTGCTCGACGAGTCGCTGGCATTGTCTTCGTCGAGACCGAGGGCCTCCAAGGGGTCGAGACCAGACTTCTTGATGCTGTCCCAGACACTCCTCTTCAGCACGTTCATATGCTTGGTTGTGATGGTATCCGCCTTCGCAATGACGGGAATCACCGTCGTCTTGCCCTGCAGGGTGCGGAGAACCTGAAGGTCGAGATCCTCGTCCAAGCTTCCCAGGACGCGAACATGGGGTCCCCGATTACCGTTGTGGTGGCCATTGACGGCAACGTTCCTGGCTGAGGCGATGTTGCGATCAAGGCGAGCGGGATCGAGGACAAGGAATGCGGCGTGGATATGGGTATCCTGAACGCCAGGGCTTCGCACGACCTTCATCTCCTCGGCAAAGGTCTCCTCGAACTTGCTCTCAAGGAAAGCGGACATCTCCCTAAGCTGAAGGTCGACCACATTCTTCTCAAGGCCTTCCGAGTCCCAAAGTGTCAACCCAATCCGCTCGCCGTCAATCTCCGTCTCGAGGTAGTGAGGAATGAAGTTGCCCGATGGAGGAAGTCGGTGCTGTGCCTCCTCTTCCTCTGTCTTCTTGGATCGCTTCTTGGCAGGGAGGGCGAGGGCGGTCTTGAGGAACTCGAGGAAAGAAGTCTTTCCGGCGCTGCGAGAACCAATGATGAGGATGCTGTTGGCAAAAGTTTGGGTCAGCAATCGCAAGTTCGCGACAATGGAGAGGTCTGACGACTCGTAAAATCTGAGCACTCACTTAAAGGGAGTAGGATCCTTTCTTCTGCGAACACGGCGAGGGCTATTCACTGTGCTGATGGCACTGCTCGCGTAACTATAGCGACCACGGTGCGTCATGCTCTCGGTCCGCGCGTACGGGTCGAAGCCGCCGTTGGGGAGAGGAGGGACGGGCACAGCGCCGCTGACGAAGCTGCGAGGCGGATCCATGGATGGCCTGAACTCAGAGCCGGAAGCGATTGAAGGCGATGTAGGACGAAGGTCGGCGCCAAAGGACTTGGAAAGCTGCTCGGAGTTGTTGGCGAACTCGGGCAGCTTGGGCGGAATGCGGGAGGCGGCCTGCTGGGCCTGACGCTGGCGCTCCAGCTCGGCCTCACGCAAGGCCTGAGCCTTCTTGCCGCCCTTGCCCAGGTCGCCACTCTTACTGCGTCGTAGCAACATACCGAAGCTGGTGCGACGAGGCTGAGCGCTCATTCTCTGGGGGGGAGTTGCATGTACAAAAGTCAGGAGATCAGGAGGCGTCGCGACGGGGGGAGGCCGAGGGGTAGTTCAGCGGCGACACCACGGGCGACAGCGGAGCAACGGGGGGAGGACGGGCTGTTCTGGAATGACGGCGGCGGGTGGAAGCGACGACAGCAACCGCGCGAAAGTCAGTTGAAGAGACTAGAGAGCAACGAGTCCCCAGCGGTTTTTAGGCGGTACCGTAAGTTCTCCGTAGGTCGAGATTGGATCCGGATCCAATGGTCTAGTAACCGGACGGCGCGACTGTGGTCCCGGCGAGAGGAATGTGTGGGGAAGGAAACGAAAGACAGTGAGAGAGTGTGTGTGAGGTCGAGATTCGTAGGAAAGGTAGGCCAGCTTGTCGATGAAGCTGATGTGAGCTGTGAGCTGTGAGCTGTGAGCTCAGCTGCCGCGGGATCGATGGGCGGCGATGGGGAAGACAGCCCTGTATCTGGAAGTGGTCTCGGAACGCGTGTGAGACGTGTCTGAGGTTGGCGGCTGTCGAGCAGATGAGATGAAGATGGATGGAGATTGGGAAGGGTCAGAGAAGGAAGCGGGTCGCGTTTGCAGGGAAACCGGGTCCGGGTCTGGAATCGAAAGCTGAAGGTTCGTGATGCTGGAACGGCCACTGCGAAGGTCCTGCAATATGGCGAGGCAAGCTGAAGACAGCTGAGTCGATGAAGAACGAGGGTATTCCCCCTTCCGGCAGAGGCGGGGAGGCGTTTGGGTTTACGAAGGCGCGATTGGGGGGGTTGCTTGATCGAGGATCGTGCCTGTTTCGTTTGATGTTGATGGATCGAGAAGACCGAGTCGGTCGGTCGGGTCGGTCGATAACGTTTAAAGGAGGCGGCCAGCAAGACCCTGATTCTATTGGGCGACCTGGCGATGGAAGCTGGAGCTGGGAGCCGGCAGGCGATGCGACAGCACAGCCAGTCGCTTGTGGACGACGGTGCAGGCGGTTTTGGAACCCGGGCCAGGGCCTACCAGAATGTAACGGCAGAAGGGCAGTTTCAGGGACCTGGTTGGCTGGCCTGGGCGGATTTTGGGGGAGGGGGTGACGATGAGGAATGGAGGTGGCAGGTTTCGGGTCCAGGAAGTTGATGCCAGAGAGGATCAGGATCAGGCTCGAGCACATGACTCGGACTGGCGCTGGGAAGGACCGACCCAGCACATGGCAGTTGCGATGCTTCAACCTTCCCAACTCGCTTAACGTTGACTGACTTCTCTTCTCTTCTCTGCCATCATCATCTTCTGCGTCAACAGCTGTCTCTCTCTGAATCCATCCCTGCCCGAGACCATTCGAAACACACGAGCCAATTCGCCGGGCCCATCATGGTCCGTTCCCCATCGCACTAGGGCGAGACGCCCGCGCGCAATTGGAGCTGCCCGATGCTCCATCCTCTGCAACCGTTGGCGCAGGGTCCATCTCCAGCACCTCATCAGTGGGAGAAAAGGGGGGACAGGAGACGTATGCGCTGGGCCTTTTGCAGGTACCCGAACGCGATCGATGCCGTTAATATTCACTGTGCTAATAGAGAGGCGGAAGGAAGAGAGCTGCAACACAAGTCCTCCCAGCTAAAATCGCAATATTTCCGTGCCAACTCCGACTGGCTCTGAGGGCAAGGGTCCAAGCCAGAGACGAAAGGGGGGGACAGGACAGCTCTCCGTCTCTGGTTGTGCCCGCAGTCAGCAACAGCGCCAGCAACACTGTCGAACGAAGCTGGCATACATTGCAACCCCGCTGATCAGGGTCGCAAAGCCAGCCCAACCACCAACCCACCTGCAAATCCAGCATCCACGCCCACGCGGGCAATTTGGGTCCCGTTGCAGATTTGCCCGGGAGCTGGAGAGCTCGAGGTCCCACCGGCTAAAGCGCCCACTATATCACAGGCACAGGGAGCTCAAGCAGCAGCAAAGAATCTCCCGAGAGCCCACTGACGGACCTAAGCCCACCTCAGGCTCACTGATGCAGGTACGCAGCCGCTAGAGTCGCGCTTGGGAGATGTGGCTAATCCTGAAGGGGATGCTCAGCCAGGACGTCGCTTTTGTGCCCCGATCTCAACTCCAGGGAATAGGGGCTGCGGGCATTCAGACGGCACTCTGCACCGAAGACTCACCAGAGCAGTGCTTGGGCGGCTGCAGTAGCGCACATCGGGTAACTGCCTCGTATCAGTCCGCAGCAATTAGGTTCGGAAGCTCTTCTGCACTCCCCGGTCCAGATTCAAGAACCCCTGTTGCGCCACCACAGAAGCATGTGCAGAATCTCGGCGTCGTTTTCATCCAGCTCACCAGCCCACAAACAACGCCTCCGCTTCCGACTCCGGCTTGGACTGACTCGGTAGTTGGACAGATTGTCTTGGGCTCAAACCCGGACGGCACAAGACGCAAGGCGCCGTCAAAGATCAGGACCGTGTGTCAATGGGCCGAGATGATAACGGACACCGGCGAGGGTAAGCTCGCCAGCGGCTATATCTCACGCCGCTATAGGCTACCGCTGCACGTCCAACTCAACACCGCTCTACGTGTCCCCCTCGAGACCTTTGCGTCGTACGGCACTGGCTGCCCGGATTGACCTTTTGTCTTGCCGGCGCTCTCTGTTTCTCTGAAAGAATAATAACCACCAGTCCCCTGACACCTGGAAATTGCAGGTCCCCGGTTCTCTGCCAATTCTCCGCCTGCACCCTGGCCAATCACACATCCCAGCTCTGTTTCAACTCTTGTGTCTTGCTAGGGTTATTGTGAAACGAACAGCGAATTGTTGTCACTAGACTTTGATTCTGTCTTACTTTGTTGTTCATATTGACCTCTCGAGGCCTCGTCTACACAAAGTGCCTCAAGTTGTTGCGCTACGCTTGCTTAGCCAGGGAGATCATCATCATAGCCAGTGGATATTGAATCCCTAGGTGTATCGAGTCTCCGAAGGCCCCTAAATGCCTCGTCCCGTCAAATCCATCAACAGACACTTTCAGCTCTCACCATTTTGTGTTCCGGTGTCACAACTAATTCCCCTTGTGAGACCCGCGCCACCCATCCATAGGGCTCATGTCAACTTCATCCCGCATACCCTGCTCCGGCACAGCTTTTGTTCTCAAGCAAAAAAAAAAAAGAAAAAAAATTTCCTAGCCAAGTCCGAGTGGTCATTTGGTTTTCATTGCTTTCTATGCAAGCGTATAGTATGAACAGTGTGGTGTGGTGTGTTTCTATCTCCCCTGCCCAACTCCTCAACTTCTATTCAAAGGACCAACGACGCCTATCCCGAGTACATTTCCTTTTCCGTCTATACCAACAAGGACCATCAACAAACGCGAATTCCTCCGTAATAAAAGCAGGTATGTGTTGTACAATCGCTCACCGTCTATCCGTCAAACACCTCGTGCTGCAGTTCGATGCCAAAATCCTGCGCCACATCCTTCATCCGCTTCTCCATCTCATCCTCCATCCCCCCGCCTAGACCGAGCCACTGTCGTATTTTGAAGATGTAGAAAGCCACGTCTGTTAGTGTCATGACAGACTTGAACAGCAAGTGACGCCAGCGGTTGTGCAAGCGCTCAGCCCAGGGAAGGTTGGGGTCCTCGAAAAGGCTGCGGCTAGCCCACTCACCCATCATCTTAATGCGATTGACAGGTGACCCGAGATACTGGTTGTTACCTTGGACGATTCGCATGTTGCGGCCGATGAAGATGAGCTCCTTGGGCCACTTCTCTTCGTCAGTGAGCATCTCTCGTATGCCCTGCTTCATGCGCTGCTGCATGGCGTAGTGTCGCTCAGCAGGCGTCGCACCCTCGAGGTCGCGCATCATCTGGTCACGCATAGAGCCATCGCCGCCTTCGTAAGGGCGTAGCAGCGTTGCACTGGCAAAGAGGTCGGCCGCCTTGATGCCCCATTCCTCGGTAACATGGGCGATGGTCTTGTTGTCGAAGGTCATCAGGGCCTTCCAGAAGGTGTCGTACTCATGGCGGAACTTCTGCGACATGTACACGTACAGCCCGTGATCGATGAGGACCAGCTCGGCCTTGCCGTTGGGCAGGCGCCGGATAAAGATGTTGCCAGGGTGAGGGTCGCAATGGACGACGCCCCATTTGAAGATCTGCGCCGAAAAGAGGTCAATCATGGTGGTCATGACCTCCTTGGTCGACAGTCCGAGACCGCCTCGTCCGCGCCGGCCCCGCCAGTCCTGACGGTCCGGTTTGAGTTCCTCCTTATAGGGCCGAGTCCGCAGCTCGCGCCGGGCCGCCTCCATATCCACCGGCGGTAGTGGGCTTCCGGCACCGGGCGAGCCTTTGCCGTGTCCGCCGAGCCATCGAGACGTCATCGACTTCTTGTCCCAGAGCCGTACGCCCTCAATCCACTCGGTCACGAGAACGCGTCGGGTTGTGAACTCGGGATAGACGGTCGGCACGTAGACTCTGCCCTTGAGGCTCTTCTCCGCGTTGACAAGGTCTCGCATCGTGTTGGAGTTTTTGGCCTCGTTGACAAAGTCTGTCTCCAACTCGAGGCGTTCGGTGATGAAGGGAACCAGCGTATATAGGGGTAGGTCGAACCATTTCGAGTAGATCCAGGTTACGGTCCTAAGAGAGATAAAGTCAGTCGCAATCCTTTCGAAGTTGCTGAGGGGTAGAGACAGCAACGCACTTGAATGCCCACAGATCCCACGAGATCTGCTTGGCAATCTCCCGTTTTTGGATCTTGATGGCGACCTCCCGTCCATCTCCCAACTTGGCCCAATGCACCTGAGCCACACTTGCACTCGCCCTCGCCTTCCTCTCCATCAGGCCCAGGCCATCCTTGCCAGTGAAGCTCACGCCGAACACCTCTTCGACACTCTTCCCGCCAAAGTCCTCGCGAATGACGGCCTCGACATCCTTCCAATCGTCTTGCGGCGCATCATCGAACATGCGCGCGAACATGCGCTGGAACTCGGGCGGAAGCACGGCGCTCTGCATGGCAATGGCCTGGCCGATCTTGAGGTACAATCCACCATTGGCGCGCAGCAGGTCGAACAGCCGCTCCGCGTTGCGGAAGTGCAAGTCCTGCATCGACCCGCCGGTCAACGGCTCCGGCCGGAAGTTGAGCTTGTAATCGAGCGCGACGAGCAGACCCGTGCCGAAGGTGCGCAGCGAGCGTGCGAAGCCTGAGGCGTACACCTGCCGATCCGCGAGGTACACGGCGCCGCCGACGGCAGAGAACACCACCAGGCGCCGGACCCAGCGGCGACTGCGCTTATACTGCTTTGCGGCCTTGGGCGCGCCCAGGTCACTGGGGGAGGGCGGTCGGAGCGGTCGGAAGGGCCCTCCGCTGCCGCCGGTTTGTATGCATCGTCGCGGGACGGCGACTCCGGAGGATCGCAACCGCAGCGGCCGGGCGGTGGCGCCCAGCACGGTCTGACGCAGCATCAGCATGGCTGCTGGACGGGCGCTCGCGGTCGGAGGAGGTCGATCGACGGCGTCCAGGCGGTTTGCTGGTGCTTTGGCGGGCGAGGGTTGAAAGAGGAAAGCTGGGGCGTGATCAACTTTTTGGCCGGGGCGCCGTCGGAGCTCGAAATTCCCCGACGCTGGCTGCTAGGGCGGGCTTATCGCCGGGCCGGCTCGGAGTGCTGGCCTGACGCGGGGCAGAATCGCTCCGGGCGGGCATCTCGGGTTACGTCCGTTGTTAACGGTGATTTCAGGGAGAAGTCCGGATGGAGAATGACACGACTTGTTTTTGTTTACGGACTGAGGTCTAGGGCGACCTGGCACTGAAGTAGATCAAGTCTAGCTTTTGGCGATACTATCTGGCTGTAAAATCCGTTCCTGGAGTAATTTCAAGAATAAGCTGTAGCAGTACGGTCACTACCATTCTGATGTTTAATAAGGGCTTGACACATTTATCAATCACAAACATCAAAGAGGTAACCACATCACACCAGAGAACATACAACAAGTCTGCTATAAGAGTTAATATGGTCTCATATCTTACTGAGCCACAAATTACGGCGTTGAACTACCTGATCCCGACAAAAATAATGCTATAGGGTAAGCCACATGCCGAGACACCGTCTGGATCTCGAAATCCAAGACATCCGCAGAGAAACTAACTCATTCGCGCCATAGTGCATGACTTATAGTCATCCGAACTCGCCTTCAGACAGCCTTATTTCTTCAGCATGGGTTCTGAAACCATGACCGTGACTGGTTTGGCCGTGGCAAGGGATGATTCGTGGCCCTGTCTCGATGAAACCCCGTGAGATTTGACGTGCTCCAGTCACGATCCCTCGTTGATTCCCGCCGCGAGGGGCCCATATTACTATCTTAAAGTAATACCTGAAGTAAAGTTTATTATATTTAATATTCTAAATAAATCTTTTTATATATATTTTTTTATTAAATATAATATTAATAATTAATATTTATATAGTTTTCTAAGTTATTTTATTTATAAAAGTATAAAATAGCCTATTTAGCTAATTATTAATAAGGTTTCTAATACCTTCACTTCATCGTTGCGAATCTGCTGACGCTGCTCTAGACTATCTGCTGGACACCACAGAAGAGACGGAAGCTGATAATCATGCCTCCTCTCGATGACGGTATCATCTCCGACCGCGGCGATTCCGTGGATTCGGACGATGAATGTGAGATCGAGGCAATTGCCGAAAACCCTCTGCGTTACGCTCAGGGCTTATACTATCCCCTCTGCATCGGAGAAACGCTTGCCGACAGGTACCGCATCGAACACAAACTAGGTCATGGCGGCTTCTCTGTCGTCTGGATGGCACATGATATGCTCAGGAGGAGGGACATCGCTCTCAAAGTCATGGTTCCTGGTGAACCCGGAGAGCGTGAGTATTCTATGCAGAGAGAAGTCGTCAGGACCATACCAAACACCTCCGGACTTCTAATCTATCAGGATACCTTCTTGCTCCCAGGTTCCCATGGTAATCATCGAGTTCTTGTCTTCCTCCTGTGGGGACCGAACCTCAGAGATCATGCCCGAGAAAAGCCAGTTGCCGTCCGTATGTCGAATGCTAGGCAACTACTACAGGCGTTGAAACACTTGCATGACGGTAGAATCATACATCGCGGTAAGTTGCTTTATACCTGTCTGTATTTGGCACCTGACCCGACGAGTGCGATGAACCCCTCTCCCTGACGAACTTGATAGATCTGAACAGCGCAAATGCGATGTATAGCCTTCAGGCCCTGGACGACTACGAACCCACCACGAAATACAGATATATCGGGCGTCCCCGGAAGATGCCCCTGATCCCGAGCCCCTGGAGGACCGGTGAGCTTGTTATGCCAATGAGTGCTCCAGAGAGTCTAGTAGGAGATGATGTTATCCTGGCCGACCTGGGCTTGGCAATCCGGGCCGACACTCCAATGTTGCCAAAAGTGCAATCACCTGCAATATATTGTGCCCCGGAACGCGTGCATGGCGTGAGCCCAAGTTTTGCCTCTGACATATGGAGCTATATGTGTATATTTGCAGAACTATATGGGGGATGCCCGCTCTTTGCTGGATCCGGCAATGCCTCAGTCTTATCCTTCATCGTCAACACACTCGGGCCTCTCCCTGCATCTTGGAAAGGGTCATACTACGACGATAGCTCATGTGAAGATACATGGTACGACCAACAGCGAAAGCCAGACCCGACTATAGCTCTAGAAGTTAAGATACCATGGCTTCGCCCCGATGTCAGTGAGGCGGAGCGGGAGCTTGTGATGCATATATTGCGATGGGGACTCTCATACCGAGCTGAGAATCGCCCAACAGCCACACAGCTATTGGAAGATGACTCCTTCAAGGCTCTCATGAGCATCTATGGACTCTGAGGCCCTAAAGCCGTTGTCGTGAGTCAGGGACAAGGGGCCCTTAGATACTATAGAGTAACGGGGGTAGTGGAGGAAATTATATGTCATCTAGAGACTTCTGTTTAGACATATCGATCCCGTAACCTTCAAGCTGCATCCCGCTTCCAGTACAACTGCCACATCCAACCTTACCATTGTTTTAGGCGACGGCTACCCTCGGTAACGTGATTGAGGATTGGGAGAGAAGGTAACATATACTAGCTAGGCATCTAGGGCCGTTCAATGTTCAACAAATTGCTGGAATAGCTCGACCGGTGTCTGGGGCAGCTGCTGCATAATTGGGTCTCGAATCGGCGGCTTGAAGGGCTCGAAAGGGGCGCTGTGTGCGGCTTCGTCGGCTGTGTGTATTGTGTTGAGGAGTGTTGGTGTTGAAAGGGGCAGTTGGCGGCTGCTAGCAGCAGCAGCTGCATGCCCTAAAGAATTCATTAGAATACACTGAATCTTTTCTATGATAATACCCACCAACAGGCTTCCCGTTATTCTACAGAGTATGCGTTAATACTCTTCGTACCGCATTGGTACCGCGCGAAAAAGTGGGCAATTTCCTTAGTGCAGTCTTACGACTCCTTAATAAGAGATGGGACAAGAAACCGAGCAGCGGGAAAGTTACGTGTAAATTTGGGGCGATTGGCCAATGGTGAACCCCAAGATTGGAGATGCTGTTCTTATGATACAGGCCGCCTGGGATGCCGGGGTCAAGACGAAACGTGACCCAGCATCGGGCAACACCAAGCAAGCACAAGGTGGAATTGTGCGATCTTAGCATGCATCGGCACGAGAATTACCTTTGCTAGCTCCCGATCGAAAGAAAGAGTGTTCTACGGAAGGATGTCGTACGGGACCGGGGGATAAACTTGCACATTTTTGGACGGGTAAATTGGCCGGTGGTGAGAGATAACACGAGCAGAGCGGAAATTTGCTGTGCCGCAACAGGAGCCACGCTGCTGCTGCTGCTGCTGCTGCTGCTGTCCAACACAGATTTACTCTGTAATTCTCGCGATGGTCATGAATCCGGTTCGTTGTACACACGTAATGCGGGCGACGTAGATCCCGAAATAGCGCTGGATGGGAGAATCTGAAACGGGCGACCAGCGAATGTGCTGTTACAGCCACAGCCACAGCCACTCTGCGAAGCTCCCCCGCTCGTCGTGTTTTCGCATGCGAGAGGCGAATGTGCATGCTGGAAGAGCAGTTATCAATGGAGGGTTTGGGTGGAGAGAGAGCAGAGCAGGTTCCACTGGTGGGAACATCGGGCCGTCAGAGATTAATTTAGAGCCTTGGGGGAGTCTTGAAGCGAGTGTGCGATAGTACATACTAGTTGAGAGCGAAAGAGAGCTGCATGGAGATGAGCGGCAGAGAGAGGGTGACGCCATGATGATGAAGAGCTGAGCCTGCGAACCTGAATTGCCTACCCGTCTCGTCCAATGCAAAGCCGCGTGTCTGGCTGTCGTCCTGGATCTCAGTTCCAATAGCTGGCACAGGAAGCGGAGCCGGCGGGCTAGTGTCTGGCATGTCCAGTCGATTCTGGACCAAGGCCGGACGGTAACCAGGGCAGCCCCGGTGAGCGGGATGGTTGTCTGTCGTCAGGTGTCTCAGAATCAGAATCAGTGAGGGCTCGTCATGCTGTACAGAGTACAGAGTATGGACTGTCGAAGGGCATCTCGAAGAGTCGACACAAGAAGAACGTCTCTTCTCGCTCATCCCGGGCTCGGACAGCCAAATCAAATCAGCAGAGCGGTGCGTTCGTTCCGTTCGTACGATAGATGATTGGATTGGATTGGTGGCCAGACAGATGGCAAAAGCAGGTTCCTGGCTGGGACTAACACCCGACGGCTGCAGGCACTTTGTGTGGCAGTCAGCAGTCTTCCCACGGAGACAGAAAGCGAACGAACCTAACGCGCTCCACCGAACCCCAGGCGGAAGCGAGTCCACTTACAGGGGCCGGCCCCTGGAAGGACCTGCAGAAGGTGCCTTTATTAGCGCGCATGCGACTTGATAGCGGTGCGGGTGCAGTGCCCGCGGTGCCTGGATTGGACTGCGTCGGTGGGTTAATCGCTAGCGACCGGGCGAGATACGATTCGAGTCGAGTGCCAACGATACGCTCAGCCGCTAATTGCACGCGGCGCCGTGTTAGCACCTCATCCCGCTGAGATTGTGGTGATTGAGTGATTGAGATGATGCCCGTTCCAGCCCCTGCCCGACCCGGCCACAGACCAGCCAAGCCACTAAACGCACGCCGCAGCAACTGAGGTGAGCGGCTCTAATTGAGAAGGAGCCAGCCCAGCCCAGCCCAGCCCAGCGCTGGACTCACTCACAGACCCTCCTCCCCTCTAACGGCGGCGACCCTCCTCCACCTCCAGCGGGCTCTTCTCCCACCCTCCACCAGCAACACCACCACTGCCACCACCCTCCTGTTACAGGTGGTCAGAGACCCTATTGACTGACGGACACTCGAAGACGACTTCACCCTCGTTTCTCTCACCCAGCGACGACGATCCTTCGACAGCGATCGCGCGCGCCCATTCTGCAGCAGTGTCTCTCCCGTTGTCGAGTCCACGATTCCGATTCCATTAGCGCCACCATTGTCGCAGGCCGAGAGACATCCATCATCAGCAGCGGTGGAGCGAGGAGAGAGGGAGAGCCAGCGAGCGAGCGAGATCGAGGAACTGGAACGAACCCAGGGAGCTGAGCTTTTTGCGCCGTCATCCATGACATCGGCAACCGCATTGTCGAATTCACGATACCTTCCACCCGACATCATTCGTTAGCCGTTGCGTCGAGTCTCTCACCGTTGCGCCATAGTTGACCGTTCCACGCCCCCGTTGCTGCGTCCTCGCGACGCTGGCTGTTCGCCTGCCTGTCAACACCATGCTGAAACCCGCGACGCCGCTGGCGGTTTTGCTCGGCGCGGCCTTTGCGCTGCTGCTGCTCTCCGTCCTGTCGGTTCCCGTCATTCAGGCCATCCCGCTGGGTAGCTACAATGGCGTTACCTTTGGCGTTTTGGGGTATTGTCAGTCTGGCAAGGGCTGCAGCAGTGCTGGCATTGGGTACAATGCAGGTACGTACGTTCGCGATGCTTTGCGACGATGCGATAGCAGTTCGCGTTTCTTTTCTCAAGCTGACTCTGGCGGCATCTCTCTAGACAGCCTCTTCTCGGACGAATCGTCGTCATTCGACTTGCCTTCTGGTGTTAGAAACACTCTATCCGCCATTCTCATCGTCCATCCCGTCGCAGCCTTCATCACGCTCGTCATGTTTGTTCTGGCCGTGGTCGCTCACATGCATTCCGCGTCTCACTCGACGAGATACCTGCTTATCATGTTCATCTTTCTTTTGATCGATTTCCTTGTTTGTTTGCTCGCATTTATCATCGACGTCCTGTTGTTCGTTCCGCACCTAGCCTGGGGCTCCTACATCGTGTTGGCGGCCACAATCCTCGTCGCCATTAGCGGGTTGGTGTCCTGCATCATGCGTAGGACGCTCATTGGCAGAAAGGATCGCCAAAAGAGAATCGCCGAGAACGCAGAGATGAGCGGAGAAAACTACTACAACCGGGAGGCTCAATCAAAGACAACTGTGCCCGAGGTTATCAGGCAACCGACGGTACCTATGGTTAGTGGTGGTAACAACGACTCGCTGCCGACGTTTGCTTCCTATGAGCAGAACAAGGGTGATCAGGTTAGCGACGAGCGTATCCCCTTGACAACGAGGAGCCCTTCGAACACATCACCGCAACCACCAAACGATATGGCCAACGCTGGCGAAGTGGCCGCGTTCAACAATGCGCCGTCCAGACAAGGTTCCCGGGATCAGTACGGCAACCCCATCAATGGGCCTCCCGACGGATATGGTGTTCGCCGCGGTCCTTCTAATGAGAGGATGCGGGGCAGAGGAGACATGGGAGGATACCGTGGTGGCCGCGGTGGTCCATACGGACGAGGAGGCTACGACAACTACGGAGCTCCTCAACGGGGACGTGGAGGATATGGACCACCACCTGGCAGAGGTGGTTATGGCCCGCCGCGAGGAGGCCGAGGAGGATATGGACAGCCGCCGCCTAGAGGAGCGTATGGCTCTATGAGAGGAGGTCGAAGCCCGCCGCAGCCCATGGGATACCAGGGCTCTCCAGGCCCGTACGATAGGAGGCCTTCTCCTGCCGGAGCCGGGGCTTATGGCGTTTACAATCGACGGCCGTCGGACCCTTCTGACCCCTACAGCTCGACAAATCCATCCATGCCCAGCGTCAACGACAGCTACAACGCATACGCCCCCGATTCGGCGGGATTGCCCCGAGCAGAGTCTCCCCCACCGCTGCCCGGCACTCAACCAGCGACCGTCGGTGGGCAACCCATCGAGATGGATGCATCTCCTATCGACAGACCTGAGCAGTACGGCCAATACGGTCAACTCAGAGATAATGACTCTGACGTTGCTGGAATGGTTGGTCTGCAACAGGGCATGGCTCTGCCGAACCGTCATGACACGTACATGAGTGAAGGAAGCAAGTATAGCACCGACGAGTATGTCTTATGACTCTTATGAATGATATCAATGGGACGTCTTCTAACTTCATTCTAGGCAATACGTCCCTCCTCGAGCTGCTTGGAACGGAGGCGGCTCTGGTAGGAACTCGCCGCATGCACCGTCGCCGCTCCATTTCCAGGGACGCCCAACAGAGCTCCCGACTGGACGAGACACACCTCCCGCAGCAGCATCCGCTGGAGAAAACACCTACTATGAGGACGTCGACCCTCGGTTCGCATCAAACACACCTCCCGAACCTGTGCCTCAACAACATCTAACAGTTGAACCGGTCTATGAGGATGTTCACGACAACAACCCAGGAGCTCGCAGCCCTGCTGAGTCGGAGAGATCTAACTTTACCTCCATCTCGCAGCGCGGCGTGAACCCTCGCTGGAATCCTGGGCCCGCGCCTCCAATGCCATACCAACAAGGCCAAGCGAGACGTGCAGCTCAGCAACGCCAGGATATGCTCCTGGACAACCCCGACTTCGCGCTGCCAGGAGCCCGCAACGCCGCTCCTGCACGGGGAGGCGGAGGTATGGTGCCAGGCAGCGCATACCCTCCCATCTAGTCATACACGCTTTTTCAGCTTCTCACGGGCGGCAACAACCTTTTCCTTAAAAGTATATAGATCTTCTGCTTCGCGATCGACTCCGGACAATGCGCAGGGATGGCGCAGGGGCGTCCGCAACAACCCCCCGACTTTGAACATAATTCCGCAGCCTTTTTCCTCTGAGGCTTTTTTCTTTACTCTACTTCGTCACAATCCCTCGAACACACCGTTTTTAAATATACGGGGACCGAGCGTCAAACTCGGATAGGAGAAACACAGCAAAGGGATTCTCCTAGCAAAAAATGTTCTCTCGCCTTTTTTTTTTTTTTCATCTAGTGGTCAGGAACCAAGGCTGAGGAGTCGAGCTTTGAAAATCAGAAAGTTGTTCAGAGCGGGACTCAGTCTGGATGCGTTGGAGTAGGGCTGGTTCCTGAAGTGTGGGTTGGAAGATATGATGACGAAGGCCATGTTTGTGCACATGAGAAGTGTGCTGTTGGATGGAGAGGTGGCTTTTGGCTCCCGGGATTTCAGGATGAGGGAGCTGGTGATTCAGGTTGGAGGATGGCATTGGTGTTATGATAGTGGTCCGAAAGTCTCGATGAATATGAGGAAGTTTCTTTCCTTTTGATCTGATGTATGTTTGCAAATTAGTGATGACCTCTCTTATATATTACTGACTTGATGCACACGATAGGCATTCTGTGCCGCCCAATTGCGCCTCGCACTCTGATTCTAGCGCCTTTTGATCTTGTTCTCAGCTCTGATTCACTTTCATCGCCTTCTCACCGGGCAGTCAGATTTGCAGTGATTCATGGTTCAATGATCCCCTCGTGGCCGAGCCTCTTCAGCCCTTACCAATCGGGCAATTTTTAGAATGTACTTGGCCGAATCTTCGTGCCGGCTCATTTCACTTTTCTCTTTCTCGCACACCCTCAATTGTACCCGGTGTGATCGCGATGTCGTTTATGTCGTGAACGCACCTTCAACCACTGTCTGAGCAAACACATCTGTTTCTCAGATCCTTTTCCGTCACTGCCTGCCATCTATTCTTTATATCCCTGCCATCCACTTGTCTCTCTTGAATTCATCACCTCTTGGACTACTTCTTGAATCTTCCGCAATCCAGCCACACGGCCGCATCCGCGGACCCCTCGTTGGCACATCCATCACCGAAGAGACGAGGAGGGCATCTAGGAGACTGATATCGTGGATCTACCATTTGAAGACGCCCTAAGCTTGGATTTTTTCTCTTTTGGATTCTCTGTAAGTTCTTGCCTCATCTATGAGCTTCTGATCGGTCCTGCCTTGCGCCTCCTGCATCATCGGCAGTTGATGACTCGGCATTGGGGAAGGAGCTGCTGAGAGACCATGTGAACGCCTTCCACGATGGTGACTGACAAGGTTTTTGGGTTGCAGGCGTCCATCTAGACCCAGGAAGGAGCCACTGGACAGGGAAGCCAGGCAGGCCTCCTGACGCCTCTTTGCCGTTCAGAGTACTCGGGAACGTCCTCGCCCTCCCGCCCTCCTCTTCCAACATCGCCGTCCGTCCTCTTTGGATTTGGGGAGACCCGTCCTTTCGTCTGTTGCGAGCCTCGCAGTGTCGCAACACTGCAATGAGGAGCTCCTGACGACTCCTCTGTCGGTCATTCATCAGCACCCTCTCTTCACCGTCACTTTGGATCCCCTTCCACCTGCCCCAGATCCCCTCGTCAGTATTATCCGCGTCCTTCAGCAAGAAGCTTCCCAGACACCAACAACCGAGCGGCACGTGCGGCGGACATCCGGTAGCAAACGTTCGTTGGATTGTGGGCAAGTCACTTTCGCCTCAGATCAGCCTCAGACCCCCTTCAGCTGCTCCTGCTCTGATGCAATCACTCCAGCCACGGTTCACAATGGACGAGAGCGACCATTCTCAGTCCACAAAGTCCACAAGCGAGGGTCCCTTGTCACCGACTCCCTCCTCATCCATTGACTCCCACTCCCCCCCGGACGCCGTTACCTCAGGCTTCTCTGCGCAGCCTACGTATACGACTGCCGGTACTCTGTACAACCCTTCGGCACCGCCTCAGCCTCCCACTCGCCGCGGCCGCTGTGTTAAATGGGGCGCTGCTGCTGAGCCCGACCGTCCAACTCTCTTTCCCAAGGAGCTCCTCGCTTCGCTGGTCAATGGCACATTTGGTGCCGATCCGGGTCTTGATCAATACACACCGCTGCAGCAAAACACCGACCGTGCTGTCAGCCCTGTGAAGACCGGCACCGAGTGTTCAACCTCTCCCATCGTGACCATGGCTGCCTGGGGACCTGGAGGGCCGCCGAGAGGAGGCTCCTCGGCGTCGAGCGAAATCCAGCCTGATCTTGATAAGACCAACTTCAGCCCGTTCAACGCAAAGCTATATGGACGTGAGAGCCCCGACAGTGAGGGCTACGACGAGCCGGTCCCGGATCATCTCGCCAAGATGTCTGTTAAGTCGCTCCATAACTTGGCTTCATACCCAAACCCGAACCAGAAGGCTGCTCAGAGAGCGCTCCGCCGTGGACTCAGAGGAGTACCGACTGCACCACGACTCGACGATATTCCTCCCCCATCACTGGGCCATCACGAGCCGACATTGTTTCCTGTGGGTGAAGCTGGATGTGAGTCACCCAGCCTGCCTCGCGGCAGTCACATGCACACCCCCTTCATGAGCAATGATGAGGTGGACCATGTACATATGTCCGAGCATAGTTGGATGCATGACCCCTCCGTCCAAAGCCACGTTGCGAACGTTGCGAATTATAACTTTAGCAACGTTGAAAATGGTCCTCCTCAGAATCAACAGAACCACGAGGATATGTCGACTGTCGCAGGACCTCAGACTTTCGATGGACATTCATCGACGACGACGCTGGCCTCTGCGCCCGGCGCTCCGCAACCACTCACGGCTGGACCTCCCGGCCAGCGTCAATACCGGCCATCAACTTTCGAATCAACTTTCCGCGCCATGAATGGTATCCAACCCCCACCGGGTCATCCTCGCTTTCAAGGAGATTACTTCTCTGGTCCTTCTATTGATGCTAGAATGGACATGCATGGATATTCTCCCAAGGAAAGATCCCCTTTCAAGATGCCGCCCCCTCGACGTCCTCACGTTCGACGAGAGGAAGAGAGAATGAGGGCTCTGTCTCCGACTTCGTCTGTTCCTATGGTTCGTCATCCTATCACCAGCTTCTCAACTTCTGGGAAGTCACTTGCGAGTCCATCTACGGCAGGTTCTACGACCGCAGGGCCATCTACTGCTGGTCCGTCTTCTGTTGGCTCGCCTACTTCCGGCAGTGTTCCAGCCGAAACTCTGCGTACTGAGCCCGCTATCAATGAATTGCTCAGGCTAGGTGATGTAGGAGGCACTCCAGTAACTCCGGGATTCTCATGGACCAAGAGATTGACTTACGACAAGTCGAAGTTCGCGGTGTGTGACCCTGAGACGATTGAGCACCGCGGCACGCCAATTCTGCCATCTAGACTGGACGTCCGATACGACATTAACTCGGATCGTGAGACTATGGCTTCACGTCAATACCGCGCCTATAAAATCAACCGTGACTGGTACGCTGGATCGGAGTTCCTGGCTAAGAGTTCGGATAAGATCCTTGGGACTCTTCGCGGTGGACGACGCCCTAACCAGAACTTTGGAGCCATTGGAGACGGACGTCCGATGCGGAGCGCACTCTCCATCGACAAGGCCAATAAGATGACCGTCGGAGAGCACTGCGAGCCGCTTCTCAACGTCGCAGCTGCGACGCTGGAGCGCCATCGGGAAGAGGAGCAGAAGCGTAAGCGTGTTGAAGAACCCAAAGTTTGGAATCTCGAGTAGAGATTACGTTGGGGCCTCTGGCTATAAGGATTCTTTGGACATGGACGATGAGAAGTGTGTGGGTTGTGGTGTGCCTGCAACTGGTGGGTGGTCTTTGAATCTCGTTGGCTTTGGAGGGCGAGGGTTGGATCAACGGCTTCTAGGCTGCTGGATGGAACTGCCGATTATGCGAGGAGGACCTCGAGAAGTAGTGATATGTTTCTAATAGCTGCTACGTCTCTGGTCACTTGACCACGAGGGGAATCGAGATTGTTAGTGGTGGTGGGTGCAAGGCAGCGTTAGGTGGTTTGGGTGCGGATTGTTGAGACGAAGACTTATATCTCGGTAGTGGAGGAAAAGTAGCAACGAACTGGGCAGCGAGGGGTATTCTTTGTTGCGATTGAGCCCGAGTGCTTACCCGCCCTAATTGAGAAGTAATCCGGTAGATAGGAACGTTTGCATTAACTTTGGACTTGTTTGGCCCTGATCTGGTGATGTATGTCTGAGGTTCGCTTTTATCCGACATCCGGGGAACGGCCCCAGGTTGATCAATGCACTTGTTCTAGGGAGTTCTAGGGAGATTAAAGGGCGGAGTAAGCAAGGGGGAGGGAGATCGGATGCTCGGAGTTTGGCTCTGCTGCGAATTTACATTACGATGTTGAATACGATGCAAGGTAGTAGAGAGGACGATGATGTGAGATTGGCTGTGATGCACTGTAACAGCTGGGCGAAGGATCATATTCACTGCATTAGAGGACAAGCAAAGAACACGTTAGTCGCCGATCACGAAGTTTTGGGCTTCCACATCAGTGTCTTAGCGCCCGTTGACAGGATTGTCAGTGAGATTTACCTCATTTTGGCGAGTGGGAGCTAAGCTGGTTTCGGGCTGGCTGGACGTGATGGGGGGGAAGTTTGGGAAGCTCTGGAGAGCGCAGATTCGGCGCATGACGTCGGGAAATCCCTTTTCAGCCAGACTGTCATTTCTGGTGTACTTGTAAGAGAAGGGCAGGAAGCCGGATTGCACCCTCCTTGCACGCGCCTTCCCCTGGATTCTGGCTTTTGGACCTTGCATCTCAAGCACTTGATCCTCAACACGCCAGCTCATCAAAGACTAGACGTTCTGCTGCCAGCGCACCCAAAGTTGCGGTCTGCGGCGATTATCGTGTCATTCCTGAATTTTTTTTTTCTTTCCTTTTCGCGAGCGGAGGTCGCGTGGAGCCGACACTCGATAGAAGGCTTCGGCTGTTGGGGAACGGAACGGAGACGCCAAAAAAAAAAGTGGCTGATAAGGGGAGCGAGAATCGGAAGTGGCCTTTTTGGCTCCATCGTTTCTTCTTTGTTGCATCTGGCAAGATTTCGAGACTGTGTCGGCTTGATCCTGTCGAGCACACGGGCGAGGCCGAGACTGGAGGTTCTATGACGACGACGACGACGACGACGACGACGACGACGACGAGACGCGCCTGAACACCTACGCATCGAGACGAGACGAGACAAGACGAGACGAACGAGTCGAACCTCTTCACAACCCGAGTCTATATAAACCGCCGGCATCATGGTCTACGTGCGCCAGAAGGAGCTGCCCGCGCTCAAGGAGTACAAGTACTCGGGCGTGGACCACTCGCTCACGTCCAAGTACATCCTCAAGCCCTTCTACACCAACGTCGTCATCAAGTGCTTCCCGCTATGGATGGCGCCCAACCTGATCACGCTGACGGGCTTCATGTTCGTCGTGGCCAACTTCCTGACGCTGCTGTGGTACAACCCGACGCTGGACCAGGACTGCCCGAGCTGGGTGTACTACAGCTGGGCGCTGGGGCTGTTTCTGTACCAGACCTTTGACGCGGTAGATGGATCGCAGGCGTGAGTATTCCTTGTTTCTGTGCGAGACTCTGGCTAATGTGTTTGTTGCTGTCTGCAGCCGTCGAACCAAGCAATCCGGCCCCCTCGGCGAGCTCTTCGACCACGGCGTCGACGCCCTCAACACGTCCCTCGAGGTGCTCATCTTTGCGGCCTCGCAGAACATGGGCCAGAGCTGGCAGACGGTGGCCGTGCTCTTCGCCTCGCTGCTGACCTTCTACGTGCAGACGTGGGAGACGTACCACACCAAGACGCTGACGCTCGGCATCGTCAACGGGCCCGTCGAGGGCGTGCTGGCCATTGTCTGCGTGCTGGCCTTTACGGGATACGTGGGCGGCGGCGCCTTCTGGCAGCAGAGCATGCTGGCCACGCTGGGCGTCCCCGCGTCTCTCGGCATCCCGCGCTTCTTCTACGAGCTCAGCTTCACCGAGTGGTACCTCGTGCAGGGCACCGTCGTGCTCGTCTTCAACACGTACGAGTCGAGCCGCAACGTCATCCGCGCGCGCCGGGCCCGTGGCGATCGCTCGCGCTACGCCCTCGTCGGGCTTGTGCCCTTCTTCAGCATCTGGGGCATGGTGCTCGCCTACCTGTACCTGCTGCCCAACATCCGCCAGTGCCACCTGATTCCCTTCTCGCTGTTCGCCGGCGTCGTCAACGCCTACAGCGTCGGCCAGATCATCACCGCGCACCTGGTGCACCTGCGCTTCCCCTTCTGGAACGTCCTGGGCATTCCGCTCGCCTTTGGCGTCATTGACGCGGCTGGGCCGATTCTGCAGAGCCGCTTCGGCTTCGGCTGGCCCAGCGCTCTGGGTGACGGCGTCTACCAGGTCGCCTTCATGTTCATGATGCTGGGCACCGCCATGGGCGTGTACGGCAGCTTTGTCGTCGACGTGATTGTCACTATCTGCGATTACCTGGACATCTGGTGTCTCACCATCAAGCACCCGTTCGTGAGCCCGCTGGAGACAGCGACGGCCAACGGCAATGGCACCGAGAAGAAGGCGGACTAAGAAGCGAGACTCTCGAGAATATATGGAGACGAGACGAAGAAAGGATTGTAATGACGATGCCGCGAGAGGGAAATATAAAAAAGGATGGCAGGGGGATCTTTGCTTAGGATTTTGCTATACGGACGGGAACAGGTACGGACGGCAGGCAGGGACATTTGGTTGCTAGATCTGGGATGCGAGTTTACGCTATATTTCTCTTTTTTCCTCTGCTTGTTTTCCTCCTTTGCCTTTGATCTAGACGCTCCATCGTTTCCATCCAGCGGTCTCCGCGCCGGCGAGCCACAGACGGATGCCGCGCGCATGAAACTGCCCTACTACATTACACTGCGCAGACACATACACACATAATGCTATTATTATTCCACCACCACCATCGAACC
>WOFQ01000100.1:0-54920 GCA_012184525.1 Xenoacremonium recifei
GGGAAGATGTCTGTGTCTCTGGGACTACGGTAAATATTCAGGAAAGTGAGTCCTGCCACGCGAAGCCAGAGTATATCTCGTGATTAGAAGGGGGAGAGTTAGTCGCCGTAGAGGTGCCCGCGTCTAGTGAGGTATGTCATCACTCTCGGCCGGGTTAAATTATCAGTCCAATAACTGACTGGTGAAAAAGTATCATAGGCAGTGTGCGTTTTCGTGAGGCATCTATTATCTTTAATTGAGGTCCAGGGCTCTTGAATTATAATAATATCGAAGCTGCTGCGGTCAGCTAGAGCGAGCGCGGTATTATAGGCCGCTGAGCCTTTGCCCATATTAGCTTGAAAGACTTTGATCTGTCTATGAGGGGGTGGTGGGCCTCTTTTTGGTTGTTTAAGAGGTTGCGATCCTCTACTCATGAGTTGCCGGAACGGAGAGATGGCGGCGCTTCCTGGATGCAGCTTGGATATCTATCTCTGTTATTGGGGGTGGTTGAGAGGTGCTCGTTACTGTTCCAGGAGCTGGGCAGGGCGAGGAGGGGACTGGTATTGGGGAGGAGTGTTCGGCAGGTTACGGGTGCTTCCTGCGGAATATTGCTGCATTGTTCCTTCGAATGGCGTCCCTTTCAGCTCGTATAAGGCGGGTGAAGGCGCTGAATTTCTTAACTGGCCTTACTAGGCAGATAATATCAGTTGCGGGGTGTTTAGCCAGGCAGTTCGAGTATTAAATTGGATAGTTGCAGGGGCCCTTATGCCTCTTCTGTCCGCAGAGTGCACATTTGGCCTCCCTTTCGCAGTTTCTGGTTATATAGTAGTCCCAGCAGGACTGGTATTACTTTGGCGGGTTAGTCTTGGTGATTAGTCTTGCTATCTTGCTTGTGCTGAATAATCAGAACAGCTTTCTTAGGAGTTCCTTAAAGGAGACTATCAGGGTGGTAGTGGGAGTTGAGGGATTATTATGTCTGCTATATTGAATACTGACTGGTTTAATTCCTGTCTGGGCTTAGGTTTCCTCTGAGGTTAGCTCGAAGAGACTAAGCGGATTGCCTTGGAAGTCAGTTGTGATCCTGGGGATATCCTTGATGATAAAGTTAAACCATTTCTCTGCCTGTTCGACTCCGGCGACATCGAGGTCCGAGATCAATCTGTCTTCTGCATCAAGGATCTTCTTGCGGATAATATTATTAGCAGCTGTAAGGGCCCAGCCAGTTTTAGTTGGTGTTATTTTAGGGATGTCGGTGAGGGTTAGTCCTAAAAGGTTGATAGCTGAAGCATGGATTGCTATAGGGTCCTTGTCCCGGGAAGGGGATCCGGGGTGGAGGCGGAGGAAAATTCGCTTGTCCTCGTTGCGCTTAGCAACCCGGGCAAGGGGAAATTGCGTGCGGTTTGTTTGTTGTTGCCGTGTATTAGCGTTAAGTGTGGCGTTGGGATCGAGGGCATCGCTATGAGGGAGATTTAGCTGGAGTTTATCTGTATAGGAGGGATTGGCCGAGTTTTTGGGGCGACGGGTTATTCCATTAAGGAGGGCTTTACCGATAATTATAAATTCCTTTGAGAGGGACTGGATATAGTGAAGGGCAGCGGCGTCTGAGAACTGTACTGCTGTATTATCGAAAGCAGTGTAAAGGGCGCGGAGAGCGAGGGATCTCTGGTTATGTGCATGCTTGCTATTGGATATAATGCCGTCGGCCTCAGTTGAAGTCTGGATGACTGGTCGAGTTATTCCCGTGATGAAGATGTCGCTGCTCGGCACGCTGTTTTCGCGGCCAGTCTTTGGGTTGTCTTGACGTGGTGCTTCCGGCAGCTCAGGGGTTCCTGAGTGCATCCTCGCCTGCGGCGGCGTCGTCACGGCATCCTCGCGGATGTCATGTTCAGCTCCAGCGAGCAGCCGAGCTCTGGCAAGTCTTGACAGATGCGTCGGTGTGTCGGGGCCTGTGTCGAAGGGGGCGGCGACTGGCACTGAGGCCATCGCGGGATGTTATGTTGCGTCTGTTAGTGATTTGGTGTATTTAGCGCGAGTCCCTTAACAGTGGATGCCAAGGGATGTTGATGTAAGAGGGAAGTTGGACAGGCTCACGTGAGCCTCGGTGAAACAGGGACTGTAGGGTAGGCACACACTCAGTCAAGAATGAGAGCATGAGTGTTCAGTGCGGTGCAGTATAGCGTGCTTGAGAGCCATGCTATCGCGGGTTTCCGTCCTGGAAGAGAATGAGGGGAAACTTGAAGACTACTAGATGGTAAAACTTGGCCTAGGCCAATTATTTGTCACATCCACATAATCCAATGTGAAGCGGGCTAATATCTAAGCCGGGTTCAACGTTTAGATTAATGTCTACTGCCAAAGTAATTCATAAGTGGAACGTTGTTGTTTAGCCGTTCTAGATTCGTTTCCAAAATTTCGATACTTCTATCCCAGGTTGTTGCTGTAAACCAACTGATATGTGGCGCGATGTAGACATTTCGTGCCTTCCATAGTGGATGGCCCCTTGGCAAAGGTTCAGGGTCGGTGACATCCAAAGCCGCCCCTCGGATTTGACCCTTCTCGAGAGCCGTGATGAGTGCCTCGGTGTCGATAAGTCGACCACGGGAAACGTTTGTTACGAACGTTTTCTTCTTACCCAGTATTCCAAATTGCTCAGACGAGATTAGCTTCTCGGTCTCTGTAGTAAGTGGTAGGCTGATGACTACAATATCGAGATCCTGCGCCAAGAAACTGTTAATGCTTTCCTTGGAACTACCGTAAAACCATTTAGAGGGAATCGACCCGTCAGGGTCTCCGGTGTTTTGAACGAGGTAATGGCGAAATATATCATCTTTTCGAGCTTCTGGAGTGGAACGCTTGCTGCGAGTATAAGCGTAGATCTCCATTCCCATAGCCTTGGCTATCCGAGCACATTGACGCCCAATAGAGCCATAACCAAGAACCCCCCTTTATGCTGTGAGTAAGAAAATTTCCTCCCCCTATTATTGAGAAGGTAACTCACATTCGACAGCCATGAGAATCTTGACTGTAACTGGCGCAAGATGTATCCCAGGCCCCCTCCTCCATTTGTCTCTGATATTGGATCAGCTGACGCTGGCTCATGAGCCAGGTACCAATAACCCACTCAGCTATCTGAGGCCTGGTTATACCTCCATGGTCAATACTCGCTGTTTCCAAAATATTTAGCCAATTAAGGACGCTGTATATGACTTACGAGTATGCCCCACTGGCGTTGCAGAAAGCAATGTCCTTATTTAGATATATGGGGTGGTCGTGCCATAGATCTGCCCCAGCGGACGCTATCTGAACAAACCTGACTTTTGTAAGGAGATGTGCTGGCGGCGCCAGCCAGTCAACAAAAATCATGGTTAGGTCTTTCCAATATTGTGCTGGAAGCTCCTCGAACTTCACCTCTTGCCCATCCTCCCGGACCGAAGCAGCCCAGTCTATCTTCAGGCCAGGGTATCTATCCTGAATCTTGCGGATCCATTTCGGATCTGGTTGTTTGGGAAAGAAAAGTAGTAGTTTATCGTTACTCAGTGTACATGTGTTTTCCGGTGAGCCCATCTTCTGTATTGTTGTCGAAACTCCAAGATGTACGATCATGAAGATGGCTTCTCCTTCACCAGATTACCAGCTGGAATGATATCGCGATTGACGCCGGCTAAAAATTGAAGTGGAATAGGAAAAATGTTACTCTCTTTACCACTATTATAGATGTGCTCAAGAACTACACTCTACGTCGCAATTTGCCATGTCGCATCTACAGTTTCGTCGGCTGAGCCGAAGATCGACCAGTCCCAAGCGTGGCAAAATTTGCCTAAATTGACTAGCGCAGCGATTCGATAACCTGGCAACCTGGATGGCCATGCTAATGTAGCTAATGCGTAGCCACACAAGACGCCTTGTGAGTTGCTGCCGTAGCGGGGAAGAGTGAGTTAAGGGTTTAACTTCACCTGTTTGGGTATGAGGTCACGCCCTCACATCGAAGTTCGGGTGTGCCGACAGCGATAACCTGTCATTCCGAGACCAGTCCTAAGGTACAGTATGTCTCGTGATGAGCCCTGCATTTCGTCACACATGGCGACTGTGGGTTTCTTGCCTTAATCCGCTTAGGAGCTAAATGGTGGCTGCCCAACATTTCGTATGCGGGAGTTGCTATGGTTGGCCACACAGGTTTTCTTAGAGTTACTCAATCTTGCCTACATTAGCGGCGACCTCCATCAGGTCACTTATTTAAACCGTCCCTTGAACAAGCCTGGTATATTGAACTCCCATGCTTCAAGAAAGATAAACCAAGTTTTTGTAAATCACCTTCCCCGCATCGCCGGAATCAAGGAGCCTAAACGCTTGCTACGTCTCATACTCGCAAGCTTCCTCTCTGCGGAAGCTCGGTCTGCCAACGACTGCCCACCACGCATAATGTCGGCTGCTATAGTGCAAACCCCCGTCGTGGACTTCCCCATAACGCCGAAATCTACAACGTATGCAATGACCAAAGCTGCTTTGTCTAGCGGTGCTGCAGAGGTGTTCGACGCGTCCAAGCATCTTGCATACTCTCCACCTTCGCGCGTTCTCACCATGAAAGACCTTGCCCTGGATGATTCGCCCTTGTCTTCATTTGCATCCACTGAACCATTTCCCCTGCTCTCATACGAGGCCGTGCTCGCTCATCGTCGCGAGCTGTTCAACCCCAAGGTAGTTGACAATTGCTACCACCAGACTCTGCCTGGGGCGGGCATGCTCCGGGGCATGACCCAGAGATACATGCCATTCATCCAGTCCTTCTGGTACTCCCCCGAAGTTCTCAAGATTGTAAGCGACATTGCGGGGGTGGATCTCGTGCCGGCGATGAACTATGAGGTCTGCCACACCAATATCCAATTAGGACCGGATGGCCGCGACGGGGTGAAAGCAATACCAGTGGTACCGCCACCGGCGGTGATGGAAGTCTCGAGTGTAGGGGATGTTCAGCATGGCTCATCCGACGGAGCTGCCAATGACAACAATGCCATTGTCAAGTGGCATAAGGACTCTCACCCTTTCGTCTGCGTCGTGATGCTTTCTGATGCGCGCAGCATGGAGGGAGGCGAGACGGTGCTGATGGGCGGAGATGGAAAGACCCTGAGCGTCAAGGCTCCCCAAATGGTACAGTTCCCAGATCTTTTAGACCTCCCCATTGCTGGATATCAAGCTGACTGAGCCCTCTGTCACCAAATTGTAGGGAAGTGCGGTTATCCTCCAAGGGCGTTATATCTCCCATGTTGCCCTCCCTGCTACGAACATGCCGGAGCGAATAACTATCGTGACCTCGTTTCGTCCTAGAGATCCCGTTTTAGTAGATGAGACAACGCACATGAACATCCGATACGTGTCAAATCTGCACGAGCTCTACTACCAATGGAGCACTTATCGCCTAGATAACCTGGCCCATCGAGCAACTGCCATGGCAAATTCGTTTAGAGAAAAATATAAAGAGAACTGCAAGAACTCAGACGAAGAGGAAAAGCAGGGGTTGTGCCGTATAGAGACCGTCAACTATGAGGAGATGAAGAACTGGGTAGAGGAACAGATAAAATTCCTTCAGTCTACGATCTACGAGATGCGCCCACTGCACACGTAGCAAAGACATGTATTTAGGGTTGCCAAGTGTTCCATAGATTTAGCAACATACCCTTAAGTTTTTATGGATGAATAAGCATGAAGTCAGGAAGTTAAAGCTCCCGCTGTACCCGTGTTGTTGGATCGGAAACAGTTGTGGCATTTTACCATCACAATTGGCGGTCGGTAGGAGATTGAACCGCGCGATTATTCCAGACCTGAGTGTGAACCCTTTCACCCGCACGCTCGCCAAAGGCACGGGTGCTGGATCGCGGGGCGGAGTCAGTGGTATTTGGACTCAAACTGACAGATCAAGACGTGAACTTTCTCGCAGTGTTATCAGTTTCATACCGAGCGTGATACGTATTAATTGGTTGGCTTTGAGACAGCATTCACCTCGAGACCTATCAAAAACGCCACCTAACTCACTGCCGTGTCGGTCCTTCCGACAGCACCAAACAAGCGAGAATGCAGTCTACATAGCTGTGCAATACCAGATGATGTTTCAAACTGGCACATGCCGTAGCAAGCTCCAAATTCTGGGCATCAATACCTCGCCTTATCTGGAGCCTTTCTCTTATCCAGGGAAGATAAGCCTTTTTTGTCCATTATAGGCGGGCCAGCATAGCTTCCTTCCTATTAAATGCTAGCGATATTGAGCTTATCGATTTAGAGCCTCTCCTTACAGCGACGCAGCTACGGCGGGGCCCCATGGAGTGAATGGGAGTGGCCCATTAGCGAGCAGGCAAGCCCGAAGAGCATGGGAGGAACGAACAGGGCGAGTTAGCGGCAATCAGTGGCGACATTACTATCTCCGACATTCGTTAAGTACAGAGTAAGAAGAATATAAAGATCAACTCAATTTCTTTTTCGCCCCTGCAAGTATTGTCGCTAAACCCATCGTGCCAGTAGGCGTCCGTCTCGCAAAATTCGCTCGAAAGATTTATTGGGTTCGTGTCAGACAGGAAAACTCGAAGACACCTTAGAAAAAGCGCAAAAAATACCCATGGAATGAACGCCATCAACCCTCTTGTTCATTTTAGCCAAAGCCAACATGCCCGAGCAAAAAGGGTGGGAAAAGACGCCGAATGCCGCCAAACAGCGCACATCGACAGCCGGAATTGATTATGAGGAAGGAGAAGGAGAGGTGGCGGGCAATGTCGACCACCTAAAGCGGCACCTGGGCAACCGCCAGATCCAGCTAATCGCCGTTGGCGGTGCGATTGGCACCGCTCTATTCGTGAGCATTAGTAGCGGGCTCATGGCGGGTGGCCCTGGCAGTCTCTTCATTGCGTACACGTTATACGCATGCATCTTGGCTTTAGTCAATAGCTCAGTGGCTGAGATGACTATATATATGCCCATCTCGGGGTCCTTCATTCGCTTCGCTGGTAAATGGGTTGACGAGGCCTTTGGATTCATGGCTGGCTGGAATTTCTTCCTTTACGAAGCTGCTATGATCCCATACGAGATTTCAGCCATTAACCTCGTTATAACCTTTTGGCGTGATGATTTCCCAGTGTGGGCTGTCTCACTGGTTTGCATCGCGTTATACGCCCTCATTAACATCTTTGCTGTGAAGTGGTACGGCGAGGCCGAGTTTTGGCTATCAATAGGCAAGTTTTTCTTGATCTTGCTCGTGTTCTCCTTCACCTTTGTCACCATGGTTGGCGGCAACCCACAACATGATGCATATGGCTTTCGTTACTGGCATAAACCGTGAGTAGCTCTTCTCTCCCTCTCTGTACCCCTTGTGCGTCGCTACACAACATAGTAGCAACTGAGCTAACAACCATAGGGGGTCATTCGCAGAATACATCACCACAGGCACCCTCGGCCGTTTCGAAGGATTCCTAGGTGCTCTCTGGTCTGCCGCCTTCACCATCGTTGGGCCTGAATACATAGCCATGGTCGCCGGCGAGGCTAAGCGGCCGCGGATCTACCTCAAGCAGGCTTTCAAGACGGTATACTGGAGGTTCGGCTTCTTCTTCATTGGTGGCGCCCTATGTGTGGGCATTATTCTGCCATATAACAACCCCATCCTAACCGAAAATGCCGGCGGCGTCACAGCAAGCGCATCCCCATATGTCATCGCCATGCAACAGATGGGCATCAGCTTCCTGCCGGATCTTGTCAACGCGCTGATGATAACAAGCATTTTCTCGGCTGGCAATGCATATACGTATTGCTCAATGCGCTCATTGTACG
Source organism: Xenoacremonium recifei (assembly GCA_012184525.1). Taxonomy (NCBI): domain Eukaryota; kingdom Fungi; phylum Ascomycota; class Sordariomycetes; order Hypocreales; family Nectriaceae; genus Xenoacremonium; species Xenoacremonium recifei. The sequence goes on from WOFQ01000100.1 coordinate 7,786, forward strand.
GCCTTGCCCTTGAAGGTCAAGCTCCAGCAGTCTTCAAGAAGTGCACACGGAATGGTATCCCTTGGGTCTGTTTTCTACTTGTCATGATTTTTCCGTTGTTATCCTTACTGGAAATGAGCAATAGCAGTGCCCAGGTTGTCACTTGGCTTGGCCTGCTCACACAAGCGGCACAGATGATCAACTATATAGTCATGTGCGTCACGTACGTGTTCTTCTACCGCGCATTAAAGGCCCAAGGTATCGATCGCAACACTCTGCCCTACAAAGGCTGGGGTCAGCCATACAGCGCTGTTATTGGCGGTATATTCGTCACAGTCATTGTGGGTTGTTATGGTTATACCGTGTTTCTCCCAGGGTACTGGGATGTCGGCACCTTTTTCTCCTACTACACTATGATCTTCGTGGCCGTCGTCACCTATACCTTCTGGAAGGTGTTGAAGCGGACAAAGGTCGTGAAAATGACGGAAGCGGATCTGATATGGGATAAGCCGGTCATCGACGCCTATGAGGAAATCTTTTCTGAACCTCCCGAGAGTTTCTGGAACGAACTACTACGCTTGATGAGGTTGAAGAAGAGTAGATTGCCCCCGGCCGTGATCTGAGTTTGCTGCATTATCAGATGTCTCTGCTTGCTGCTGGGACAGGACTAATCAAGCCTTTTCCAGTGCAATGGTGTCCTACTCAATATAAGTAGCTTTCGCAGTGCCAATGCTATCGCTTATATATTTTCAATGCAATGACTGAATGTAGTCTTATTTCTTCTAATGAGCCATGAGACGATAACATTGAAACGACTGGGTTTGTTCGAAACCGGACATCGGACTCTGATACCAAGGCCTCATCAAGGCACGTTTCATTGGAGTACTCTTGACGTCGCCACCTTGTAATACTTCTACGAATAGCTTCCGTCAAGCACCCTCCTTTGGTGCTGATCTTCGTGATTCGGAGCACATTAAAACCTATTTGCTTGGAGAGGATCCATATGATACATTACTCTCGCAATCGATGAGCTACAGAAATAATTTTCGGAATCTTCGTAACTAACCCGAGTGAGCTCCATATAGGTCATGAGACGTTACTATCAGGCCTAAGACGTCGCCACTTCTTTCTAAAGTAGATCCCCCAATTCTGATTTGGAATTAGTGCTCCGGAAGTGTAAAGGACGGGCTGCGCCGCTGATAAAGCCAATTCGAAAGTAATGGTTTCAATGATCCTATCACAAATTTCACTACGTATCAGTATGCCCCATGGTGTCAAGTAAGCTACATAGAAGGATCGTTTATCATGCTCCACAACGGTATCTTGAAATACTGAGGATATATTAGTTATCTAGTCCCTTTGGTTATCCGGGCCCTCAGTTATATCTGCAAAGTCCTTGCAATGCGCCGGATTTAGAGCTGTGATAGTTGCCTGTTTAAAATGGTCTATTAAAAGTGAATCAAGTTCTTTCTATAAGTAACTCTAGGGAGTCAGTGAAGCCGGCCTTTTTTATGTCTTAAAGTGGGTTGACCTATGGAGACGGTAGCTAGGCTTTTACAACTTATGTAGCCTGCGTGTGTGTTGTCTCCATGAGGAGCATTCTGTATAATAACTGAGTCCTTGCCATTAAAGTCTTCAGGGCGTAAGTAACTATAATTTGTTGTTTGCGGGAATAATAAATCAGTATAAGGCTTGCATTCGAATCCGAGGCCTCGTTTTAATATGAACCGATCAGGGTATCTAGGTGGCCTGATAAAATTGTTCTCATATATCCACTGTACTAAAAGCACTATACTTACTATATATGTTATGGAGACAAAGTGATTGATTGTTCCATGGAACGTATGGGATTGATCAAATATTTCTAGGGAAGACACTTCAGTGGCGCGATTGAGTATTCGCGAAATGCCTAATATAGTGGCAATATATTTACAGCTTTGATTTGAATTTGATAACTGAACATGCCCAGATAACTCTCAATACGTGTCACGCGTCATGAAATAGCACCTTTTATCAACCAAAGTTTCACACTCACTCTTCCAGATTAAAAATTGCTCCAAATTGTTTCAAAATTCTCTCTTATATATCTGAATGAACTCCAGGCAACTCTCTCTTTAATCGCTCCATTCTTAGAAACAACTCCTTGTGGCTGCTTGCACCCGCTTGGATGCATGTGACTCTGCGAAGGGCGTATACTGCGTCCTCAATAGACAAATGAACAGCAAATGCTTCACATGAGAGGTCTGCACCTGCACTAAAATGGTTCCATTAAATTATATCGTCAGCGATCGCCGTGAGAGGTCTGGATTGACTCAGAGGTGGAAGTCGGGGCATAAAACGTGGGAGTTCAAGCGGCACAGCTCCAATATCAACCTTAATTATTCTATCTTCGCCTCCAAGATCCTTTCAGAATGGCAAAGGAAAGCCCCCATCCCGTACACGCCCCAAAGACCATGACGCTATCCTAGCATTCGCACTTCGACTGCTTTATAACACGAACGTCAATCCTCAGCGCCCACCGAACTTCGCATCTCAAAGCAAAGGCCTTATAATTAGACGCAGTGTTTCGCGATTGTCCCATACCCAGGAGGTACGGTAGGGAAGCTGATGTCCTCTTACCCCCTAAACGATCCTTCCCGACGGCTTACACATATTTCAGTTATATCTCCTATTCGAAGAATTTCAACCTCATATCTAGAGCCAACCACCGTGCTCGCGAACTCGAATCTAAAAACAATAAAGGGTTCCCTACAAGAGATCTGAGATTAAAGGAATCCAGGAGTGCTACTGACCTTGCTACGATTGAGGTTAGGCTAAGGAGGTATCTTCTTAAATCTTCCCTAAAGATGATTTGAAATGAGAAACTACATCCTGTGAGCATTTCCAATGCATGATCTATGTCGAGAATGAGTACTCCGCTCAAAGTGAATCCCATCGCGTTAGCTGCTAACGGTATAGAGTCAGCAACCGTTACAATATTGTCTATTGATAAATAGGCTCCTTTAATATTGCATAAGTAAGAAGACTTGAGCTTCTACTTCGATACCTAGTCTAGCATGGGAGAATATTATTCTTGTTGAGGTACTTACACGTTTTCGGGTGCTCATAAGCGACATCATAATGCTGAGGAATTTCAGAGTAAGGGATAACTATCTGTACCAAAAAGTATCAAGAAGCTATGAACAGTCTCAACTGTCAACTATCCTACACTAGCATTCGAAGAAACTATCAGGCGGTCATATACAACGCAGTGGCTCTCCTCGCATCAACGCGAGACTAGCCTGCCGAAGAACAGCAATCCCAAGCCCGGATGGGAAGTTTGAAACGGAGAATCCAATAAAGAAGCTTTTGAGCTATTTTCTACATTTACCATTTAATTTTTATTTTTGACAACTGGACAGAGAAGATAGTGTTAATTCAATCTGAGCTCTGATGAAGAGGGACCGGCCCTGTTTCTCAAGCCAGATAAGAAGTTCTCCACAGCTTGGAAATGAATCGTGCCGGTGCACGCTTGTCCCATTTGAAGACTCCACCCCAAAGATTCCACAGTCTGCCATACGCTAACCAGTTTATCATAGAGAAGACGGATATTTTCCCGCTATCTCCGTTTAATGATAATAAGTTATGTCTAGATAGCGCCGGATGCCCAGTTCCGAGTTGATAACAAGTACTGTCCCGCGGGACTAGTCCGGAATGTTTGCTGGTGCTTTTCTGACCCGAACAGTCCGTGTAGAATGCAAAGTACTCCGATGACTTTGACTTGATCGTACCACTCCCATGTCGCACTCGACCTTGTGCACTGAGCTCCCGGAAAGTCCTGGGTCCAGCGATGAACAAGATCCGGGTCAAGGAATCATTGGCGCGAAAGCAATGGATCAGTCGTAAGACCCGTGAGCCCCTTGTTGAGTGACATCTGCCTAAGCCAGGACGACACAGGAATGATGAGCCATCTCGTCGGCGCAGAACGCCTCGCGCCTGCGAATCCTGCCGAAAGAGAAAGATACGATGTGATGGAAATGAAGTGTGTGGGGGATGCCGCGCAAGCTCTATTATGTGCGCCTATAGAGATTCCGATGACGGACGACTGGCAAAACGGTAAGGATCAATCCCCAATTGAAGAATATCCCGCTCATGATGCGCACAATTCAACAGTCATATTCAGCAATTTGATTCCCGTCTTCAGAAGGTGGAAACACTGTTATCCGAGTTTCTGAGAAAGTTTGAAACCGTACAAACAAATGAAGGCTCAATACAAAATCCATTGGCTATAGGGGATCTGCAACTCCCTGTACAACCAACAGAACGAACGGGAATGGAGGAGGAAACGACCTCAGTGGCCGAGGTAGACAATGAAACGGAACAAGCACAATACCCTCCATCACCACCGCTTTCATTTGATCCAAGCCACACTGAGAAAACTCGTTCGCGATCAGCACCCTCAGAATCCGAACCACGTCTTAAACGCCGAAGACTCGCCACTTCTACCCGAAGACTAACATACGCTGATGCTTACGGCGAACTTCACACAGATGAATGGGGGCAGCTTAGGTACAAGACCATTATTTGCATCGCCAACCCTTGCTGATGACATACAGATACATTGGGTTGAGCTCGGCTATGAGTGTCATCGACATATGTATGCCCTTTCGGGAACACATCAACCGCGGGCTAGAAAAAAAGGGTTACGACTATCACAACGATTTTCTCGGCCCCTCTCCATCCATTTGTGAAGCATTGACCCCTCGGCCAACCGAACTGGGAGTTGAAGCAATCGGTCCATCCAGCTACGGTCATTTGCCGCCCCAAGGGTTACTTGACTTACTCGTACCCTGTTTTTACGAGCGTATGTACTTCATCCTCCCTATAATCACCAGGAATGACTTCGCCAACCAACTGGCCCTACTTCAACAATCGTCCGGTCGTGACCCACGTGAATCTGATTTTCTCCCGGTCGTCTACGCACTCGTTGCAGTAGCAGCCTTGAATATCCCAACGGATTGCCGCGCTTTCAGCACCGACGCTCTTGCCCATTACCGTGATGTCGATATTGGGGCGTGTTATTTCGCGCTCTCATCCACAGGAAATGTTCCGTCAGCGCGCTACTGCAATGAAAGGGCGTCGTTGCGGCGGACGAGCTCTGAGTCTACGGCGCCATGTCCACGCCGTAGTTTGAATCCTGTCATTGCTCTCGTTCTGCAAGCGGAATATCTTTCCTCCATCGGAAGCCAAGCCGAGGCATGGATAGTTATCGGACAAGCCGTCAGACTCGGACAAGACTTGGGACTTCATGTGAGTTCTTCCTCAATGACTTACATGTCCTTTGCCCCTAATTATTTTTCAGCGATCTCCGGCTCAAATGGGATTTCAAAGAACAGATCAGGAGCGCAGACAGTACACGTGGTGGTGCATCTACTCACTTGACCGAACCTTATCCGCCGCTCTGGGTCGACCCCTCGCTATTCAAGACGCCGACTGCGATGTCGAGCTTCCAGAGAGTGGCGGGAACACAGAAGAACATGACTGCACGGGATTTGTCGCAATTCTCAACCTTCGGCGGATATTAGGCGATATTCTTACCACCGTTTCATCGGTTAGAACAGTCAAGGCAAGCCGTCAATTCAGTCGGATCCAAGAAATCCAGGCTGTCGTCCTAGGGCTTAATTCAGAATTGCAAAGTTGGGCAGCCAAGGAAGTTCCCGAGTCTATGAAAACCGCAACAGAGGGCCATCTGGGCGTGGAAAAGCTCATGGCTCTTTCGGGCCACTTCTGTGCTCTTTTGTTGCTATACCGCTTTTTCATGGGAAATCCTCATCGTCCTTCGCCGCTCAAGGACAATGAAGCAATAGCCCAATGTGCACGAGCAGCTACCAACTGTATTCGAGTCACGGACAAGATCATCAAGATGATGCCCATCTGTGCCGATCTCGTTTTCCATACCCAGCTTGTCTTTACAAGCTCCGTTATCTTGCTTCAGTGCATCCGTCGTTCTGATGACAACGACTTTATAAAGCAGGCTCTTCATGATGTTGAACAAGCTACACGGTATCTACGCCAACTCCAGCAGCTATGGTCCGGAGCTGCTCGTCTAACGGCCTTGGTGGAGGAATATATGGAGTTCACACTGAAGTTCATTGAGACTGGAGTTGGCCTCAATCGCTGCGCATTTCATCATGATCAGGGGGAGTTCACAGGCCTCGAGATGAGAGATGAATCCAGTAGATTCCCTTCCCATTGGGCTGAGTTGTCCTTCAAACGCTTGCCAACTGCCCCACGGCGAAACGGTCGAAACCGTACATTTACCGATGATCAGGATCCCTTATCTCAACGAAAACGAAATATCGAGTCACTGAAGTCGATGCAACCAACTGCAACTACGAACACGTCCACAACTGTACCCAAATTCCAGACAGAACTATCACAATCATCCTCGTGTGATCGGACCTGCCAGTTTCTTTGCTGTGTTGATGACCTAGCATGGTCATGGAATATTGCTGGAGAGGAGAACTCATTCAATGATCTCGTCGGTCCTTAGACTTAGGAGTAATCTGGTTCTCTAATCACAATACAAAGTAGTCAACTTGGGGTCTATAAGGAACAGGTCCGATGCTTGATAGATAGCAACTATTTTTCAGATAAAACAATCAGATCACCCTTTGCCGGTAATCCTTTGGCTGGATCGTATCTGTGGTGATGACTTGTGAACGATGTAGGTCACTCAATCAGAATGGATATAGTTGAACCGGTGAAAAGTAGGACAGGGTTGCTATAATAACGCTATCTGGACCTCACATTCCAACATTCCAATTGCCGAATATGAATGCTAGAAGCCTTGGACCCAGTTGTTCACCCTCCAAACCTATTCCTAGGGCGTAACTAATGTGGTTCTGGCCCGCCATAATCTCTAAAAGTGGCATTCTTTGTCTTCGTTGCCGATACTGCTCTACAAGCATCAAATTCCCGTTGACTATCTCGTCGGAGTCGTATTCTCCGAGCATGATCAACAATTCGGGCCATTGGGCCAGCGAGTCAATCTCCACGTGCTTAAAAAGTTCCACAGACATCTTGGAAGTGATTTCATCCTCCGAGTCCGTTCCGTGATATAACATCATATTATTGCGTCTTCGATCCAATTTGAGGTTATACCAGAACGGTACACTTTGTAGGATTATACCTTTAATGTGTTTCAGTAGATCAAGGCGTTGCAAAATGCCCATAAAAAGAGCCGTAGCAAGGTGTGCACCCCCAGCACTCTGACCAATTGGATATAGCGTTGATTGATTCCCGCCGTATGAAGCCACATTCGAAGTTAACCAGCGCAGTGCCATCGCGATGTCCATGGCGCCATCTGGAAATCGCGCTTCGGGGAGCAATCGATAGGTGCCGAGTACTGCCACACAGCCTTGGGATGCAAAATATTTACCTATAGCTTTGAATAACCGCACTATCTTACAAAGCAAGTAGACGATTCTTACCAATGTTTGCATGGATACAAGGACTGATGGAATTGTCGCCCGCCGTAAATCCACCACCGTGGAAATAAACCACCACAGGGAGGTTTGAACCGGAGTATTTTGACGCTGGAGTATATATCTGGAGATGTGAGGGTGTCTTTCATTGCCACGTTCTCTCGAAGTATTTTACTTACATCCAGTCTATGACGGCCATCTTGGCCATACTTGATACCTTCTTCGACCTTTACTTTTCCGTCATATTGGCTCGATCCTGCGGCATGAAGACGTTCACACAAGGTCTCAAAGTGTGAATTGACCTCGAGATTCCAATTCTTGCCAAACTTCCGAACCTGATCGATAAGATCCATTTTGTCAGTGGCGCGATCAATGTACCGGGGTTAGTTAGTGGTGATCTTATAGTTCTCAACAGTAGACTAGTGCTCTTGATAATTCGGACTGATCCGTCTCAGCAGCCAGGGATACCCCCACTCTCTTATCATTACTTCACTCTCTCCCGCGGCCCGATATCCTTTTACGTGCGGTTGCAACTGCCGGGTGTCAGATTCTAGCGATTACTTGACTAGCAAGCAACTACCATTGACTGGACTGTCCAATAGTTTGGGAAGGACAGGTTTCGGACAAGGTCAAAAGCACACAATTTGACATGAAGTGAACCAAACTATCGAAGTCTGAACGTAGGGTCCATGAGGAAATTCAATGCACGTGCTACAAGGTATGGAGCAATGATAAATCTGCAATTTACTTTCTATGATAATAGTAGAAAGCTACACGTCATCCTTGATCTTATATATACCCAGATTTTCAAGCAATGACATATCCGAGAATGTAAATAAATATGCCGGTTCATCTAAACCAGCATGGATCGAGAAGCTGTACCAACTAGGGATTACGAAAGTATCAGCGTGACCCCAAGTCAGCTCATAGGTCTTGCCGCCCCTTGGAGCTGTGACCAAAGTTTTTCCCGAGCCAGAGTGAACTTGAAATATGCGATTGCATGTGTCCTGGCGTGATGAGACCTTTGTCCCTGGTGCGAGACGTTCTGCCTGTGCTGCGATGATGGAGTTTATCTGTTTTCCGTCGGGAAGACGATACTCGTAAATCGAATGAGTCGAATCTCCGCCATCAAGCTCCGCCTTGACCATCGTCCAGGGAAATTTCATTTCTGTGCACTCGGCATCCATAACAACTTTTGACTCATGCGTAATAGTCCCATAGAAGTCTTTGTACTCCTCCAAGAAATCTATGGGGTTCAAGCTGAAGAAAGGTATGTTGAGACCGTCCAGCCAGATGACGTTCTCATCTCCATCATTCCCGTGATCGTGCCATTGCCACTGCGGGGTAATTATCATATCACCAGGTTCCATATACATTTTCTTTCCCGCAATCGCAGTGTACCCTGTCGATGACCTCAGTTCTTGATTTCCATTTGCCATGACTGGAACCTACCATGATGACCCTCAATCAGGAATCGGACAGCAAATGGTGTGTGGCGATGGCAAAGAGCCCTTTCCCCAGGAAGGAGGAGTTGGTGGGCAGACAGTATGGTTTCCAAAGTATAGGGAGGCTTCTGGAGTCCTGGGTTGATCATGATCAAGGCCCTCCTCTCGGCCTCTTCCGCTGGTACTAGGTCCGCGGCTTTCAGCAGGTGAGCTTTGGTATCCTTATAACGCCATACGGCGGGGATATGCTTCGTCCGGGGTTCTGGCAGGGTAACATTTCGTCCCACATTCCACAAAGCCGATAATTGGTGATTAACTATGCTCTCTTCCAACTCAGGTCGTGAAGAGACAGCTAGTCCTACCTTGTCCTGGGGAAGAGACTTTGACCTAATCCTATGAGGGTACGACCCGGTTATGTCTACTGATGAAGGTGCCATGTCTCAGTCAACTTGTTGTTTCTTTTCTGTCAGTCGACAAGTGCTGTAGGGTTGAATTCAGGCAGAGACCTTCAAATTATGGGAATCACCGCCATAAAAGTTAGGCAGAGCCCTCGTCAAGTACCCCTCTATTCACCCGGATCAGTTCCGGTTCGGGCCATACCTTATCTGAACCTAGGCCGAAAGTGTCGCCCCAAACGGAAGCCTTTCCTCACCAGGCAGGAACGTGATCCGAGCATTATTTCCACATGTTCATCATATAGTCAAATGCCGACATCAGATGGCAATTCGAGATGATGGAAGTGTGTAGGCGGAGATACGCATACGCGGCTTTAACCTGTAAATAATCTTGCGCTTTACAAAAAAACGGGCAACCACAATCTGTTACAGGAAGAATGAAATATTTCCTTAGCTTGTTGGCTTTCTCTTCTTCTTCAATTTGCGTCTCAGTCCTCTGGTTACGTATTATGGAAGAGGTAACGACATCATGGACTTCTTTTTCCGTACGCAAAGCAATAAACTTTATCAAATACGATACTCAACGGGATAAATAGTATTCACACAAGGGTGATATAACTCGATATTCAGATATAGTATGAGCATTTGTTGAAGCTTAAGATAATAATCTTCCCATCACAAATGATCCAAAGCGGCAAAGAAATCCCCCCTCAATTCTTGGCCGCAACCAGAGCCGGCCCTTGCAGTATCCTCGTAGCACCATCTTGTTTTGCGTTCGTTCTGTTTCCAAGTTAGTTCCATGGTTTGACCAAAAATAAGGTTGATCTTCTCACGCAAACTGAGCAATGGTGTATTCCTGGATATAATCACCGCACGTCATTGCTGGGCTGAAATTTCCTCTAAGCTCACCGTACTGACTAATAAGTGAGTACTACTTACTATTTTTGGAGAGGTCCTTGAAAAACAAAATTCTTCAGGCCTTGATTGAAGTATGCCAATGAGAACCGGCTTGGGGACAGTCCCTCCATAGCTCGAACTCTGTGGTACGTCGCCTTGAATCTGTCGTCAGACCACGACACTGGTGAAACAGTCAATCATCAATGCCTCTTCCTGGAATCAAACCACCTACTAAGCATGTCTCCGATGTTCACCACAATAGGCCCTGTCTTCGCCGGGAGGGGGAAAAATGTGTCTCCAATTGCTTTACTATTAACATTTTCTCTGCCTGGACAGATTTCAAGCCCATCGCCGCCGTCTTGTTGGAATAGAAGCGTTAGGCAACCAACGTCAGTATGGGCTCCGGCCCCCCAAGTTCCAGGAGCGTTATCTGCGGGTGGATAATGTAGCATGCGCAGTCTGCTCAAACTATCCGGGTGTTTGGCATTCATAGGTTCTCGAAAATATTCTTTCGGAAAGCTAAGAGCATCTGCAAAACAAGATACTAGACTTGTTTAGTCAAAGCATCCCAAGGATGAGTGATGAAGACTCACAAACTCGGTGAGATATGACACCACACTTATCCATAAATCTTTCAGTTGAATCATGGAATCCGGCCACGTCTTCCTCACTTGGCCATTTGGAGCCATATTTGAGCCAGAGAGACTCTTTTTGGTCACGCCCTGTCAATCGGCGTGTCTGCGCCTTATATTCCCATCCTAGGCCGGTGTTCATGTCATATGGCGTTTTCCCCTTCACGGAATGTGGGAGGTGGAAGAACGACTGGGAGATGTCAAACTGATGATTGATCTCTTGGATGGAAAACCCATGATCTATCAGCATAAAAAATCCAGAGTTCTCGGCTGCTTCAACCAGTTGAGCAGTGATTTCATCTTTCCGATCGTCGAAATCTGCACCGTCCCAATGCCATTAGCACGGCTCAGATAGGCTGAGGAAGACATTCTATACTCTTCAGAGATATAGTGGGGACTAGTCGTTCAATCAAGTTTGCAGTCATGTTGACAAGAAGAAGTGAGTAAGGCCAATTGCCCCCGGGAACTCGTCTATCGAAACTGTCGATAATCTATTAGGTAAAACTAACTTTCCTTTCGAACCCGGCCTTTATTGCTCTGGAGAATGAGGTTCAAAGAAATTGAAAAGACTCTCGAATTCTCCCGTCCTATCTCAATTCTAAGATGCTACGATAAGGCGGCGGGTTTTGTGCCGGCGAGGCGATGGGTATACTCGGACCTGGTTCCGGAGATTGGTGTCGGAGAGTATCCGTACAATTCGACAAGTTAGTCCTAGGTTAGAACTACATGAAGATACCTTGAAGTATGAAAATTGGACTGAGCTTTCTTGCCCATAGACTCGCTGTTGAGGCATCGAGTCGACTTCGCAAGTTTTATTGCTCAAATCGGAGATCGGCCAACTTCGTGCGCCCCTGCGATGATCGTTTTTCTCGACTGATTAGACGAGACATCCACAACTTCACAAAATTGACATAAAGGCTGTTTCAGGAATGGCAGAACGTATTATTCCGACTGTTTCCATGAGAAGTGAGTGATTGTGCCTTATCAGAGTACATTGCGCAGTAGCAAACTGTTAAGCTGATTTTCCATCTTTAGATTTCGAGAACCGGAAAGGGGAAATTACATGTCAACTTATTGATGCAGCCGAGAACTCTGGATTTCTAACTCTTGTGGATCATGAAATCTCCATTGAGGAGATCGAGACCCAATTCGCACTATCGAAGGCCTTCTTCAGGCTTCCTATGGACCTCAAACGCGATCTCAAATTCGACTCCACGACGAGTCTCGGCTACGAATTCAAAGTAAGCACCTCTTCTCAATAGGTTACTTGGGAATATTAATCCGATCGTCCCTAGGGCCAGAAACGTCTTTTGACAGGGGTTGATCAGAAAGAGTCTTTCTTGATCCAACCAAACCACCTCAATTACTGGCCCAGTGATAATAATGTTCCTAATTTCAAGGTCACAACTGAAAGTTTTCTTGCGAAATGCGCTGGAATTTCCCAACAGATTTGTGAGTTAAACTTCTTTGCTGTATTTATCAAATTATGCCTGAAGCTGACAGGTTCTATAAAAGTGCAATGCTTTGCCCTTGCTCTTGGTTTTCCCGAAGATTACTTTGTAGAACCTATGGATGCTCGGGCCCCTGACAGTCTTAATCAACTTCGCTTTCTTCATTACTTCCCATCTGATACTGAAGTCCCAAGTGGTGATATTTCAAAGTATGGGGCTGGTACTCACACGGACTTCGGCTGTCTTACTCTATTATTTCAACAGCAAGGTGGCGATGGCCTGGAGATTTGTCCTGGTCGCGAGTCCCATACTAGCGGCGCATTAGGGGATACTTTCTTTCCGGTCTCAGCTAAAACCGGACCGATTGTGGTCAACATTGGTGATATGCTAAGTACGGTGCGTAGGCACTACATCATTTCTAGACTAACCTTTGTATAGTGTCTTGGTCTGATGATCGTTTCAAAGCCACCTTTCACAGGGTCCGCTCTCCTTTGGGCAAGTCAGCCCATCGCTATTCCATTGCCTACTTCAACCAAGGCAGAGACGGGTTCACCTTCCAGGGCCCATTGAAAAAATAGTAAATCAATATACTCCCTTCGAATATCAGCATCCACTAACAGTTACCAAGCGAACCTGTAACATGCGGCGATTATGTTCATCAGAAGTTAGCTTCATTCTTCAAGTATGGTGTAGTCTGTTCTACATAGTTCAGGGCAAATCTAATGCGTCTTTAGGCTTCGTGCTAGAAATGAGAAAGCAAAGCCTGGGGACGGAGGTCCTGGAGCATCCTTACTGGCCAACAGTGCACATGACAATATGAGTATTTAAGATGATACAAGTAGATCCATTAACTAAATTACGAGTCCCCCGAGAGCTTTGGGGCTGGTCTATTGAGAAATCAAATCTATGCTTCAAATCCCGAACTTACCAAGCACATAATTACTTTGACTGCTATTTCAAAGTATGCAATCCAATGTGAAATTGAACTTATGACGCACCGGTTGGTGATTCTAGCCCTTCAAGCCTGCGTATCCTATCCCTTTATGTGCATATGTGTTTCCCTTCCGAAAAAAAGAAAAAAAAAATCTGACTGATGCTGCTAAGTTCCTCTGCTGGGTTGTGGTGCGAAAACCAATGATGTTGCCAGTACTCGGGTTTCACTTTCGGCGGACACAAGTGTCGCTATCTACTTTTGATAGGTTCCCCACCCTGATTCTGCGATAAGCTGACCCGCCGAAGCCAGTCTCGATCAGGATATTCCTAATCGTGTTGATTCAATCCTCTTGCTAATCCCACTCAGGACTCGCCATCGGATGAAACCCGGCCGTTATCTTGCTATCTATGCGGTTAAAGCTAGAAATCCGATAAGAATTAGTTTTTGGAACAAGTTCTCTCTGCCCAAATACTTACAATGATAGCACCTGTCTCCTACAAGACTTATAAAAAATGTGTTCCCTGTGATGAAAAGATAGACATCGCCGCTTGATCTTGAATTAAGGCACTCTAAGCCATCGCAATTATCTCAAGCTCAAAGCTCAAAAGCAGCGACTCCGATGTCATTGAGACTAAGAATGTAGGAATGCTTGACCTCTGTTGCATACTCTACTAACATAGTGATTTTTAGGGCGAGGTTCTAGATGTCGCAGATGGAACAGTAGTCACCATGGAAGTTGAAGAAAAAATAATTGTCAGGGACAAGGCATTGGCCCTACTCTCACAGCATCATGTCAATGTCGACGTGAACTCATCGGAAGCTAGAAGAGTGCTGGGCAAAATTGATAAGCGGATTTTGCCAATGATATACGGTGTCTACCTATTTATGTTGATTGTATGTTGTGCTCCATAGTGTTGTTCATCTGTATTCACTAATTTCACTGCATAGGACAAGAATAGTATGTCTTATGCAGCTCTCATGGGGATCAAGGAGGATACAAATCTTACCGCAAACCAATATTCGTGGCTTGGATCTTTAGTGTAGTAAGTATATCATGTCCTTCCTACTTCTAGATACTGACCCACTCTCAAAGTTTTGGATATCTGGCTGGTGACGTTCCTGCTATGTTCATGATGCAGCATTTTCCTCTTGGCAAAGTCTTCGGGATTGTTTGCATGATCTGGGGTGTCGTTGAAGTGCTCCACGCTGCATGCGATGACTTTGCAGGTCTCGCAACGCTGCGGTTCTTTCTCGGTTTTTTTGAAGTTTACACTGCTCCTGCAGCCATTATAATCTTTGGCTCCTGGTATACTAAGAAGGAGCAGGTATCTCGATTGGCTATTTGGTATACCTGCTACGGATTCGCGAGCATTTTCGGCGGGTTCTTCAGTTGGTCAATCTACCAGGCGTCAGACTTTAGATGGCAGGGGCTATTCATTTTTTACGGGAGTGTCACAACTATCATCGGACTCTTTTGCTTCATCTTCCTCGCTCAATCGCCCACAGATGCTATGTGGCTTACAGAAGAGGAAAAGGTCATTGCTCTTGAGCGAGTTCGGAGCAATAAGACCGGCACGGAGGTCTGGCGATTTAACTGGTCTCAATTGAAGGAGTCTTTTCTTGATATCCGTTTTTGGGTAATATTTATATTGGACGTTTCTCTCGGGCTACCGCTGGGTGGAGTCACTTTATTTGGTAGGCATATCTCAATCTCTATATTGCTTCTAGGCTGACAATCTAGGGCCAACTATTATCGCCAATTTTGGTTTCACTACCTCTCAATCAATGCTTCTCAATATAGGCAGCGGAGCAGCAGCCGTGGTTGTTCTCTTGCTTGGCTTTATAGTTGCGAAGTACACCAACAGGACAATTGCTGGAGTCGCAGTATTTTCCCTTTCATGCATCGGCTGCATTATGATGCTTACAATCCCGGCCTCCAATTACGGAGCCCGATATGCCGGTTATGTTTTCACTGTACAATGTGAGTCTCTACATATCATAGCAAGTAGTGCATTCTCTAACTGGACACTCAGTCGCAAATTGTGTGCCATTCATGGCAGCTATGATGACTGCCGGGGTTTCAGGCACCACTAAGAAGTTCGCCTTCACGGCAGCTTATCAATTAGGTTATACAGTCGGAAACTTCCTTGGACCTCAAACCTACAGGCCGTCTGATGCGCCCAACTACTACGTCAGTTTTCTTTGTATCCGCAGGGATGCGGCGCTAACTGATGCCTTCAGACTGCCAAGTACACTATGCTTGCATTCTTGGTTCTTTGCACTTTTCTGTTCGCGTCTTGGGGTATTATTCACAAATACTGGAACTATAGGAGGGATCAAGAGGTAGAGTTTGCTGCCCAGAGTAAGTTTACCATATATAAGCATCACGCGCTCTGCTAATACCCTTTCGCCTAGGCGGTGTGATTTCTGTTCATGTTGAAAACGAAGAGTTTACAGACTTAACCGACTGGCAGCTGAAGTCGTTCAGATATCCTCTGTAAATCAACCGCCACTCAGTGGGGTTAGAGATCAATCTGGACTCCTCGCTCAATTCAATTCACTTAGCTGGATGGCTAGGGAGAGCTGTGCCCGCCAGTGTGACAAGTTGCAAGATTACTATTTTCAAGGCAAATCTTCAGAATAGCACGTCTCGGTGTGTAGTTTTCGGAATGCGCTAGAGGACCTGTGTGCGGCATCAGGATCTCCCACTAGTCTTTGTATATAACTAAGTCGAAAGTAAATATAACTAGTTGTTATCATCTCACTATGAAACTCCAAGACATAGCAAACTCACCCATTACTTGACCACTGAATATCAGGAAATGGCTTTGATCATGCTTTATACTTCTATTTCAGCTCCAAAGCTGGTCTATACGTAACTCTGACAATCCAGTTGTCTTCTTTGTTGGCAACTAAAACCTTCTTCTATCCATCTCACTGAACTACCCTCGGACTTCTTAGGCACATTCGTGACGGAGTGGCCCTCATTTGGGCGACAATCCCTACGATGGCCCAAAAGTTAAACTACAGGTCAGCCTCCTCGCAAGCATTCAAGAGCTAATTCTTGAAGTTTCAGTGAATATCCAAGTATGTACTATAGTCTGTCGCGTTCTCTCATCTGCTTCTCCCACTCGGAATTTACCTGACCATAGAACTCGTCGTCAATAAGGACGTCCATAGCGACAAGAGCATTTGCTTTGCCAACGCGGAGTGCTTCCATATGTGAGTACGTCGTTCCTGAAGCATCTCGGAAAGCAATCGTATGAGGCATATCTGTTGCATTTATAGAGAAAATAGCCTGGATCCCTGGCTTCAGGTACGTGCAGTTTCCAAAATCACTAACCGGCATGTCAGCATCTCGTATGAAGTAGTGATTCGGGAAGCGATGGCATACGAGCTTGCATTCTGACCATGTTTCCGTGCAGACTCTTCTAGTGGCAGCATGTCTTCGCCATCCATACCCAGCTCAGTCAACATATAATGTCTGTATCGCTCCGCAAGAGTGTGATTGCTAACTACGTCTTCGTACAACGACTCCCTGCAGCTCCCATTAGTCAGTTACAGAATTGTATTGAGGTAAACACGACGCTATACCAAAGTAATTCGACCCTACAGCCAGTCGCAGCTGCAGCTCCCTCAAAAATTGGAGTCGCCCTATCCTTGAGTTCTCTCACCCCTTTAGAGTCCTCCGATCGAAACGAAAAATAACCTTCAGAGTAATCGGGAATGATATTCGGGACTTTTCCAGCCTCGAGGATAACGGACTGAATACTATCAGTCTTCCGCATCTGTTGGCGAAGCATTGCAAGGCCATTATATGCCATAACAATAGCATCGCAAGCGTTGTAGCTGTTCCATGGGGCCACTGCAGCATGGGCTGATTTCCCATGAAATTTCGCGCGAAGTTTCCAGGATGCTTTAGTAAGACACAAAGGTGTCGAGAACTGTGGCATGGCATGAGACATCATAATTACATCACAGTCTTTCCATGCACCTTTATTAGCCATGATGAGTTTTCCGCCACCGGTTTCTTCTGCTGGAGTCCCCATTACGATAACTGTGCCAGCTCTTCCGAATTTTGTAAGGGCTGCGGATACGCCGACAGCCGAGGCCATAGACGAGACGGAAATCAGATTGTGGCCGCAAGCGTGTCCTAAGCCTGGAAGCGCGTCTGCACGGGAAAACTTGATCAATAGGCATGATGGCTTGCATCCTGGGAAGATGAATCATACCGTACTCAGCATTGAAGCAGATAGTCCGGCCACCAGGCCTAACGGAGAATCGTGCTTCAAATGCAGTCTCAATGCCATACACCCCACGCTTAACGACCCAGCCACGGCTCTCTAGCCAGCTCGTGAGAAGTCGGCAAGCCGCAAATTCCTCGAACATGATCTCGGGGTTCTTCCATATCTACTAACTAACGATCAGCAGTTACGGAATTGTGTCCTGAACTTCCACTTGTTATCACCTCAAAATTTAACCGCCGTAGATCTTCACACGCAGCGTCAATGGCATAAACTATTACTGCAACCGCGTTGTGCAAAGTCTCGCCCGCGATCGGGAGACTAATTTCATGTTTTTCAGACATTCTGATTATAGTGAAGTATTCAATTGAGAGTCCTTTAGATGACAACTTTGTCATGCTTGTGCATGTTGAAGGCTAAATACAGTATCGGATGGTGTCCACTCCTGACCTTCCAAAGCAACGGCCCCTTTGCCGTTATCTCTACGGATAAGATCCGGTACCCACCAAGTTACGAAATAGCGGCGGGGTAATCTGAGCTTGCGAACGGATAAGATCCGCGGAGAATAGTGAACGGAACGTGGGAAAAGGAGATGGAAAAACAAAGGGCATTATAATAAATGAAATTACCGGGCTCTTATGTGAAATGAGCGACATTGTCCCTTTGAAATTTTAATGCCGGTGCTGGTATAGGGTAGGTAGGCATATGCATCATGTGCTCAGCCTTATATAAGCATGAATCTTCAGCTAGAGGTCACAGGTTCGAATCCCACATGAAACAGCTTTTTGCATTACACTGTCTTTCATAAATATAACTGTCCTAGTTGCGTTAGTACTTGGTATACTCTTGCATATCTAACGGATCTTAGTTACAGTATTCGCGGTGTGTGAGAGTATGAGAGCCGCCCTCTGTACGTAATGTGCTTCATGCGGCTCTGAAGCACCTCCCTTGCCCCGCTCGCTCTCCGCAAATAAAAGCATTTAATCACACGTACGGAGTATGAAAATTATAACTTAAAAATGTGAGACTCGCTTTTATTAGCAGTTCCTAATTGTCTCTCCGTAACTCCCTTATCCGTAAAGGAGCCAATGCCGCCGCAATCGACTCCAAAGCGACGTCGCAAGAGCCCCTACCGTCTCCCTCCATATCTGTCCTCTCCAACAAAACGTCAGCGTGGCGATCTTGATGCCACCCCAACGCAAAGAAGGGTCGTCTTTACGAATAACGCCGGCACTGCTTCAAGGTTGGCCTCCGAGTTTATCTTAGAGTAGCAAGACTAGCTAGTTGAGGAACATCTATTTCCTACGCTAAGCGCCGTTAATCGACATGCTCGACTGACGATACGCAGAAATGCTGGAGAAACCAATGGAAGTGGTGCAGTTTACTCCGCGACGTCGCAGTGGCATGGGCATTAAATTATTCTCAGGTTCGTCTATCCGTGTCTTGCTCTAGGTCGGGTGATTCTTTCAGGTTTCTTCCATACGTCATCGAACCGTATCAGGATGCGCCATATGGCCCTTACGAGCCTTATTCTGCCGCTGAAGAAAAATGCTCCCCTTCAATTGCAAAACTGAGTTTATGTTACTACTGTTTGCTGGCCAAAATTGAGATTTGTTTTCTAATTGCAACCCGACGAAAGATGATAAAGCATTTCCAAGAGCTGATTTGTGAGTCTGAAATAGTATCAGATTTTGCCTCTTGCTAGGAACTTATCTGGGATATCTATCCACTTGGCTCGCAGGTATTCGCCTAGATTTTTGCCCAGCGCATCCAGAGAGGAGGTCGAGTTAAACCCCCGATCGAGATGATCACGAACTAAGAAATGGACGCTGCGAATGTTAGGCATTTCAAACCGATCTACCCCGTGGCCCAGATACTCCTTGCCTAGAAGCTCAATAAACTTTTTGGTGGACAGTAGGGAGCGCAGCCAGTCCCACTCGTCGGCGTGTCGAACGAAGAAGCCCACGTTAGCATCTGAAGCCTTGTCTCCAGATCGACCCATCACTACCCAGCCCAACGGACCCCTGGTAGTAGGCCCGAAGCTTGCTAGATCAACTGGATTGGCTGTCTCATATGACATTTGGTCCTTGGTATAAGAAGTAGTCTCAGTTGGCGCCGCGATATCGATGGCCTCAGCGCTCCATTCGAGATAGACACGTTGACAAACCTCAGTCTGCGGGATTGTTGAGACCCAGTACTCAAAGATTGGCTTCCCGGAAGATTGTCTACTGTCCGGAACAACACTAGCCCCTGGCGCAGATTGGAGAAAGTTCTGCATACACCAGCGAGTGAAAGACTCGCCACCACCCAGGCTGGCCCAACTGCTCATTCCCAGAAGAGAAGGATCTTTTGTTTGCACAAAGATACGAAAGTCCACAGTCGCAGAATCTTGGGTCTCCGGATTTTCGGCAGCGGAGCCGACCAAGTGGAACTTTATCTTGGAAAACTTGTGGACGTGATCACGCATAGCGAATCTAATCTGCTTCTCAGTCCATTCAGCCTGTTCAAATAGTCAGCCATAGCTCCTGCAATCGAATTCAAGGGCAATAAAATATTCTCTGGAGTACCTTCTTTTGAATATCGAGCCCCGCGAAAAGGTAGTGAAACTCAGCCTGGTAACCGCCATGTCCAGTAATACCCACCTTGGTGGTCGCAGGTGGCAGTTCACCTTTGACACCCGTCATGAGCACCTTGTTTTTACTAATCTGCTTGAAGCCGATGGACTCAAGCTTGGCTGTCACGTCCGAGTTATAGTAAAGCGGACCCTGTATCTCGTAGACCAGCTGTGATGTCAAGGTGCCGACACTCATCTCCCCTCCAGTGCCATTCTCTTCTTTCGTGAACTCAGTGTCTCCTGTGTTGCCAATTGCGGCGATAGGGAAGCCAAGATCCTCGCAGCCATCAAAGATGTCTTTGAATCCAGAATAGTAGCCACCCGTGGCATATGTTGAGCACTCAATCAGATGTCCCGCAATCAGCGAGCTTGCAAGAGCGTCGAGGTCTTTCCGGCTCCAATTATGCCACCAGGCTGCAGCTCCAACGACCGGTGAAGCGTCGGCTACTCGTCCACAGACGACAATGTCGGCACCAGCACGCAACGCCTCAGCAATACCCATTGCACCAAGATAGCATCTGTATCAGATTATTTAGTCTCTCTAATTAAGAGAATTGGAGCCATCTACCGAACTTACTGTGCGCAAAGTGGTTCATGTCCCCATTCGTCGAGATATTTCCCGGTATCAATGCTCTTAAATTTTTCGCCATTCCTACGAAGTTCCAGGACCTGCTCAGTCACATCATCGCCTTCAATCCAGGCAACCTTAAGGCTCAATCCTAGTTTAGAAATTTCGTCTTTGATCAACTTGGCTAAGGCACCAGGAGCGCTGGCACCAGCATTGACTGCCACCTTGATACCATTTTGCTGTACGTAAGGCAATGCCGGACCCAAGCTTTTCATGAAGGACGGATCAAACAAATTGGATGTAGCTTTTGGGTCTTTAGGGTCTATATCTCTATTGGCCACTTTGCTGGACCCATGGATAGTCATTGTGCATTCTGACATCCAATCTGAGTGAAGTAAGAATGGATGTCAATAGCGGGAAGGGAATTTTCAGCTAAAGGACAACCACGTACCGCCTACAATAACATCGACATTGCAATTCTTCGCTAAATCATGTATAGCGCGTTGCCGGTCAGAGAACCCCCCCGAGGCTCCGGCAACACGAACGGCTCTTTTTGCGGGCGGCATCATGAGAGCTGGAAGAAGACAGGGATTTGAGAATTGAAGAAGTTGGAATTATCACCATATCTTGGACTGAAAGGTTCCTAATAACTGTTCTGAGAGGGCATGGTGGAGCTTTTTACGATCCTGTGACATCTTCGGGTAACGTTATCCGGAGCCAGCCTAATCTTAGCCGATGCTTTAGTTTCTCTTAGATGGAAGTGGACGGATCAGTCTGTCAGTAGGCAAGGTACCCTGCGGACTTTTGATTCATATTTTGTACTTCGTGTAGAGCCTTGCAATTGAGCAGTTTCACCTCTTGATCAGTCCTTAACTCTATATAGCAGACAAAGAGACTACCAGCTGCGTTAAGAGGTCTACACGGAAGGTGAGGACAGGGATTACATCGCCAAGCCCTGAAGTTGACAAATTTCCCATTAATTATACTACAAGTATTTCTTTTGCGCAAGGTGATGGTGTGTGTAAGTTGCTTTCTCAGCCTGATTCATATCTACGATAGGTTTTCTGTATGGTTGGGACCGGTTCTGATTTGACTGCCATACTCAAATACACTAGGTGTGCGTGCATATTAAACTGACACAGAGATTCTCCCAAACAACTTCGGAGGGAGTGAGCTCGCCTGGTAATTCGTCGGTTTTCTGATGCCCTCCATACTTTGCGCTGAGATAGTTTCATCTAGGTTCGACAGACAATGTGAAGATATGAGAAATGGGAGGAAGATTCCCCATTTGGAGATATACTTGACGTTCAGCTATACCCGCAAGTTTGATCTAGAAAATAACCTCTTCGACATCTCTGATAGCTCGTGCTCGATCTTTTCCCATAACCCTGCGTATCGATAACCTTCAAGCCAGTAATCCCCGTTGGAATCTTTCCCGGTAATTAGGAAACCCTCGGGATAGGAAATTCCGGTTTGGCTCTGGGAAACAAACGAGGGATACAAGGCTGTGTCTCGCTTCTTGACAGTGGCTGCGGAGAAATCGGCCATGTATAAGTTGGCCTTAGTCCAATTCGAGAACCCAACTTGGTGCATATTTCCCTGTCCGAAAAGCACGGGCATTGGCCCTAAAGGCCATGCATTCGCTAAGACTAAGGCGTGGTAGGCTTCGATCTGCTGGCGCGTGCCTTGCTCATTGATAGCACGGCGTACGTCGCCTGCTAATCGGCCTAAAGACTCGTTGAGGTCTTGTGTTGTCTTGAGTACGTTGGCGTAGGTGAGACAATTCGAAACGTATTGCTTAGTTGGTGGCAAAAGGTCACGCTCGAAGGCACGCCGGGCCGACATTGCCATCATGATGGTGACAGGCGTGTCAAGGGGAAGATGGCCGGCGGCGAGACGTGACCACCAGGCTACGAGGACGTCGTTTTCCGTCAAAAATGGCTGTTCAACACCGGCTTCCCTCAATTCCCGTAACGCATCGAGGCGGAGTCTCTCCCAAAACCTACGGGGTATAAAGACAGTCCGGACTTCCCTCGCTCTCCTAATAATACGATAGCCGTTTCTGAGGAGGTACCCTGCGGTTGATAGATACGACATCTGATTGTTCTCAAGTGAGAACGGTTCTGTAGCATGCTTTCCTAGCTCACGTAAAGGGTCCTGGTCGAATCCGTGAAGGGCGGGAATCTCGTTTTCTTTGCCTCGAAGCATCAATAACCAGCTATCCACAATCACCTTCAGTCCCATTGCATCAGCAGCGACATGATACCAATGCAGAGTGACGGTAGTTGCGTCGTTAAAAGAAATGATTCGGAGACCAAGCACAGGCCGATCTGCGAGGAGATAATCATCAGCTGATCTGGGACAGTCCGGTCCACATGCCAGTTCCACCCACTGCTCGGGGTCACCGACAATGCTTGGGTAATCGAGGTTGATGGATGCTGAGACAGGCAATCGAGATGCAACCGGGTGGTGCGCTTTGTCGATATTGTATGCCAGGTGGGTATACGCAATTGCCGGTCGATTCGTAGAAAACTGCTGCGGGATATGGTACACGAGTCCTTTAGGCTATGGAACACGTCAGAACGTTAATTCGTGTTTCATGTGATAGTAGAGTTTCCTGGAATGACCACTAACCCCCTTCCTAACTCGGGCACTGAGCTTTTGCCAACTGTCACGCCGAACCAGGCGGTCAAGACTGCTGCGCAGTTTCTCGGGATCCAGGATATCATCGAAAACCATGAGGGCGTACATTGTAATTCTGGAAAACATGGGGCTGTTGTCGAAGTAGTGTAGCGGTATAACGGTCTCTGATCCTCCCTGCGAAGTCGCTTCGCTATTAGGAAATTCCATGATGACTTCTTGTCGGTATTTCGGTAAATGGTGCACTAGGGATCTGAGGAAATCGAGATCTTCGCCGCTCGAGTGAGAGTTCACTCAGGGTCACAATGACTTTGAAGAATAGTTACTGCGTGTGCTTAAACCAAATTATCAATACATGTGCACCTGATCTCCGAAAAGACGAAACGCATGAGAAACCTGGGTCCGTGAAGGGGGACCGTAACACTTTAAGACCAATGTCTCCTTCATACTGTAAATGCCACTTAACGCCTTTCGGTTCAGAAGTTTCGAGATAGGAACTGAATCCTGGTTATTATTGCTTTGCAGGGTTTCGTGTGGTTATTTGGCCCGAATTGGTATAGCTTCAGTCATATTGATGGAGAGCGATATGTATGCCCCGTGAGTGGAGATCCGCGTCGTCGAGGACTGGCTATTTGAAGGATGTCTGACACTTCAAAATTGTGATCCTGGTTCATTTTATACAATGAGCTGGTTGAGAGGAAATAAACGAAAGTACAATTCCCGAATATTGTCTGTCCACCGCCTAGCTACTATGCGAGAAAAAGGAGAGACACCGTTAAATTGTTCTTTGAAAAGCTTATGTTGAGATAATGGACCTTCCTCTATAGAATAGGAGCCTGTATCTGTCATTAATGGTTTGAATAACACAATATATTCGAAGGTCGTTGAACTGAGAGGCACCAGAATGGAATATATATATATATATTTCTCTCTCTTTGCGTTTCCTTGTCCGCTCCTCTATTTCCACATTATAGTAGGAAAGGAATTTGTCGTTGAAGTTAGAGAATTTGAGGAGAGTTATAGATCTATCGCGGAATGCAGGCACTCTTTTCACAGCTTCTCGTAATATTTTCTAGCACTGTCTGTATCCCTATCCAAGAGTTACCAATATAGCCTCCGTACTTCGGATATTTAGGCGCACGGTGCCGTTGGAAGAGGAGCAAACTTCCCAAGTCTCCTCACCTGCTTTAGCAAATCTCCCATCGGTATAGTTCCAACTCTGTCCGGCCCATGTTATACTTTGATCGGCGCTGGCCCCATCAGCAGTAAGCCTTCTAACTTGAACGTTCTGTACCCATGAAGGCATAGCGACATCAATGTTTCGTGAAGGCCGCTCATAAGATGTAGTCGAGTTCCACTCGTCAAAGTTAATGATTACGTACTTTGACAGCTCACCAGACTGATAAATGGCAAACGCGGCCACATTCCAAGGGAGATTAGGAACTGGCCAAACTTGAACCCTTGGGTGATGACCCAGCACGTCTGCAGCAAAAATCTGACCATATAATGGCGGACGTACATAAGGTTTTCTGCCCTGGCTCGATACCGGTATCCATCCAGTATATCCAAATGTCGTTCCTTGAATGAGGTTGTAGCGTGTGATGTTTGCAGACATGCCTAGAAGTAAATGGTCGATCAACCAAAGGGCAGAACCAAAGACACCCTCGACTTGTGACATCTTGAGGTTGTATGAGTCACTGTTTGTCTCGCCAAGCACAAGAGGCAATGGGGGATCAAAAGAGCCACAGAAGTCAATGGCATCACGATATTGAGAAATGTTGTTTTTGTTCGCAGTATGATTCATGAAGGAGTTTTGTAGGCGAACCCAACCTTCGTTGCTGGCTGCATACTGGTGGTAGGACACAGATTTCAGATGGCCCTTGTGATTAATGCCATGTTTGAATGCATTCTTGCTGAGGGCAGATTTAGCATAGGTGATTGAGGTCAAACGTTGATGATGCATAGAATCACTTCACTTACTAATTCCACTCCCCGTCTTCCCCTCCCGTAAAAGTGAATCCCTGGAAGAACTCGATATCATGTAGACCATATTTGTTGCCTCTCAAAACACGTTCTGAAGTTGCATCAGCATACTCATTCCACTCCGAGACGTAGTCCGCCATGGAGTAAGTTTGTGGCCGTTCCCCAAAGAGATACATTAATTCGGGTTCATTCCCAAGTTCGAAGCTCTCAAGCCGATCTTGAACATGGTCCAACACAATTTGAGCCACCTCCATTGCGTTCTCCAGACCCCCAGGCTGTCCATACGACTTGCCCATGTTGACCTGCCAGGACCAGTGGGACCCGGGAAAATTCAAAAAGCCTTCAAAGAAGGCAGGGCCAATGTACACCATATCCGGAATGCCATACTCTGTGGTGCTTGTTCCCGCTGAGTCGTACCAATTGATTAAGCTAACCTCTTGTGTTGCATTAAACCAGACTCGATCACTGAATGGCTGTATCAGTCATATCCTGGGGATGAAGGATGAAATGCAGCAACGAACGCAGAAGTTCCACCCACACGAATGAATGGGTGAGCGCCAGTTTTAGAGTGCAGCAGATGAAGAATATCCCTGGAAAATAAGTTGGGATGGGTTGAGTTGCCTTTGAGGTGTAATAATGTCAGTTACAATGATACATCGTTTCCTCACAAAGCAAGATATTTTCCACATAGTATGAGCCATAAACGTGCCTGCAAAGTCGACGAACCAGTGTGCAGGAAAAGAGAAGGAGGCGAAATCGTGGCGGACGGGCCATGAAGCACCAATCGGTACCTCACGTGGCGCTGCTATGGAAATCGGGCCGTAGAGTGCCTGAGTTGTGACAATAAAGAAGAAGAATAGTCGCAAACCCGTTGCTAGTTGAAAAGCATAAATCATATTGTGTTGGAGAGATGGCATAGTCTGAATGCGGAAAGCACAGGAAGAGAAGATAAATAGAGTACGACAAAGAGGGTGGAAGTTCACACATATATATATCCTCCATAATGACAAATAGCAGGTAATACCTATCCGGATTGTATCCAATTGATCTGATGTCACGCCTATCACCATGGGTCTTACTCTGCAGGTATTAGGGGCCAAACAAGGTCCCGTGGGGTCCCCAGATTGACGCAATCCGGAGCTCGCATCCTTGTCCGGAACTCGCACCGGACAACCGGAGTTCGCATAGCACCATGATGGATTGCGCAAGCGAATTGGATTATTTCAAGTGGGGTATCGAGTTCCACAAACAAGTGAATATTACCGCGCCAGCCAAGCGATGACCTGCTTCCAGAATCAGATCAAAAAGCTCACAACCCATCCAGAAACCTCGCCTGCTCCGGATCAAGTTCATTGGCGGAGCTCAGGTTCAAGTTCACCAGACTCAACACCCTGTCGCAAGCCTGAAACCAATAACCCTTAGCCATGAACCGGAAGGCCGACACGCGACCTAACTTTCTCATCGTTGTGGCGGATGACCTGGGTTTTAGCGACTGCGGCTGTTTTGGATCAGAAATTCATACCCCGAACATCGATGCCCTAGCCGCAGAAAGTAATGCCATACGGTACACCAATTACCATGTAGCAGCCGCCTGCTCTCCTACCCGGGCAATGTTGATGACTGGTAAGACCAGCTCTAAGTCAAATATCTACGATGTTTCACTGGGCTTATACTTACGTCTAACCAAGGTACGGACCACCATATCGCAGGGCTAGGCCAGCTTCAAGAGATAACCCGTGCTTCGCCAGCTCATGCTGGCCGGCCTGGTCACGAGGGGTATTTGAACGATCGCGTTGTCGCCCTGCCTGAGCTGCTTTCAGATGGAGGTTATTTCACCTGCATGTCTGGCAAGTGGCATCTAGGGCTTAAGCCAGAGCATCACCCAGTGAATCGAGGCTTCACAAAGTCCTTTGCTTTATTGCCCGGTTGCGCAAATCACTACGGCTACGAGCCGCATTACCAGGACCCGCTCTCAGAGCCAGACAAGTTCTTCGAGACTGCTACTCGAGCTCTTCACGCCGAGGACGACGTGATTCTAACCCAGCTCCCCGAAGGCTTCTACAGCAGCGATGCGTATGCTGAAAAGCTTATGGAATATCTAGACAGCCGGTCTGAAAAGGAAAAACAGCAGCCCTTTTTCGCCTACCTTCCCTTTAGTGCTCCTCATTGGCCACTTCAGGCTCCTAAGGATGTTTGTGAGAAGTATCGGGGGATTTATGATGATGGACCCGAGGTCCTTCGTCACAAGCGATTGGCAAGGCTTCGGGAGCTGGGCATGGTCGACCCGGGAGTGAAGCCTCACCCCGTCGTCATTACTGACGGGAATACAGAAAATTGGGATGAGTTGCCTAAAAATATTCGCCAAGCATCCAGCCGTGCCATGGAGGTATATGCAGGTATGGTAGATCGAATGGACTGGAATGTTGGGCGTGTTCTTGAGCACCTTCGGGCTACAGGGGAATACGAAAATACCTTTATTCTCTTTATGAGTGATAATGGGGCTGAAGGGGCCAGCTATGAAGCTACGCCACTAGTGGGCGATAACATTATGGCCCATATCGAAAAGTATTATGACAATAGCCTCGAGAATATTGGCAGAGGCAACAGCTTCGTGTGGTACGGCTGCCGCTGGGCCCAAGCTGCAACTGCCCCTTCTCGGCTTTTCAAGATGCATTCGACCGAAGGTGGCTGTCGAGTGCCTCTAATCGTAAAGCCACCAAAGGATGTCGCGCCAACGGCACAATTTAGTGGAGGACTCATTACTGACGTCTTCTGTACGGTCATGGATATTGTTCCGACATGCTTAGAGCTGGCTCAGCTCTCGCATCCATCCCAGTACAAGGGCCGAGACATTACACCACTACGTGGCCGCAGTTGGGTAAAGTTTCTCTCGCTCGCTCATGCACAGGATCACAAGACAAGAGACACCACAACTACTATTCATGGCCAAGATTATGTGATGGGCTTTGAGATTTGTGGCTCAGGAGCACTGCGGCGTGGCGACTGGAAAATAACATTTGTGCCGGCACCTAAGGGTCCGCAGAGGTGGGAGCTCTTCAACATCCGAGATGACCCAGGGGAAGTTCAGGACCTGGCAGAAGAAAGGCCAGAGCTGCTTA
Organism: Xenoacremonium recifei; assembly: GCA_012184525.1. NCBI lineage: Eukaryota > Fungi > Ascomycota > Sordariomycetes > Hypocreales > Nectriaceae > Xenoacremonium > Xenoacremonium recifei. The sequence goes on from WOFQ01000100.1 coordinate 36,153, forward strand.
CAGAGATGCTGACGTTGTGGGAAGAATATAAGGCTGAAACTGGTGTTGTTGGCGTCGCCGGTGACTACCCCAACATTATTCAAGGCAAGGGATCGGTCATTGACGAAATGGATGACCCATATGCTTGGATCAAGTATATTGGAAAACCTGAGATCACACCGGAGCATCTTAGAACCGTTGTTCCACTAGTTGGCAAGGCAAAATGAGGTGCCACGTCATATAGAAGAGCAATAGGAGAGATTCGATTGTTGTGTCTTTTCACTTTATATCGCTTTCTGTTCGCTTTCAAATCAAGATATGCAGGGGGTTGAATTACATGTCTCAGTCAAGCAGAGGGATCCAAGAGATCAAATGTTAACCAAGACGGGAGCTCGGAGCTCTCAGTGATGTCCCACGTAAGATAATTGTTAATTCCGTCAGCGGCTCGTATATAGTCCTCCACGGAGGGTTGTACAATGAGGTCCGGTCCATGAGCCATGGTGTTACTCAAATCCAGATTTATGTTACTGAGACAGTCGATGCCGTCACGATGGCCATTTCTCGATGTCTCCCCTGAATGAGGAGATTCAATGGCCCGATAGATTCTCGTCGTCTCTGGGTGGTGTTGCTTGAAAGTGATATCCATTGGGGTCTTTGTCGAGTGTGACAGTGATTCCACTTCTTGCTCCGTAATGCTTGGCGAGCCTTCTGAGTCTATGGAGAGACCACCAGTAGAGCTGCCGGATCTTGTGGCGCGTACTTCAGATCGTGCCTTCCGGAAGAAGGCCATCTTGGACAGATGGTTTATATCTGCAGAGCCGGTAACCTCGGCAGGGGCATCCGGGGAACTACAATTGTAGTATCAGTGGGTTTGTTGTGTTATATATAGGCAGCCAAGCGTGATCTATGATTTACCTTCGGGCTCCACTCCATTCTTGGAAAATATCGAAATGGCCAAAGAGTCTGCAAAGGGGCAGGAGTGCTCGAATCTATGAGAGTTTTAATATGCCGGTTTTTTATCACACATATCTCGCCACAGGTTCGAACGGCCCTTTGAAGATCGGTAGGTGAGTGACTTACATACGGACTTTGGCCTTCCTTTCCTACATGAAGGACATCAAGGAGTCGTAAATTCGTCCGGATGTTTTTCTTTGCCATCTCAACCGACTGAGAACTGTTGTCTACAGTGGCAGAGTAAATAATTTGGATCTTAGCAGATTCAAATGCTATATCAGCCCAAACTATCTGATCGAGAGCAACTGTGCCGTGTTGAAATGCATGTTTGAAAATGTTTGAGACTGCTTTCGCGTGGTGATTGCATCTCTTTTGGTACTCGAATCGGAAATCTGGAGGGGCATTGGCAAAGGCAGCTGCCAGGGGAAAGGTAAATCCAGCCAGGGTTACCCTCATGAGATCAAAAGCTGCAGCATGATAGATTAGATGGAGGAAGAAGACCGCACCAATCATGTGTTGGTCTTTGTGCATGTACAGGTTCAAGTCGGTGATGGAGAACCTTTCTGGAAAATTACTAGAGAACTTTTCAAGCCGCTTGATCATTGTCATGAACGGAGATGACAGGTCCCAGATGTATAAGTCTGCTGGGATTGTAGTTCGGACAAGCCTGTTTTATTCCTTCATTAGTTCAGAACAAATGAGAAGTGAATGCCCAGTTATCACCACGTACCTGAGAACAGCGCTTCGCAACCTCATGCAAACAGTAACAAGAGATGAAAGATCAAAATGCCTTATGACAGCCATATTAACCGAGTCCTCAATTGGAGCAAGATAATATGTTTCTGAGGGTGTCAACGAAAGAAAATTCTGATCCGGACATGGCAGAGGAATCAATGGAAAGTTATCCCGCCACCAAGAGTCTTTGTCGACGCCTGATGCAAGAAGAAGATCTAAATGGTAGCATGCCCAGACAACTCTGTTTTCGGCCTCTTGCTGTAGAAAGTCCGAGGAAGAACTCGGGACGGTGTGTAATTGCAGTGGCATGTCCAATCCTAGTAGCCGTAGGGAACGAAATAAGCATCCAGAGAGAACAAAGACCTTGGCATTACGATCTGTTCTAAGTCCGTACTCGCAAAGAAGAATCATGGCCTGTCTTCACCATCAGTGTGACACCTTTAGAGCTACATCCTGCGCGGGTGATATTTTTCGTATACGTACCATAAGATGATGGAGAGTCGGCGCATGAGCCTCAACAAGGACTTCCCTTCTAGCTCTTTCTGCCCATGAGTCCCCAGGGATAGCTGAGCCAGGAACATGGGCCAAACTTTGTGATAATAGAGAGTCTAGATAAAGGGTTCTACATCACTCGTCAGACTTGCCGTCACTCGTGTCGATGGAATGCCTGGGAAAATTCGAACCTGGCGCCAAGAGCACATATGATATAAATCAACGGCTCTGCGTAGTCTTCCATGAGACTTTGGCGATGTAGAGAATGCATAAGGGACGGTTTGTGGATAAATCCAAGACAGCGTAGGGGATGAACTCGTTCAAGATACGCAGTAATGAGAGGATTCCAAAGATTGGTATCATTTGGTAATGTATCTGAGCATAATCTTCCCGTCCCAGATGTTAGCCAAGCTTGAAATAGAGTAGTGATCCCAGGTTTTGCGGCAAGGAAACGAGCATTGAACTCACTGATCGTAGTCAATCTCCAAAGCAGAAACCACTATTGTTCTCGGCTTGAGACTTGGTACACCTTGCTCGACATGCGACACACTTTCCGGCCTTGAAAGAGGAGTCTCCACACCAAGTCTTCCAGTATACTGGCAGTCCAAATTTCTGGATACACATCTCCTGCAAGACGGCCTGTCACGGCTACATTGACTCTTCGAAGCTCGGCAATGGTTACAGGATCCAATTCGACGTCGCTCCTTTCCAGCTGCTTTGAATATGTCATCGGTCGATTTGAGCATCTGCCTTCTGGTCGTCTTCTGGTCGTGGACGTCGAAACCCGGGCATGATATGCCAAGACGCAAACAGTTTTGACATGAGGGCAGTTTCCTGTCACACCGGACCTGAAACCCCAGAATTGTTGATTTTAGTTTCGATTGGTTCATCATGGGTATGGGATAAAACGAACCTTACGAGATCGACAAACAACGCATGCTTATAAAAGAAAACTAGGTTAGCCCGGTTCGACGTCTATAAGCTCATCGTCGCCAAAGGTCCGCCGAGCGGTCCCCAGCTGTACGCTGATCATATCAACGTACCTATCGGGGCCTCAGCTAATTCTGGCGTAAGTTGCGTATTTGTTGCTTCCATACTGTCTTTCAACACCAGCCAAACAAGAGTTTCAGTGTCTTAGTTCATTTGTTCGCCTGTCTCTTCACCAGAAGTCCGATGTTGAGTATTGGAGACACGAATTTGTCACTCCAAGGTCTCAAGCAGCTACGATCCTTTGTTAATAGGGCGTGCGTAGATGTCAAGGTAACTCATAGCGATAGAGCGTCGCAGTTCTCAAATGCCTTTTCAGATGACAGGCCGCTGGTTCAGCCCCGTTGTTGGATGCGACGGGCCTGTACGAAGTAGAGGATGGAAAAGATCAAAACCTGGAGGCGTCAGGTATAGTGCCGAGAATAGTCCGACACGCTCTCCACGTGACTCTTCATGTCATGATCATGTGACAGATTATGTAGTCTGGGTGTTTTCGGGTTCTCTAGGGTATGCGACTCAAATCTCGAATCGTCTAGAGAAATTATTCATCAACTCCTGTTCCGATCACAACTTACGAGGAAAAATATGATTCTGGGAGTCAATTAGCGTCAAACTGCGTAGAACTCATATTTTAGACTGCTCGCGATGAATCTCATACAATGACTGGGTTTCCCTGCTTCTGAAACTCCTCCCTTTTGTTTTTTTTCTCTCCGAGTTTTGCTAATTCCCTGCTTCTACTTACTACTAGTCTCCAGCATTGCTACGATCTTGGGCTCGAAGTGCCGGTAAATAATCATTTCCACTATCTACTTTTGATTTAACCCACAGAAATCACAAACGATGGATTAGGGTGAGTGCCATCGGCGTAGTTCTCAGCGAAGCTGTGCATTCCTCCAGCCGGGACAATCTTAGCCACTCGCTGCCTCCACATTTCAAATGGCTAGCGCCGCAACTCGCAGTTAGCCTTCCGGAATTCGCACCGGAATTCGGTACCAAACTTTGCTGCCGGACTTCGCTTTGGCCACATCAGATACGGGTTGTTGAGCGATGACCAGTTTGGTACTTCCGCATAGTGAGACCAGCAGACACTTTTCCCTCGCTCGACGGTGTCCCCGGATTGAATCAGGCATTTTATGCGGGGAGCGAATGGGCCCTCAGGTCTACATCTCCAGTCCTTGTGCCGGTTTGCGGGGCTAAGACGAGGAAGAAACGAGTCCGTGACTAGTAAGGGCAGGCGTCAAGGTAGCCTATAAATCTGCAGTGCCCTCCCTACTCTCTGTTCCCACTACGAATAGCATTCTGCTACTTTGTGTAATCTGAAAACTGCAAGAATTAATACGGAGTAAACCGCCATGGCCTTGGACACTAACACAGGGTCAAGGACTCAAATATCCCTGCCCCAAAGACTGAGGCAGTTAAATGGAATGCTGCTCTTCCTCATGTTGTAAGTATTTTGCCTTGTACCTTGGGAGTCATTGAACGGGATGTGTACAAGTACAAAACACTCTAATAATACCACCACGTGATAGTTACATGGCCATGTGCGCCTTCAACTTCGGTTACGATGTCGGCGTCTTCAGCGGCGTCCAGGCTATGGGCAGTTTTGCTCGGAAGTTTGGAACATACAACGAAGCTTCTAATACTTGGGTTATTCTCGGCTGGTTATCTTCTGTTATGACTGCAATGCCCTTCCTCGGCAAAGCTCTGGTATATATAATCATCAATTCTTGGACCATGGCGCCAGAGACGACATCACGAGAGAGAGTATTGAGCTGACTTCTCGAAAGGGCTGCATGAGCTGCGGCTGGATTGCAGAGAGATGGGGTCGAAGAGTTGCTATCTTAACTCTTTGCGTTGTCTCCTTCGTGTGAGTTGCACTGAGACTCATATCGAGATGGGATGTTTGAAGTAACAGCAAGTCAACAGCGGCGTCATCCTCCAAGTCGCTGCTGTGCATGTTGCGATGTTCACCATCGGTCGAATCATCACATTTGGTATGACTGGTATGGCTATCGTGGTTGTCCCTATTTATCAAGCAGAAACGGCACCAGAGGCACTGCGTGGTACTTTTGCCTCGACTATACAACTCCTTATCATCCTTGGCCAGGTTGTCGCTACTTGTGTTACCTATGGCACCAAGAGTATCAACACCGATGCAGGCTGGCGCGTTCCCACGGCCCTACAATTGATCATGCCCTCGCTTTTATTTCTTTTGTTGCCTTTTGTGCCCGAATCACCGCGCTGGCTGCTGAGTCAGGAACGAAATGAAGACGCCACTAACAGCTTGAGGAAACTCCGAAAGAATGTTACGGAAGAGGAGGTTCGTCTTGAGATTGAGGCATTGCTGTACACTCATCGAAATGAACACAAGGGCAGCTGGGCCGAGGTTTTCAACAAGCAGAATAGGGTGAGTTACAGAATTTACGCTTGCTGTTTAAGTTTATACCACCTGGCTAATACAGAGGCGTAAATCCGAAGGTTCGTACTATGGTTGCAATTCTCGCAATGTTTGGCCAGCAGATCACCGGTCAAGCTTTCCCAACCCAGTACGGAGTTATATTTTACAAGTCTCAGGGATTCGGCGACAAGTCGTTCCTCTTCAACATCATTCAGAATGTCCTTTCGTTAGGAGCTATCCTGTTTACATGGACATTTGTTGATGGCATTGGCCGCCGTCCTTTAATCATGGTTGGGGGCTCCCTCATGGCCATTTTCCTCTTCATTCTGGGTGGTATGGGGTCAAGGGCCAACAGCCTTGATACATCAGAGAAGAATCTCATGGTAGCCTCTGTCATGCTCTTTCAATTCTTTTTCAACCTGTCATGGGCACCTGCGTAAGAGTCTCTGTTTAGTCGCTCCCCATATTCCAACTGAGGCTAACGCCCTAGTGAAACGCAGCTCGTATGTAATCGTATCCGAGGCGGCAGCCTTACGAATTAAGGAGAAGACCAATCTTCTAGCTTGCGTAATCTCTGTCCTTACCACATTTGTCACATCATTCACAATTCCATATCTCATCAATGCACAATACGCCAACCTGGGAGCAAAGGTAGGCTTCATTTATGGTGCTATCAATATTATTATGGTGGTCTTGACATTTTTCTTTATCCCTGAGCTTAAAGGAAGGTCGCTGGAGGAGGTAGACCAACTTTTCGAGAGTGGCGCACCTCTCCGCAAGTTTAGGGAACTGGAGACACGTAAAGCCCAGGCTCTCTATGACGAGGTGGTAGAGCACAAAGGCAAACAACAACAGACATTCGAGGTTGAGAGGGTTTAGATATATATTCGGTACCAACCGTGACAATCCATGCCATGGCCATGGTAGAAATTGATGTATTTCCCTCGAAATCTTGAGATAGCTTTATTGGTACGATGGATGGAAATGATAGCCCTACTAAAATTTTGAAATATGAAAAGGGTCGCTACGGACTATCTAGCCTCTTAGAATATTTTCCTGGGTTGGCGTGTTCACGGAAATTGACCTTTTGTCCTTGTCCTTGGCGAAGAGGGGGTTTCTGGTGCGGTTCTGCGGTCTAGCCAGTGATTTCATACTAGTTAAAGTTGTACAGAAGTGACAACATATGCCAAATGAAGCTATTCTATTGCTATGGTATTAGCTAGTGGTATGGCTGGAGCTTCGAGGGAAGTCTAAGAGACTTGCGAAGATACAATTCACAATAAAGCTCCTTCCACTTCCTTGACCATGACCCCTGGAACAGTGTAGAAATTGGAAATCCTTACGGCCAAAAATGATTGGAAATGATATTAGAAGAAATTCAGTCACCGCAAATGAGGGAAATATTTGCCCCTAAACAGTATTCAGCTAGAGTGATATCTAAATTACATAGCTGAGTGTAGATGGAAGCTAAAACAATAACTCTCTAAATGCTCTCAGCCCAAACCAATCTTGGTCTACCTTTGAAGAGAGTTCAATAAAAGACTTTCATATAATGAGATGATAAGATCTTTAACTATTTGTTTCAGTAGATGGATCCGTTAACGGTATAGTTCGATGGGATCTCTTCATCTAGAATCGAACTTCCCAAGACCTTCACTAGAGCTTTTTGGAGCGACTCTACTCCGGCATGATTCGCAAAGGATGACAGAATGGGGACAATTTGAGAGCCGTCACACTCCCCAGACATCATAATTCCAGTGCCGGTGTCTCTTTTGAAGTTGACACCCGGCGTCACGGCAACACTAGATCTTCATGTTAGTCCAACATAGGAACGTAGCCGCACGGCTAGTATTCCGCATTCTTGTATAGGTCTTACCAATTGTACTGGGCTTGTGCCGCTCTGAGTTGACAAATCTCGTCCACCTTGCAAGTTCCCGTGCATGTAGAGTTGCTGTAGTCTCGAGTTTTGCGAGAAATGTACTCTTGGAAGACCGCGTCGTTCGATTCAAAGAGCGTTGTCACATTGTGCCAGAAAGCAGGAGTCAACTCCGCAGCAGCATCCGTTACACCCAAGACACTGCCATACGTGTCTTTGACTGTGTATAATACCTCCCAAGTTGGATCAACTTGGTAGGTATCGGAGTTTATGTCGGCATAGTAAACGGTCATATCCAGAACCCCGAATGTTACGGGGTCGACATCATAGACACTATGTTAGAATTAGCGGGCTGGGAGTTATACTGAAATAAGTTCTGCGCGCTGACCGAAAAGTAGGGTTTCCAGAGGTGGGAGTCAATGCTGGGGCAATGTAAGACATCATAGTCGCAGTGTTGAAGTTTTGGTTCGTGTAATTGCTATAGGCAATTTCAAATTCGTCCTTATGGGTATGCCTTTTATTAATGTAAGTCAGGCTACGTGCCTTGAGAGTTGAACATTCTTACCCGTAGAATACAGCAGCGATAGTCGCGTCAAACCTCTGGATTATCGAATCTGGGATTATAATTAGTCTCCACAACCATGTTTCTTCAATATTAAGAGGTCAACCGAAATAGTATGAAGCGTCGTGGAACGCATCTGAGGCACCCATAGGCATGTGACCTTAAGAATCTTCACGTTAGTATAGCTAATTCTTCTGCAAGTTATGCGCGTGAGTGTCCCAACTTACCCAGAATCCAAACTCGTTCACCCGCCGTCTCTGCTGATTCTAATTGGGCCACCAGCCAGGCAAACATTCCCGATGGATCGCTTTCCCAAGTCGCTTCGTACATCCAAAAGTTTTGCTTGTACCAGAAGTTGGTGTTGATGCTTATAATTCGAAGACCTGAGTCGTCAATGACTGAGTAACTTCCATAGTTAGAAGCCACTTCAGCGGCAGCAGTGCTACCGATCCAAGTCTCCCAGTCGCTTGACATAATATCGTAGGCAAATTGTGTGCTGATCGTAGTGGAGACATCGGCAGGTGGAAAGGAATTGACTGGACACGCATCGTGGTTCCCCGTGACCGCGTATACTTTTCCAAGCTCCGTCATCCGAGTATATGCGTTCTCTAGGTCGTTTGAGACTTCTGCATCTGTAACGAGCCATACAGCCCCTTCGACGACATCACCGGTGAAGATGGTAAATTTCCGGTCTGGAACCAAGGCTTGAATGGCAGAATACATGCTCTCTTCTAGAGACAAGGGGGAATCGCAGTGCACATTCCCATACTCGCCTGCTGGCGTGTCGTTGTTTCCGGGTTCATCAGCCGTGGTGTAGCTCCGACAGCAAATGTTCTTGGTGCAGTTCCAGCTAGCCCCTACAGTATAATTCAAATCCACGTGGATATCGCTGATGTGTACGATCTTGAGAGGAGACTCACCGCTTGCCTCAGGTCGTGTCTTATTCGGCTTATCTGTTAGGACGGGAGCACTAGCGGTATCAACTTCCGGCCACTGACACAAGCCAAAGATGGTGAGGCAAAAGAGGGTAGATGTCTTTGTTCCGATCGTCATCTGCCTCAGATCATGAGCTAGGATAGGTCCTTCTAGTCCAATAGCCCCAGCGCTGAAGCCAAATTGTTAGACGTCAGTCTGATCCTCGGGGCTTGAGAGTGCGCCATAGAAGGATTTTGAAACATACCAGACATCGTCATCCTCGACGCCCTGAAGAGAAAGTTTTATTGAGCATAAATTTGGGAATAGAGTCGTAGACACGGCGCGCTATGACTTACCAGGGCCTCACAAACTGCCACGATAACATCGACGAAGGCGTCATTACCTTGGTGAGCAATGACCTTGAGCACGACAAGAAGGGCCTAAGATACCAGTGTGATCAGTCTTATCGCTCTTCAATGTGTTATCGAGGAACCTATTTTACCTCGCAGGAAGCACACTCTGCTAAATCCTCGATGTCTGTGAGTATCTCTGAGACGATACCTCTCTTTGCTTCCTGTTTGGAGAATGCGACCAGAGACTGGCGAGTAACATCACCAACCGACAGGGCCGACGCTAATATTGGCAGAGAGATAAAACCGCACAAGGCGCGGAGGGCAGAGTAGGCGCGCATTGTAGGTGGTTACTTGAATCTGCGACACTGAAATCCGAGCGACTTTTGCTTCGGGTGGGTTCATGTGGCGAAATGGTGAGTATAAGTAGGAGCTTCCCATACAAGTCTCATTTCCGCGTGCGTTGTGACATTGTATCGCAAGTTTTGTGCACGTGGGCCAGTCGAGCGCGCTGTCCTGGCGATATTACGTGGAAGGGATAGCCAGGAGCGGAGGGTTTCTGTTTCCGCTACCGAATTGCCAGGATGACAGTCACGGAACCGGCGCGTGCGCCGGGGATCAATCACAGGCCCGTAGCAATCGACCGAAGCTAACATTTAGCACCGGCGCAACTGGACTCTTTTTGGGAAAACAGCCGATAGCTCAAGGCCAGAACCTGATTTATGGAAATACCACGCTGACAATGAATCTGAACGCGGCGTACGGAGTAGTATGGTAACGAAAGGGGAGGAGTATAATAATCTCAGAAAACGATATGCAACCAGTGGAGATTGTGATAGACCCTAAAGAAGTTGGCTCCAATTCGTGAAATTATAGCGTGTGTCTGATTTTCCTCACCGATACAGGAAATCGGTAGAGAAAGCCCCGCCACATCCAATTACTCATACAGTTTTAATTCTTCGCTTGTACTTCAAGAATCCCGGTAACTTCGATCAGAAATTGTGCAGCAGATGCAAAATTGAATACCTTACAAGGATAATGAGTTGTTGTGATAATGGTGTGTTCTTGGAAGACTAGATAAATGATATCTGATTCCTGTGGTTCAGGTTATGATAAATAAATTGATAGATATCGTAGTCAGAAAGAGATAGGATGTATCTTTAGCTGGAATTTCCGTTTGTTGATGAGTTCTAGAGATCTCATTTTAAGATCAAGACACCAGATTTATGGAAAAGGCACCATAGGATTAATAGCAAATGCATTGGCTCAGATCGCAGTCATAGAAAATAGTACAACTTAGTATGCCGACACAAAGCTACGACACTAGGGCAAACTTATAGACCGTTGACTTATTCCGATCTGGACCTTGGCCTAGGTCGAGGGGTTAGTTTACTTGACTGGCATATACAAGATGAATCAACCTAAATTCATATTCAAATCAATATTACTTTAAGCGGCCAGAAAAGAAAAGACAAAGGGATTTCGGGAAAAGTTGGATGAAGTTGTGATAATGCAATAGAGAAGTGGTGATCATCCTCAAGCTCTATTATAAATCGGAAAAGGTCTACCAAAGCTGGGAATAACAAAGACTTTCTAGCCCAGAGGAAACACAAATTGGTGATATTTTGAAAACTGCGTTTATGGAGGGATATTCCTGTGAAAGTATGATGGCCAGATGCGTCAAGGATAACCTTACTATCACACGATTAAATCCCGACCCGCATGCTTTGGCCAAGCTGCTTACAGGAGGAACTCGGTGTTGCTTTGTACCATTCTCTGAAGTATTCTGAAATCCTTCCGAAACTCCGTGATCTAAGGCTGCTTCGGGCTTGAGATAGGCTCCAACTGGATCCGTCACTGAGAGAATCTTTGTGCTCCATATTGACTTATGGAGCAACTCGAAATACAGCCCCCTCCCCAACAACAAAACCCTACATTACATACTGCCCCATTTCAAACTCTGTCCACTTCCATAGCTCTGCGGCCAACTTATCATCTCTTCCAAATTCGCGAAACGATCTGTTTCTTTTCTGCAGCCATTAAAGACAATTTTCCCGCTTCCGTTACGATGTACCTTTTGTCTGGTGGAATGTTTCTCCCCAGGGTCCGCCGAACCATTCAGGGATCGAGTTATGAAGCGAATCAAAAGTAGAAATGATAGTAGCGAACTTGATCTTTTGCGCCTACTCAAGGGTCGAATAGATGTAAATGGCATGGAAAGACTGGTGGGCGCTCCAAGCTCCCCTGAGATATCATCATTGTCGTCGCTTTCACGGTTCCTTACAGCAGTTCACATTTAAGCAGACAAAACGATCCAGACAACTACGTCTGCATTGACATTCTAGTGCTTCTAATTTTTGTCGCTCATTAACTCCTCCACCTCCCACATATTCTGCGTTCCCTCTACTTTAGGGATCCAATCGAATCGCCTCTTGCAGTAATACTCCCTCATTGGCTTCCAATCTCCCGATACACCATCCATTGTCCCGCTCGTAATAATAATGACATCTTCATAAAGGGAGTTAGTCGTGAATAGAGGAGAGCCACAGTTAAAGCAAAAGTGGCGGATGAGAATAGATCCATGATCTTGGGCTTCATCTTTGTAGACTTTTATGTGATCCTTGCCCGAGATTATCTCCAGTTGCTATTGATAATTTAACAGAGTTCTACCTCTTCTGTGATAAGGGAATATTACAGTTTTCAGATAAAACGAGTTTGCCATAAATGAAGAACCACATGCCTTTCGGCAATTATCACAATGGCAGAGGACTGTGGTGAAAGGGGGTGTTCCTGTGACCTCGTATATAACGGAGCCGCATAGGCAGGACCCTTTAATCAGGTGGTCAGGAGTCGCCATTTCCGTTGCGGTCGCAAGTAAAAGTGCTTTACAATAGGAGTGAGAGATAGTGAGCAGGTTGGACTCTTAACAATATATACGAGACTGCATTCTTTGACTACATTAATCAGCAACACCTATCTCCGCTGAACTAGGGACCTAATATCCGATTATTGATAAATTTCAACGTTATTGATTGGTTTAGAAAGAAAAGACCACTCCTTCGCTCACTGACTCCACGGCAAGTCTCGCTGTGGGTAAGATCAGCCGGGCCGATCGGGCTTGTGACATGGACCTACGCAATCGCAAAAGTAACAATAACAAACCTGTGAGTGAGATGCCCTGCACTCGTCCCACCGCATACTTCGCTGAACAATAGGACTAGTTAAGATAAATGAGCGAGGCAGTCCGATCCAAGTTTTTTCCTATAGCATACAGTTCCATTTCTCTCTTAGACTACTCTCCTGTGGTGATCCTGCCCGGTTACTGGGATATACCTGTGCTACCTTCATAAGTTCTAGGAGATCAAAGACCCGGCCTTGCTCCTGTTGCGGCTAATGAGAGGCAACAGTCTTAGCCCAAGATGCATCAGGTTGCGGGCACGGACGTTAAGCGCGGGGCCATAAATCCCTAACGGCTATTTTTTTTATTTGACATGGGATGACGGTTCTGCCCGTGTTCAGTGTAGTAATTGAGGCATGTCCTAGTTAAGGGAGGATTTTGGTAGAATAAGCCCGCCTAATATTTAAACCCGCCTGTCCTTCCTCTCAAGATGCCTTCAGGATCTACTTGCTCCTGCAGAGATTTAAGCTGGGCATAATTCCTATAACTTCCTGTAACATTCTGGTCGCCCATAGCATCGTTCATGAAAAGTGGAAGATAGATATCCCCATTGCTTCCATCAGTTCCCAGCCACGCAGGAATCTCACCCTGGACCCAATCAGTTAAGTCCCTAGAGTATTGGGGCATAACGGCGTCGTATTGTTCGTCAGTCCAAGCACACTGAATCTCCAAGATGATGCGATCAGCATCTGATCCGCCTAGACCCATGGCATTGCCACCTCTAAGTTCCGTTTGTTCACCAATGATAGCAGGAAACGGCTGGAAATCAATTGAGCACTCCGAGGCCAAATTAAAGAAATTTTGAAAGTAGACTTCAGTGACTTCCCGCATTTTGTCTGTAATTTCGTGATAAACGTTTGGATTGTTTGGAATGTACGGGATAGTAATTGACTGTGCAATCAGTAATGATTATGAGGTCGCGACTGCGGGCTCGGAAGTTTGAATTACCCTGAATGATATTCTTGATTGTAAAAGCGCTGCGCTGGCTCCGTTTGCTTGGAGCTACATTTGTCAGCTTGCTTCGGTGCGTAGTATATGTAATGGCCACTTACTAGGTCAGGATAAGACTGTGTTTTTGTTTCTGAAATTAAAGCCTCGATCTCAAGGAAATCAGAGAATGGCCCTGATGTAGGTGGATTCTCGTCATCATAAAAATAAAAGATTATGAATAGAGTGGTGTTTCTGATGGCAAAATCGGTACTGATGATTATAGCCGCTTTCTTGTCCTCCTTGTTGTAAGGTATAAACTCGTGGAGGCAACTAAAAATCTGATCCGCCTTTGAGGATTCATAGATACGCATCCCACCCCAAACGTTGCCAATTGGATAAGTCCGAATCGTGAACTGGGTGACGATACCTGACTTCTGTTAGACTATAAAGCAATAATTAGTGTCGACCATAAGTGGCTTACCAAATTGGCTGCCACTTCCCCTCATAGCAACGGCGAGTTCGGGTTGTGTTGCAGCGTCGACGTTAACAATAGTGCCATTGGGGTTACTACCTCCCAGCCCACTATATTCTTCAAGACGAGGTCAATAAACATCTTGCATGATTCAGGGAAATACTTGCATCAGCAGCCAGCCCAAACTGTGCACTCAAAAATGAAAGCCCGCCCTGTAGAAGGAGGCCACCAACACCAACAATGCCTGGAAATTGTTAGCACAGATTCTTTTGATTGTGCCCAGCCCACTCTTGACCTACCAAGACGCCCGCCAACAACAGTGACACCGCTCTCGTAAAGATCAGTTATCACATCGTTCCATTCACCACCAGGTTTTACATATGCTACCTCTCTGCTGGCATCATATATAGCCCCTTTCATGGCGCTGAAAGAGATCAGAACTCCATCTTGAACAGTTGCATGCCCAACATTAGGATCATGACCACCACTTTTTGCTGTGAAGTTGACATCCGGATACTTGTAAAGGGTTTTCACAGCTATTGCAACATCCGTGGCCGATTCGGGAACGACCACGCAGGCAGGTTTGAGATCGCGGAGAAGAGTTGACCAGTAAGCATTGGTTTTAGAGTTGAAGTCCTGGTTTGAAGGGAAATCCACGAGATTCGGAAGAGATTTTGCAATCTCACTGCATGCCTTTTCTGTAGACTTGTTCGGAGATCCTGCAACAAGCTTCAGGAATAGGAAAACGGATAAAAATACAATGAAAAACATGTTAGCGTCCGAGAGTAGATCTGGATGATTATGAACTATTGCTTCTGACCAGAAGTGTAGAGGAGCGAGAACTCGACAAGCTTATCCTGTCTTATAGGATCTGATCACATCGGTGACACCTCGGCAGGTCAGCGGTATATCAACCTCGGCTGGGGGCCTTTGGATAATGCCAAAACTCCTCCTATTACCCCGCATTGGTTGCGATGCAGATCACCCTTTATTACAGGGGTATTTAATCTACAGGGTAATAGTGGGGACCCCATAGCCGCGCTAAGCATATCGTATTTCAAGCAACGCCTCGGTCCGCGGCTCGCTGAATTGAACAGGCTGTATCAGATGTGCAGAGGCGCATGTCTCCGACTATCTGATCTAAACATGATGTCTTCTGCGATGTGCTAGAAAGCTCTATGGATATCGAAGAGGTTAATCCCAGAAACTCCCTTATACTGAATTTTAGATTAAGACCTTTCTAATGTACTGACTGTCTAACAGGAAAGGACTCTCTTTGTTCAATTGTAGACACCCTTTAGACTAGCTTGACCCAATGGGAGACAAAGGCACATAGTAAAAAGACTAGTAAAGTTCATATTATGGATAAAATTATATATCAGTATCTGCACTCGCCGCCTTATTTAACGTGTAGAAATACTAATATTTGAGAGACTACGAGTTACAAATCTTCAACTATGCTGACTAATAGTAATATCTTGTATATAGTTAATAATTAGAGGGTCTAGCCTAAGCTATATATATATACACCCCGAGCAATGGATTGGTCTTTGAAGCTAGACAATATAGAGCAAGTTGTAAACTAGTTAATAATTATCATTGAAATAAGCAGTCTTAGAAGTTGAAGATTTTTGTAGACCTAATTATATCCTTTATTCAAAGACGGTATGCATCCCCATTCTTCACAATTACCTGGTAACTGTCGTCTCTGAAGTCATCCACGATGGTTGATGCACTATCTGATCCAAAATTCAATAGCTCGTTGCTTTCCTTCCACTCGGGCCACTCCGGGTACTCGCTGGTATCGAGGCCTGTGTTTGGATTCATCGAGTACAGGAAGTTGAGGTAATAGGTCCGAATGCTTTTGGCGGCATAGTTGTCAAAAATGCCATAGAAGACCTGTATGAGATCGGAAGCATGGAATGTACCCATAACTGGTGTTCCTGTGTCATATGTAGCCAGGTATGACCAACATGAGAGTTTTGGGTTAACTTGACTATTGAGGCTCAAGAATGCTCTCCGAGTAAGTGTGAACAACACGTCGCCTAGTAAAGCTGCTCGACGCTTAAATCCAGGGAAGATTTCGTTAAGAAGACCGGTGTCGAACGGGCTGCCGTCGATAATAGCAGTGAGACCAGTCCCATAGGTATTCACAAGATCGTTGATCTGATCCTCGCTCGCACTCTTGAATAGAACGTTACTTAAATATTTCACAAGGTCTTCCTGTGATGTATCGTTGTATTGAAAAAGACTGAAAAGTGTGCCCTCGTCGTTTTGGTCTCCGACTATGAATGGGATTGGAGCATATTTCCCTTCCTTAATCATCACATCGGGACTGTCAGAGAGAACGGTTCCGTCCGGGCGGGGCAGGAATGATAGGGCATTCCCGCTGTAGGAGAGGATTGTCGGTAGAGAGCTGACGGCATCGAGGTACGTTTCGTAGTCCACCTCGCGCAGGCAAGCCAGTGTATCTCCTGACGCACCACAGCCCGCCTGCTCGACAACTTGATCATATACCGCCTGGGCTCGGGAGCTATCGATGCTCTCAGCTGGGAGCATAGTTCCTGAGTCCATGATGCCAGCTCGGAAAAGTGCTTTGCCATTATAGGTATTGTCACCGCCGTATAGGACCATCTGGTCGAGAACAGACATTGATCCTGCGGACTCACCCCAAATGGTCACCTTGTCTGGGTCACCACCAAAGGCTGCAATATTGTCTGCGACCCATTCGAGACCCATGCGCTGATCAAGTAATCCTAGATTCGCAGCTCCATCGGCAAGGATCTCCTTACCACCGAGGAATCCGTATCCACCCACACGGTAATTTACTGCAACAAAGATGAAGGGCTTACTAGTGTTCACCCCAAAGCTTACTAGACCTGAGCCATCATACATAGACGACCATCCTAGCTAGATACGGTCAGTTTGGAGCTCTATTTCGCCAGGATAAAGGGGGCCTTTACCTCAAATGCGCCTCCAAAGATCCAGAAGAGCACAGGTAACTTTGCATCAGCCTTTGTGTTGGCAGGGCGAGCTACCGTGATAGTCAAGCAGTCTTCCGATTGACCCGTCGCTTTCTGGAGAAATGGGGAATTGGCAATAGTACCCAGAATGCTTTGTATAAAGTCTGGGCTCTTGGATGAAGCAAGCGGTTGTGGGCATGCCCCAGCAGCCCCAGTGCCGTCGAAAGTCCCAAGCGAATGGTTGAGGCGCTGTGGTGGGCGTAGTCTGAGTTGTCCAACCGGCGGCTCAGCAAATGGAATACCGCCAAAGGATTCAACACCATCCTTTACGATTCCTAACACCGTAGCAGACGGAGATGGGAGCACAACGGTGGCAGTGTCGGATGCTCGCTTGATGACGGGATTAGCAATGGCATTGCTGGTCCCGAGGACATGAAGTATGATACTGGACTTGAATTTCATTTTGATACAGACGATTGAGACAACCCGCGACGTATAGACGCATGACACTTATCAAAGGATCGTATCAAAACATGGGTCTTAAGTATTATCCTGACGCTCATGGACTTCGGCAACCCCCGCTTCACATGGAATTAATTTCGGGTCAATCTGCCAATCGGCTGAGGACAACGGGACTTGATTCCTTGATCCTAGTTGCAAGCCTCGGCGCTGTAACCCTCGGCGCTGGATGCGAGCCTCGGTAATTAGCAAATTTCGAAGTACTAAGTAGTTTATGCTTGACTCTAGCTCCATGAAGTGCCCTGGACTGCCCTCCATTGGCGGCTACGCTGAGACATCTCCAATGCGGTGATAACATCAAAAATTTATTAACATATCAATCCGATTATCAACAAATTTACCCAACAATAGGAATTATGAATCACACATGCATGTTTTCCATTCCTTCCTTGTACAGGCTTAGAGCATCTTGCAAAAGCAGATTATCGACGATTATCAAGATGTGGCTAAACAAGAATTCTGAGAACACATCGAATAAATAAATCGCCAATACTTCCCAGTGCCCAATAGAATAGTAACAAAGAAAGTTTGAGAATATATCCTAACTTTATTCACCAAACGCCTGAGCTTGAAGTGAGAGATGCTGATAACTTTCATACATCCATTCTTCATAGATGTCTCTTTCTTTCCCGGATGAAGTGTGATCCATTCGGTTCACACCAGCATCTGAAGGCGTGAGGTTCGGGTCTGGGGATTGAAGTACATCGTGCTCCTTCAGATGCCCAAGAAGAGTTTGACGTTCTTCGTTGGTTAGTCCTAAATTTTCGATGAGGCGAGTATTTTGCTCCAGTAACGTGTCCGATTGTTCCTCCGGGATCCTTTTCTTTCGACGGTTTTGTGCGGATGTAACCGAGCTTGGATCGCGAGCTATAGCTCTAGGTGCCTTCTTCCAATTCGACACATGCCTGACTGGCGTATGTGCACGCTGGGAAATGTAGTCCGAATTGTTGCACTCGACGGTGGGACTTTGGGAATGATAAGAAGTCCCTTGCGTAACGTTGACGCAAATAGGTTCTTTCAAAAACTTAATTAAGAAGCCTAGGTGTTATTCACAGGAAATTCGACTCCAATTTCGCCGCAAACTCCACTATAGGGCAGCCTAGAGCAATTTCAGGGTACAAGTATCTGGATTGGCAAGAACAATCCCAGCCTTGAAGGGGGGGGGGTCGGAAGAGATTCCTGCAGCATGCTCCGGATTGTATTGCTGGTACATAGTGTCAATCTTTTCAAGATCACTGAGCCATACGATAGGATATCTAGCAACAAAGCGGGTTCAGTATGAAGGACTTATTACCGATACGTTTGGTAAGTAAAGCTAAACGCCTGCTGGCTTTCCCAAGACCGTAATGCCACCCTCCGGGCTGCTTCCCCAACTATGAGTGTCATTATGGTTGAGAACAAATCGATTGCTTTCAGTTCAGAACGACTCAATAAATACGAACCTCTTCATCATCACCA
>WOFQ01000101.1:0-52442 GCA_012184525.1 Xenoacremonium recifei
GCGCGTTACCAGCGACGCGTACTAGCTGAGTGGGTTTCAAAGCTGCGGCCATGACCCACCCCTAGCGTATCACGGAACCTACCCTGGACCTCAGTGGCGAGAAATTGGGGGAAGGAAAACCACAATGTAGCTTTAGACTACCCTCTTCTTCTGCGATAACTACCTTAGTCCAGCTGAGCACGTCCTCTTGTCCCTCTAGGGAACAGGCAGGTTCGACTCCTGCAGGACGTTAATTAATAAAACAAAACAAAACAAATCTGGTACGTATCGATGCCCAGGGGAAGTTACGTCATCCATAAGTCCTCTGGAATGCGGAATGCCTGCGGAGGTGGAGCACGGAAAAGTCGGGGAAGAAGTCCGAGCGCCGTCTTGAAGCAGCGGCCGGTTTCCTATGAATCCCGTATACTAAGGGGGTCTCAATCTCGACCCCCTTATTAGTAATCCCACAGTTCCGAAGTGCCGGGTTTAGGCTATGAAAAAGGTACCAACAGAAATCCGTATGGCTCATTTTCAGGCATAGTCAGTGCTCGTATTGTTCGTCTCATCGTCATCTTAAACATAACCCAGTGGCACGGTACTGTTAACAGGAGCCGGTTATGAAAATGCCTTGATTGGATGTGTTGATATATGCCAGACTGAACACATTGCCTATCCTCTTGTGTAGTGATCCTTAAAAGCTGGGAGGCATTGTCCTCCGTCTTCCTCTCGATTACACATACGCCTTGATCTTCAAACTAAGGTTGGATCTCAATCTCTTCGTTCCGAGCTTCAATAGCACCCTCGATCTTCTTGGAAGTCAAGTTATCCAGCATTGTGATGCTTTACATCTCGTTAGTGTATCCCACACCATGTTCCTAGGAAGACCTACCGATTGCCCACTCCGTAAGTTTCTGTAGTCTTGAACTTCCTCGCCGGAACTCGTGCCTGAACAATTGTTAGCGTAGATCATAGCGTCTTCAAGACGTGAGTTGGTACCCGAAACAGTTCATCTAGTTCCTTATAGCATGCAATTAGATAAGACCGGGGATTATTAACACTTGAAGTAGTCACAAACCTCGAGAGAACGATCCTGAATCTAACGTATCAGTAATAAGACTTCAAAAATTTCTGCAAACTCCTACCTTGGTCTCCGGCAAGACAAAAAATACGAGGATAGTGGCGAAAAATGCGATTCCCCCGAAAACCCATCCGATATTGGCGCCAATATCGTCTAGGATATATGGCACGCAAAAGCTGACGATAAAGGCCGTGACGACACTAACACAAGTCCATCAGCACAAACTCGATGCTTTATAGAGAAAACTTCCCCTTACTTGAGAGCAATGCCTAAAGACAAGGTTTTCTCTCGTAAGGCTGCAGTTCCCAATTCGGCGGCAATCTATCAGTATTTGAGCATAGGTAATTTATTCACAACAGAATGCACGATCTTACTGTAAACAGCAGAGGGCCCCAGGTGCTAAGATCATTAGCAAGCACGTAAAGATGCGGCAGAAATATCACATACCCTGAATATGTAAAAAAGTAAAGCATCACGCCGGCGACTACGCCTCGCCCGTCGGCAGCCGTGGGATTTGACTTGATGCCGAGACCTGCAACAACAAATAGGAAAGCAGTCTGTCCCAGACCACCCCAGATCAAGACTGTCCGCCTTCCGATAAAGTCGCTGAGAATCATACCGATCAGGCAACCACCCCATCCAATGGTAGCAGAACCAATATTGTAGTCAAATGCATGTGCAGAGAGCCCTACCCTGGCATAAAATCTCGGAGAATCTAGTTTTTCTTCTTAGCAGGCTCTACTAATTGGATACAAGCAGTAACCCACATCCAGAAACAAAACCCTGCCCTAAGAACTGTTGTAACCCGAGCAGACCAGCCGCTATGGATGTCCGCCGAAGGTTAGTGCCTTTCTATCAGCGAGAGTTAATCTTTGGACTGGTTCAGACTGTTATGGCTATGCTTACTGCTAGATCAGTCCACGGTGCTTTCTCCTCGTTATTCTGATACTCATAGATGGCATCAATTTCCAGTTTGGTTAATCCAGAATCAACAGCTTCCTTTGGCCGGAGTCGGTCGAGCACATTGAGCGCATCTTCTTTTCGCCCTTTACCCACTAGCCATCGGGGGGAATCGGCTACAAAGAGTGAGCAGCATTATACTAGCCGAGAGAGAAGCAATTACTCACGAATCCAAAAAGTACCCAGGAAAATAACTAGGGGTATTATGGCTTGAATGGCAACAGGAATAATCCATCTTGACTATGATTAGCTTATTATTAAAGGATGAAAAGAATGAAGAGTAAGAATACCCCTTCTTCTCGAGCGAAGTCGAGTACGCTCGATTGACGCCGGCTGCCATGATTTGTCCAAAAAGATTGAACAGTTGTATAGATCCAACCACCGTTCCACGCATTGCCGCTGGTACTATCTCTGACTGGTAGCCACTGGCCAGTTCAGGGGTTAGCCACTCAATCTTGCTGCCATTGTAGTGGAAACATGATCAGACTTACGTGGAAGTAACTTCTGCAAGACCGACACTGCAGCAAGACTCGTAAGCACTGGCCAAAAATTGAAGATACAGCCTAGTTACCTAAAATAGATGACGATTCTCCCTACAATAAATTGGGCTATGTGATTTGACGTAGACTCTAGGATCACACCAACCCAAGCTATGACTACGACTGCCCAGATAGCACGGCGGTGCCCCCATGGCTCGACAATATATGGTGCAATCTTTCCATTGTCAGTGAAACTTTGACTGCCAAAAATATACTGGTGATCGTACAAGTGATCCTATGAGCTTTCCGCCAAACGCGGAAGATGATGTATATGATGCTCGAGCGGCAGAGAGAGCATATTTGCCTTGGCCGGTCTGGTTCCCAAACTCCTTGTCAAATGCTGGGATGCTCTGCACACCAGAGAAGCTTGTTGTTTCATAACCGAATATAATGTTTATGAGAGCGGTAATCATCCAGGCGGCGAAAAGGCGCCAGGTCATGTTTCTGTAAACGTAGCGGCCTGATTCCACCTTGCTCCTCATCCTAGCAGAAACGTTGGGGGTTTCGGTAGCTCCCATTATGGCGACCAGATTGCCGATTGGTAAGGCGTCCGTGATTCTCTTGAACGGGTTGACGAAGCCATTCGGCA
The DNA here is from genome assembly GCA_012184525.1 of Xenoacremonium recifei. Lineage (NCBI taxonomy): Eukaryota > Fungi > Ascomycota > Sordariomycetes > Hypocreales > Nectriaceae > Xenoacremonium > Xenoacremonium recifei. Next base: position 3,146 of record WOFQ01000101.1, read on the forward strand.
GCCAAGCTTCTGACGGATAAGCAATGTCTTTTAAATGATGAGAGGTCTGCCAATGCCACCATCATTTCTTTGAGATGGTTCAGTTCTGAGGCACGCAATTGCTCCATCGATCTTAGCAATGACAAGCCCCGGCCCAATCCCCGCGCGGGGCCCCAAGTTCCTTTGTTCGCGACTGTCGGGATTCTGAGCAAACCGTGTCGCGGAGCTCGCGGATTTCGCGGACGTCGCGGTGATCGCGGATGTCGCGGAACTAGGGCGTCGATCTCGTCGCTGGCGGACGATATGGTTGGCCCGCTTCGCTGGACGAAACATTGTCACGAGCTCTGAGGTCAGACGCACTGAGGCTAGGACTCCATCTTCCCGCATGTCAATGCGCATGGAATGACCCGGAGAGCAAATCTCTGTACCATGGGTGCAGGAGTTTTCTGTTGCCGATGCTCATATGAAGCAAGCACATCCGCAAACTTTCCAGAATAATATCTCGCAGTTGAACAATTTGACAAAAAGATTTAATCATTGCAAAGCATCGCAATATTCTCAGTTTCTGATAAATAGCTGAGAGCAACAGCAGATAATGGCACCGAAAAGACCTAATTTCCTCATAATCGTGGCTGATGACATGGGATTTTCTGACGTCGGGTGCTTTGGAGGGGAGATCAATACACCAAACATTGACAAATTGGGAAGTCAAGGCGTACGATATACTGGCTTTCATTCTGCCGCCGCATGCTCGTATGTGCAAAGTACCTTGCTGGGTAATAGGACTCATGCACTGACCTCTCTTTTGTAGTCCTACGAGGGCTATGATCATGACTGGGACCGATCATCATATCGCTGGCCTTGGAAACTTGATCGAATTTACCAATTACACAGGGTGGTCCCGATTTGAAGGCGAACCAATGACTGAGAAGGGAAACTTCTACGACTCGAAGCCTCAGCGAGGGATGCCTGGCTACGAGGGGTACCTCAACGACCGTGTTGTGACCCTTCCCGAAGTTCTGAGAGATGGTGGCTATCACACCATGATGGCCGGCAAATGGCATCTGGGTCTGAAACCTGAGCGATCCCCGCATGCTCGTGGCTTTGAGAGGTCCTTTGCTATGCTGCCAGGGAGCTCAAATCATTTCAATTATCGTCCCCAGGGAGAGTGAGCATATAGAAAACCCTTATCAAAGACATCTGATCTCTGTTACTGATATGGACGCAGAATAGAGAACGGAACACCGCAGTTTCTCGACACAAGCTTGATCTGCCTTCACAGCGAGGATGGCCAGTATATTGACCTCGAAGACCTGCCAGAAGATTGGTATTCTTCAAATGGATATGGGGACAAGATGATCGAGTATCTGGCTCAATGGAAGAACGAAAACAAGTCCAAAGGAACGGAAGATCGACCGTTCTTTGGCTATCTCGCTTTCTCAGCTCCTCACTGGCCTCTCCAGGCGCCTAAGGAGTATGTCAAACATTACAGAGGCCTGTATGACGATGGCCCGGAGGTGCTGCGGCAGAAGCGGCTGGCCAACCTGATTCAACTTGGGATGATCAGCAAAGACACCGAAGCTCACCCAGTCGTTACTGACGATCGTGTCGAAGGTTGGGAAAGTTTTTCCGACTTTGAAAAAGAACACTCCTGTCGCGCAATGGAAGCATATGCAGGAATGGTTGAATGTATCGATGCCAACGTCGGAAAAGTGGTCGAGTATCTCAAGACTATCGACGAATTGGACAACACACTGATCATGTTCATGAGCGACAATGGAGCAGAAGGAGCAGCATATGAAGCGTACCCACTGGTCAAAGGACCTCTGATGGAACATATTCGTAAGTACTATGATAACTCTTTAGAAAATATCGGAGAGAAGGATTCTTTTGTTTGGTACGGACCTCGATGGGCTCAAGCCGCTACTGCACCCTCGAGGCTATACAAACTATATACAACCGAAGGAGGCGTGCGAGTGCCATGTATAGCACGTTATCCCAGCTGCTCACCTGATATCAAGCATGAATTTGCTACAGTCATGGACATCGCTCCTACGTTGCTCGAGATGGCTGGCATTGCACATCCGGCTCCTTTGTATCAGGGTCGTGAGGTGGCCTCACTCAAGGGAAAGAGCATGCTTTCATGGCTCAAGGTGTGTATCAAGAGCAAGAGCCGTAACCGGATATGCTGATGTTGTTGTTAGGGAGAGGCTGCGTCAGTGCATCCTTCAGACTTCGTAATGGGTTGGGAGCTTTGTGGACGGGCTGCCATTCGCGCAGGTCCTTGGAAGGCTGTCTTCTTACCGGCCCCTAGAGGTCCACACAAATGGCAACTCTATGATTTGAGTAAAGATGTCGGAGAAATCCATGACCTGGCAACTGTCCATCCCACGAAGCTTGATGAATTATTGGGTTATTGGGATGAGTATGTGAAAGAATGTGGCGTCATACCGCTGCACCCAGAACAGGGTGCCTATCTTGAAGCTACAGAAGAGCAAATGATCGTAAGTCGTAACGATACTGAATACCGATATCAATCATGCTGATCTATTGTGATAGGAAAACGCATGGATTGAGTACGAATACTGGAAGCCTGGTGGTCTGACTGATAGAGAGAAATTCTTCCGAACTCCGAAGCGATTCAAGAAGCCAGGGGTATCATTGAATTAGGAATATCAAGGTATTTATACGGTGGGTTCCTGTAATTTACTAGACGAAAGACGCCAATCAAATATAGCCAGATTCGACGATAGGTTCAGTTGGGATTTAGTTTAGTAGTAAATGTCACCAAGACGGGACGACGATTTCCAGATAATTACTAAACCACTCGTAGATCGAGCCTAGACGAGATGATCTACCTGCCGGTCTTCAGAAATGGTCGATTTTGCTTCCGAGAAAAATGCAATTGATGCTCCCATTCCTAGCTCCTTAATCTCGAATGTGATCACATAATTTCCAGTATGCACAGTCCAGAGAGACATTTTAGTGCGTCCCAAAATAGCACACCTGCAACAATGCAATGACGCGATGGTATTTCCCCGCACCGAGCAAAGTGTGAGGACTCTGCACAAACATCGACGATTGCGTGGCTGACCAGCTGCTGGAGCGAGCGATTCTTTCGACTGCCGAAACAGTTTCAAACCCTCTATATGCACCAGAGAAACTCTAGCCAAGATGGATGGCGCCACTCGCACACCGGGGAGTCCGCAACTCAAAGTCCGCGAGGGGGCCAGCGTTAATCGTAGCCGGGGTTCTAATAGCCGGTCTGGCTGCGCGACGTGTAGACGCCGCCATGTGAGTGAGCCATGTTTGTTTCTATAAAGGTGCCAAATTGAAAATTTTTTCAGGTGCGTTGTGACGAATCTAAAGACATCTGCGGGAACTGTTCCCGGCTCGGCCTCTCATGTTCCTGGTACCATCCCACGGAGTTGTCGCAACGCTCGCGGGTGAACACTGCCTGTGAACGATGCAGAAGGAAGAAGGCAAGTAATTGCATCTTTTAGGAGACAGCCGTTTCTCCGAGTCCCTCGATAATTTCCTTTGACGGAGTCGTGCCAAAGACTGATTGTTCCAGATAAGGTGTACCTCTTCCGAAGCCAACAGTCCTTGCGATCCCTGCAAAACAGTGGGAGCAACCTGCATCAACGCGCGACAAAGACTGAGGATGTCACAAAGCATGTCCAGCCCTAGTAGAGGAACCGATGTGACCTCAGTTGAGGAGACGATCGAACTTCCGAATCGCACCGAACTCCACCGCCTCATCGAGGCCTATTTCCAAGGACCGCATCACTTTTGCTTCTACACTTTCATCCACCAACCCACCTTTACGCAAATGTTCGACAGTGGCCTCGTTCCAAGTTCTCTTCTTCTGATTGTCATTGCTACAAGCCTACACTTCCAAGAACCGGAGAACCCGATAGCAGACCGTTGGGCAGACGAATGCCGTCGCAGGCTTATGGTAGAAATATTCTCGCCTCCGTCTACCACAACACTCCAGGCGCTCCTTCTTTTGCAGAGATACGAGTGGCATCGCGCATCACACATCAGCGCTTGGTTCTTGTCCGGACTCGCTGTGAGACTGGCCCATGGACTACAGCTCAACATTGAGATTCTTGACCAGGCTAAAGTTCCCGTCACCGTCAGGGAAACGAGGCGCCGACTGACTTGGAGTTGTTTTGTCATGGAGTCTATGATCGAGAATGGTCGCAGACCCTTCAGTGGGCTGGATGTCTCTTCCATCGAAGTCAGGGTCCCCTGCAACGAGATGGCGTTCCAGTCAGGTTTAGAAACTAATATGCCGGAACTCTTACATCTTGCCAACGACGATATCTACCTACCAAAGCATGCCCCACAGGTTTTGGCGTTAAATGAATCTCAATTTCGCCCTGGAATTTCGGCTTTCCTGGTCAAGCTAGCAACATTGCGGAGGGAAATCCTGGACTACACACTCCCGTTTCACCCAAGGAATAAAGGAAAAATCCCCAACACTCTTCCGTGGGCCTCAGACTCACCGTTTTTCATCTTCGAAAGAAAGTTAGAATGCTGGGACAAGTCACTTCCCGAAGACTTGAAATTTAGAACAGAGGTTATGTATAACCGCAAGCCTCAGCTTGTGAGCTTTGTAACCATGCACTGCCTCTTCCACGGCTGCTATTGCGACTTGTACCGCATGGCCTCTTACATCACGGCCTCAACTCGAAACTCCGCGCCAGGCTCAGTTGCTGAGCCCCCAGATACGTTTCTTCAGACTTGTCGCCGAGGACGTCTGCAACACGCGTTCTCCATCTGCAAAATCATATCTCAAAGCCTGGGGTACCACACATCGGACCACGACCCTTCTGTTGGCATTACCATAAGTCTAGCAATGCGAGTGTTGGTTATAGAACGACAGGCGCAGGACGCAGAGGTCCTGGGCCTCACGAGCGAAATGATTTTCGAATATCTGAACACGGCGGTACAGTGTGCTAAGAAGATAGCCCGCCGCTCTATTCCAATAAGAGAACTGGTAAGATCTCTTTTGCAAACACCTATTGTGGTTTCGAGTTCCAACTGATATCGGATCAGTTTGTATCCGTCTGCGACTTAGCTAGACAATATGGCTACCATGTTGACTTGGAAGGCATTGCTGAGTAGCTCCTCCCAAATTGCTTACTTGTGTCATTGATTTGGCTGACGATGATGGTTAGATCAAGCATTGCCGGGATGCAAGCTGGACAAGTACGAGAATCATCACCAAGCCTGCGAACGTATGGCACATTTGGCCGAATCCAAAGCTCGTTGGCCTTGCGTGAAGATGTCAACGCTCCTGCGGCGTCAACAGTCAATGACAAAGAGAGTGACTTATTCGCTAATCTGGGTCCCTCAGCTAGCCGACCTCAACTCAACGAGGCTTCTCAACCTGGAATACAAGGTGTAGTTCCCGATACGGAGGGACCCTCGTGGAGTTTGAATCCTCCGTTCATTCCCTACGAAACCTATAGCCCCGGAGACGCAGCCATGGCATCGGGATGGGGCGATGGAACACTGAACTTCTCCATGATGCCTTTGCAATTTGACTGGATGCATCAGAGTCTGGGGTTTGATTTCGATATCAGCGATATGTACGAGGGTTCGCAGCAAACAGAGTAGGCTATTCAAGTTGTGATTTTGGAGTGGCTGTCGCGAATGCTGAAGCCGGCCTGTAGGGCGGAGAGGAGTGAGCCAGACAACAAATTGAAGTTCGGGAAGATTATTTAGACGTAATTGCAAGGATGGGTGACCAAAAACTTTGGGATGTAATATTTGCGCTGAACTTCGGTATCCTTGTATCCTTCTCCGTCTTATATTTAAGGCTATGCTCGGGCCATAACATTTCCAAAGAAACGTGTTTTATTTTAACTGAGGCTTTTCCCGCGCATATGCAACCGCCGGCTTACCGGCCCCAGGATTGCGACTGTCGATGTCGAATAAACCGGTGTAACGGATTAAGTCTCCCAGCTTTGCAAACCCAAAGCTCCGAGAATCGAAGTCAGGGCTCTGCTGATTGAGACGGTTGCCGACCTTGGCGAGATTTGCCCATCCCTCCTCATCGGAAGTCCCCGCGACCGCCTTCCGCAGCTGTTCTAGTTCCTCTTCACTCATGTTCTTTGATGGTGGTATTTGTGTCGGAGATGTTGGAGAGACACTAGAGCCCACGGTGGGTAGCCCAAGCTGCTGTCTGATGGTAATATTCTCGAAATAGAGAAACTTATCACAGGCCGAGATAAAGGGCTTCGGTGTCTTCTGTTCCCCAAAACCGTACACAAAGAGGCCAGATTCGCGGATACGGGCTGCCAGACGAGTGAAGTCGCTATCACTGGAGACGAGGCAGAAACCATCAAAACGGCCAGTATATAGGAGGTCCATAGCATCGATGATCATTGCAGAGTCCGTTGCATTCTTGCCCTTTGTGTACGCGAACTGCTGGATAGGCTGTATCGAGTGTGTCAGAAGTATACCCTTCCAACCCGTCAGATGGTCCTCCGTCCAGTTGCCATATGCCCGTTTCACAAAGGAGGTGCCGTATTTCGCAACCTCCACGAGAAGGTCGTCAGCGATGCTAGGTGTCACATTTTCGGCATCGATAAGGACCGCCAGCTTATGATCAGCAGTCATTTCGACATGTATCATAAATCGCGATCTCCTGCTGTGGATGGGTTTGGGTTGAGGTTGAGATTAGGTCAAATGGAGAGGTTAGCTTTAGAAATGCAGGAGATGTGAACAGTCGTGTTACTGCCGACTTGAAATTCCTTGGCCTCTTGAAGCTGTCGTGGGAGCGGCAGTGTCGGGTAAATATTTCAAGGGCAGAGTGTAGTGCCCTGCACAACCCCGCCAACGACCACCTTGTGCAGATAGCCTATACTCAATGCGTAACACTTCTTGGTTTTCAGCTCGCAGAATTATTTCACTGCCTGCATTCACCTATCTGTAACTGATGAATAGTTGGCCTCTAATTTTAGAGATAATCTTGAGGCCTCCGACATGTTGAGGCCTTCCACAGATTGAGGCCCCCTACAGGCTGAAGAACCTGACAACATATTGAGGTTCTCGACCACTGAAAGTTATTTATAGGGAGTCTCCCTGTTCTATTTCTGGCTCTCTGCCTAATGTGCCAAGTACCACGCGCATTGGCGTCCAACACAGCTCTCTGCGGCCCCGCACCGTGGTTGCCAGTCCATCTAAGCATAAGATCGGGAATATTCGCTTAGCACGGCAGCGCAACAAAAGGACACATAAATGGGAAATTTAACCTGCTCCTCCGCTAATGGTTTCACCCTTTCCTGGCCTTCAATAAAAATGGGAAAATAAGAAAAGAGCCAAACAACACGATCAGCATCTATCGCAGAACTCGAGATAGTTGTCTGCACCTTTAATGATCAAGAAGTTACACGTAATCATGCAAGATAAAAGAAAGAAAAGGGGTGCCGGGTTAGTCGAGATTGGAAACGCCAGCTTACGCTGAAGCATGCAAATAACATCATCTCTCAGCCATGCCAAGCCACTTACCTCAAGAAGAAGTCAGACCTAAGGAGCAGCACCAGGGAGTTTTGGTCAATTTTCAATACCTGAAAGAAAGCCGTACGCGGACAGCTATTACCTAGGAACCACGAAGTCATATTCACAATGGCAGCGACACGCCTAAAGGTAGAATCAACACTACACCATACGACATAGAAATTTGGAACACCGGTTGGGAAAGATCCTTGGTGTAGTCTCGTCAAGGCAGCTGAAGCTATGGTCAAGATCTCGGAAAAGTGATGTAGAGCGTAATTAGCGTGCTAAAGAGCCCCGATCTTTCTTAAGTTAATAGAGGCGGAGGATCGAGTCATTGGGGTTGTTTGAGAGAGGCTGGCAGGAAATTTTGTAAAGCTTCTCCTTACCAAAACGAAAATTTTGGGATGGACCACACGGTGCCTAAGCCACATGATGGATGGCCGAGAACTGCACTGGAGGTATAATACGCTTATTCTATTGCGAGAAAAGAAGACAGTGTGACATCAAATTTGTTCTGAGGGTTGCGCGATTTCTTGCCTGCTTTCTCACCGCGATGATATGATTTTTTTTCCTGATTGGCGTCAGTCACATGATGTGAACCAATCGGACTTCGCGTCCCTGCTATATAAATAATATCAAATGAATTAAATATTGTCAGTTTTTCAACAGGTATTATTTGCTGTATTTCATTCTTTGGATGTCTTTGACTCCAGCAGGTATTTGTGGTAGATAGACAAACCCTGTGACACATTTTTTTTAGCATCATTGGTGGGCTTCATGGCGATAAGCGAAGAAGACAATCGGGACATGTCACATGTAGGTAGTAGTTTTGTTGTTGAAGAAATCAGACTTGCAGAGCTTTAGATTTTAAAATCCAACATGCCTCACTCTTTTTGGACTGAAATGTCCCATATGTTCTGGAGCGTTATTTACTTTCTACGAGCAAAGGTTGGAGACTTAAGGCTCACGGCTGATTTTTGAGATATTTTATGCAATATTGAAGTAGTAGCTGAAGGATGAAGTGATGATGAAAGACGACTTATTATTTGTATTTAGCTCATGCATGATGCCAATTCTCGTTAAATTTTGGGATGTCGAGTTGCTTTTATTGTTGCCTGGAAAGTCTTCAACAAGATGTATGGATGCGAAACGTTCGAGATTTCGGTGTCCCGATCATTTGACATCTTCTGCACCGTCACTCATAAGCTGTTACCTCGGACCATGTAAAGTAGGACAGGGCTGCGGAGACTGAGTTCGAAGTAAAGACTTTTGGAGTTGAGCATTATGCGTGCTCTCAATGTCAATCATGCGGCAGGAGATCTGATGGTATGCTGCATTTCTGAAGCGAGGACGGGGCGAGAACTGTGTTCTCGCGGACGGAACACAGTCTGGCCTCCTGGGAGGAAATCCATTTCAACTTCGGATAGATGCACTGAACTATGCTGACCAATGGTCATCATTGGTTGCAACCAGCTTTCGCATTGGTGACGGAAAGTTATCTCCGACGAAGTATGACGAAAGACGTTTTAGTGGGCTTTTGGACCTTCGGCACGAATGATTGACCTAAAATATTGTTGCCTGAGGCTCAACTTACGGAGAGCCGTTCCGTTTGTCATCACTGGTTCCGCGGAACCAGCACGAGCGAGAAATCTTCTCGGTCCCAAAGTGCAAGTCTGTGTTTTAATTACATCCGAGCTCTTGCCTAAGATTATTGCTCAAAATACTCACCATATGGAACAACATCGTAATATCCGGAAGAGAAAGGTACGCTACGCGATGAAAACGGCTCTTCATTGCTGTGTCTAATGTATGATGACGCTGCTCAGGCTTGCGATCTTTGTTACAACAAGAGAATCAAATGCGACGGACAGACACCACGATGTTCCCACTGCATTGTATACGAGTCCGAGTGCACGTTCAACGCCACGAGTCGAAAAGTCTCAAATCGCAAACTGAAGCCAAGGAATGTAGAGACAGACCTTCTATCCCGCGTTCAGAGCCTGGAGACTAGCCTGAACACACTACGCGACAGGTTCGACGGATTTGAACATGTTACATCATCCCAATTCTCTACGACGACTTCCGAGACCGGAAGCCTTCTTAAAGCGACTTTGTCCGATCGAGAAGTTTCCCAAATACCCATGGTATTGCCGCCATACGAGTTTGTCGCGTCAATGGTCCGACGGTACTTGTCAACTTCCAATGCTGCACTGCCTCTCTTTCATGACGAGTCTCTCCTCCAGATGGTGGAGAGATGGTTTTCGGAACCAAAGTCACGAAGTACGATCGTCTGGGCTGCCATAAACGTTGTGCTCGCGCTAGCCCATCATGGTGGTTATGCCTGTGCTGTTCCAAGACCCAGCAGCCCTGTTGACTTTCTGAATAATGCTCAGTCAGTTCTAACGGCTGTCATTATGGGTGACTTAGACCTTATTAATGTACAAATACTCCTGGGATTGGTGATTCTTTTTCAGGGCACAGACAACCTACAACCCGCCAACGTGCTGATTGCGACAGCTCTGAGTCTAGCCCATAGACTTCAACTAAATTCCAGGCGGAGCTCAGAGCACTTGGAGCCATCTTTATCTGTGCAGCGCTGCCGAGTGTTTTGGATGGCTTATGTGCTTGATCGAGACCTCAGTATGCGAGCTCGAAGATGTCCTATCCAGCGCGACGACGACATTGACGTTGAGTTGCCTCCTGACGAGAACCTCTCAATCTTTTGGTTCACGTCAAGCGGGCCTGCTAAAATGAACCTTCTTCGGATCCGTGTTGAACTTGCCCGAATCCAAGGAAAGATATACGACTGCTTTTTCTCTGTCAAGGCACAGAACGCATCCTCTGAGGAAGTCTCCCACAATGTTGCTGCACTTTTGGCCTGGTTGGATCGATGGACCGCGGGTATCCCACCAGAGTATGAGGCTTCAGTCTTAGCTACGGCCACTGCACCTCAATTTCCTAGATTCTTTGGAGTTGTTTATGCTACGCGTCTCTCATGCCGCAGCCTCCTTGTACAAGCCCACATGATGAATTCGCAGTGGATTAGGACTTTACAAGTATATGGGGCAAAGGCAATAGAGGGTGATTATAATTGTCAAGCTCCAGTACCCAAACACTGGCAAATACTCGTGGAGGAGTCTCGGAGCTATATGCAATTGTTTCGGAGTATCTCTTCGAAAGACTCATCATTCATTTGGTATGTAATGACTATTCATCTCTTGAAACAAGTCAACAGCCTCTACTTGAACTTCTGGTGCTGACGATATCTTCTCAACCCTCTAGGATGACGATATGTCCCTACATCACTGGTCTATTTTCCCTTATAGCAAACATCATATTCTATCCAGATCACGCGTATCTCAGTACTGACAAAGAAGAAATAGAGGCAGCGTTTCTTTTTGTCGACCAAGTTGTGAAGGAGACGGGCGCGGACGTGTTAAGCAACGTGTATGAAGCATGCAGAAATTTTGCCGTCTGTGCATATGCCATATCTAAATGAGACGTGAGCGAGGTTTAAAATGTTTATTCATAAAGTTTAAAGCCAACGGCAATAGTGTACCGATAGATATTAGTTGTTTAAACGGCGCTGATCAGTCCAAACCCAAGAAACCCGCGCCGGTTCCGTTTTCATATTTACAAGGCAGGATGTTCAACTACCTGGACTAGCTACCTGCAGGCACTTGATTTGAATACCGAACAAGACCTCGAAAAGAGATGCCATGCTCGCTTTTGTAGCTCATTTCTACGTGACTTAGAAATTCACAGCACGTACAATCAACACAATGCGCCTAGCAAAAGTATCATAAAAGTGCCTTAATGTTCCGCGGAGTACAATCTTTGTCAAAATGACCGTGATTAGTAACAACTATCCGTTTTTAAGTTCAACAGGTCGTAGAAATAGACTTGCTTTCGTGACTGTTTGGATTACTCCATAGTTGCGCCACTAACGCAAAGGTTCCGCGGAAGCTGGAAGCTCCTCTTTTGCTAACCAGGAATAGATATGATGAGAAAATAAGATCTGCTTCCGCGGAAAGAATAAACAGGAATTTGTCATTATAGAACATCAAAGAACTCCTTAACTGGAACGTTTTGTGGCCACCATAATTCCTATAAGAAGCTGGGACGGGACACACTTCAACCTGTCGATTCCTTTTGAACAAGTCAGTGAACTCTTTCCATTTATTAAAACCATCTGATTCTTAACTTAAATGACCATGGCAACGTTCAAGGCTTTCCCAGCGCATCTTTCTTTCACGAAAACATGGCATAGTAAACCTTACCCAGCGATATCGCCTACCAGACCAGAACTTTCGGCTACGACTAAGAACGTTGTCATCACCGGGGGCGGTACGGGAATCGGGAAAGCGATTGCAATCGCGTTCGCTCAGGCTGGCGCTACATCGATTGCTATTCTAGGAAGACGAATCGACCGTCTTGAGACTGCGACCACAGAAATCATTGCGGCAGGATCAACCTCCAAGGTTTTATATGAGGTCGCGGATTTAACGAAACGTGCTACTATTGACGAAGCACTGGGAAGAATTGTGCAGAAGGTTGGCAAGATCGATGTGTTTGTTTCGAACGCTGGAATGCTGCCTTCAGAGAAATGTCTCCTCGATTTTACCGAGACGGAGTTCCGGAAAGGATTCGAGCTTAATGTTGTCAGCGCCTTCAACGCAGTCCAGGCATTTGTACCACTTGCAGCACCAGGGGCTATGCTTTTCAATATCTCCTCAGTCATCGGTCACATGGCATATATGCCCGGCATGTCACTTTATGCCCTTCATAAACTTGCTATTGTCAAAATGATCGACTATGTCGCCGTCGAGAACCCTGACCTGCATGTTGTCCACGTGCATCCAGGTATTGTCAACACCGAGATCAATGAAGACCGAAGTCTCGGCCAAGACGAACGTAAGACCCTTCACTCACACCATTTCCCTTTCTCACTGCAACAATCGCTAACCGGAGGCGGTTCTAGCTGAGTTACCGGGTTGTTTTGTCACTTGGCTGGCGTCACCCGAAGCAAGGTTCTTGAAGGGGAAGCTGGTATGGGTTAACTGGGACGTAAACGAACTGATCTCTCGATCTCAGGAGATCCAGGACTCTTCTCTATTCACAATTCAATTGGAAGGTGTACCCGCGTAAACGTGGGGACATTTTCTTAGGGTAATGGGTTGTGGATTTGGTTTCTACGTCGTTCACCAAATCCAACAAGCGTTGAAATAGAATTAATTCTAGAACGTAAATTTCTTCTTAAATCTTCCCATAATTGCTGTACCTTGAATTACAACGTGGCAAAAGGAATCGCTCCACTACGAACATAACGGTTCACGATCTTGGATGATGAATAGGAGCTCCATCATTAGCATGTACTTGATACAGAGCAATCTGTTCAGCTTTTACTAACGTAACTAGAAGCCAAAGTTCACTGTCTGAAGCTATGCTGCGTCTGAAACGGAGACTAGTCGCTCTTATAATAAATGATAGCATTACTAAAATATCATCATTCCTGTGCTTAAGGAATCATCTCAGACTTATCTCTCGAGTAGATAATCTTGGATGTTTCTCATCACAGCTTAACCTTGGCCTTTAATGCGTCAATCACTTCCCAGGCGCCTCGATCGCCTGAGGTGATGGCCCCCTCCATATACCCCTTCCATAAAAACGCTGTTTCAGTGCCCACAAAGTGGAGGTTCTGAAAAGGTTCCCTCAACGCATCACCTAGGCGACCCCAAGTGCCTGGGCCAGGGCAGGGAACTGGGGCACCACCGCTCCAAGGCTCAGCCATCCAGATGGTCTCCTTAGCCTCGACGTAGTCCCTCACAGCCGCTCGCCCATCACTACCGGAAAGCGTAGCGATTTGCTCGACAACGGCCTTCCGACGGTCATTTTTTGACAGTTTGGACCATGCGCGGCAGTCATCTCCGACGACAAAGCACGTCAGCGAGTATTGGCTGTCTTGATCAGATGACGTGTCTCGCGAAAAAGTGACTGGACCGGCGACGCTGCAGAAACCGCCGCTGAGTCCAATGCTACGCCACCAAGGCTGCTTGTATCGGAGCATGAACTTGGCGTAGTCTCCGAGAAAGGTCGAGTTTGCGTATTCGTCCTTGTCAGCCGGCAAGGGGGGGTCGAAGGTGATGGTGCGGTACAGGGGAGTTGGGATGGAGACGATGACCTTCTTTGCCTTGAATCTACGACCACCGTACGTCTTGACGATGACCTGGTTGTTTCCGTGCTGTGAGATAGCTTGGACGGGACAGTTGAGATACACAGAACCGCCCTCCAAGCTTTCCGCCATCCGGATGGATATTGTCTGATTCCCTGCCGTGATTAAACTTTAGTTCCGTGTTGTCAAGGGGAGTAAATTCTGGCTCAAAGAAGTCTCACCCTGTCGAAGCCTGAGATACTGGGCACCATGACGATGATCGTTACTCAGGCTATCGAGGCCAAGCCCGCTTCTGACGTAGTCCAGAAAGTACAATGTACTGATCTCCCTCGCCTCGACCCCGAAGAGTGCAGCTACCAAGATCCTCACGTCATCCCAGCCTGCTGTACCCTCCTTAAGTCCATTTTGAACTAGCCAGTCCGACAAAGGCATGTCTTGGAACTCGGAGTTACCCTCCTTGACATTGTATATATCTACGCTCGCAGCTGCAGCATCGATAACCTGCATGATACTTTGGAAGTCTTTGTCTTTTGGCGTCGACTGATGAGAATGTGTTAGCAAGATTACTGCTTAAAGCGTATGGGAAGGCAAAGCCTACAAGAAATTTGGCAGCCGACGCGTCAACACGATGCGTTTTACCAGATCGATCCAACAAGACATCCAGCCCCCGCCGATACTGTATGATCGTGTCCAAACCAAATTTCCGAGCGAGACTGTGAATTTTGGGTTGAGTATTGTTGTTCATCCACGCCGCACCAGCTTCTGTGGTGCTCTCTCCAGGGAGAACCGGCTTCGACCACGTCTTCCCACCTACCCGGTCGCGGGCTTCAAGTATAATACAAGAATATCCTTTTTGCTGAAGCTCTGTTGCTGCCATAAGGCCGCTAAGACCGGCTCCCACAACGATCACATCCGTCTCGACTTCGAATTCAGTGGGTGATCTCTCAGGCGGGCAAGGCACCGACGCTATAACATTCATCTCAACTAGGAGACCCGGCAAAGCCAGTGCGGAGACAGGGACTAGCGTTGCCGGTACATCATGACCGCCCTCAGCGTCGAAGAACTCGCTGACGAGCCTCGAAACCGTGTTGTTGTCGGGGTCGTGGTTGACGACGTAAACGGTGCCGCTGATCACGTTTCGCGGCAATGCCCCGGCCGCGGCCAGACACCCACGGATGTTCTTCAGCATGACCTTGCACTGACCCTCGAGCGTTGGTGGAATGTTCCCAGACTTGTCGAGCCCGATCTGGCCAGCCGTGTGGATGAGGCGCGCGGGTTCGTCCACGACACTGACGTGCGCGTAGCCTTGAGGGTCGTGGATGCTGGGCGGGTTGATGAACTTGGCACTCATTATGCTTCCGTGACAATGTAGGGGTGCTATTTCTCTGACTCAGGGTTAGGTAAGGTGACGAACGAACGGATCGAGATGCGCAAGATGCATATTCGGATTTCGTCAGATATATGTAGTTGTGTCGCTAGACTAGAATTCTCTAATCCTGCTATTTTAATATCGTATCTCTTTGAGCCGGCTAATGCAGCGTGATAAGCGCGTCTATAACCTTTCTAGTGGACGTGGGCCTTGCGTCGCATCGGTCTAAAAGACTATGCATCTATTGTTTCACGTCCCCACGCTCTTAATACGTACATCCGATTCCAGCAGCAATCCCGGGCTCTCGAGGTGTTTAGGGGCGACTGTCTCGTGTCAGGATCATTGTTGCAACTTGTTTTGAAAGACAGAAACAACGTTGCCAGAGGTTCAGTTCACGCCGTCAATCGATGAGGTATTCATAGTAAAACCGGCTTTGCCTATTCTAAGAAAACGGAAATGGGCCGCTATCGAGAGACCTGTTAGTAATCTTCAGCGTCATGACTAATTCCAACGTATGTTTCCATAATGACAGGCCGATAAGCGCGTCTATCTTTATCCGGTATATTCTCCCTATCGTCGCATTGTTTCCCCCTACGCCTCCGCATCGACCTTTGGTCACCACGCAACTTGTTCTTCTTATCCGATGGCTTCGGCTAGAGTCAAGCGGTTCGCCTCGCGCTCCACCAC
This sequence comes from Xenoacremonium recifei, assembly GCA_012184525.1. Lineage (NCBI taxonomy): Eukaryota > Fungi > Ascomycota > Sordariomycetes > Hypocreales > Nectriaceae > Xenoacremonium > Xenoacremonium recifei. Next base: position 18,865 of record WOFQ01000101.1, read on the forward strand.
CGGCTGTCTTACCTGCCGCATGCGTCGCAAGAAATGCGATGAGCGCAAGCCGGATTGCCTGGGGTGCGAGCGAAATCAACTCATGTGTTCATGGGCTGCGGCCAACGAAGGCCCCGTGCGGAGAAGCGAGTCGTGGCGGAAGCTGATTGCCTCGGGATCTCGCTACCAAACATCATTTGGATCTACATGTTACGCCACTGAAGAGTCGTCGATGTCGGAATTAATAGTCGACGCTCCCTACTACAAGGCTCGCACCCCCTTCTCCGGTCCGCAGACGGAGGGCCTGGCGCTGCTCTCACCCTCGTCGCCGTGGGCTGGTAGATTCCTGGCCGGCAACGCCTCGACAACACTGCTCGGCCACTTCGTCCAGGTCAGCGCACAGCAGCTTTCGGGGCGAGTCAGGCCCGAGAACCCATTCCTCATCCACTTTATTCCACTCGCTTACTCTCACGACCATGTTCTCCAAGCCCTTCTTGCCGTCAGCGGTGGTCACCTGTACTATAGTCTTCCACGGTTTGAGGGAGCTACCAGGTCCCACTATGCTGTTGCACTTCGTAGCGTCAAACACAGTCTCTCCGGCTGGACGAGCAGGGCCCCGGCCGACATCGTCGCTTTGCTCGCAGCCATCACATTGCTGTGCATTTTCGAAGTGGTCATTGGCAATACGGACGGGGCCCTGTTTTACCATCTACGTGCGAGCCGGGAGCTTCTTCTCCATTTGCGGAAGCAGCCTTTGCTCAGCTCTCTGGCCCATGACTTGGACTTCCTGGCTGAGCAGTATGCATTCCTGGCCATTTGTGCCAACATCACTTTGCGAACCGACTTTCCCCTTGATAGAAGCGTGCCGTTAGATGGGCTCGTTCGATCGCTGGAGAACTTGAATTGTAATACCGCGAGTTACGGCGTCATGTTCGGCCATGCACACCAGCTCTTCGGTGTGATCCCACGCATTATGCAGAGCGCTCGCCAGACACTTGTTGACGGCATCGACTGCGATATAGCAATCAAAAAGAGCCTCTACGAACGTCAGATCCTAGACTGGCATCCGGAGCGTCGCCCCTCCCCACCTTCAGGTTTCGAATTACAGAAAGGTGTTCCGCTAACAGGCGACCTTCTTGCTGAGATGGACACGGACTCGCAAGTCATGGGTCTGATCTATCAGCAAGCTCTTCTCATTTTCCTCGCCTCTGCCTTTGACGACCACCGAAGTCCCTCCCCCGATACAGAGACTCGAATCGAGGGCTACCTAGAAGAATTTCTCCAGAGGCTTGATTCCATCCCAAAGGGGTCTCATATGGTGACGACTCTTATGTGGCCCATCTTGATTGCCGGCTCCTGCATGCGACTCTCAAGCCATCGACGCTCGGTGGCTCGCTTCCTTGCGGAGTCGCCGATCTCAATGTGGAGTTTAAAACGCATCAAGGAGCTCTTGTTCTGTCTCTGGGACGCCCAGGACGTGGAAAGCTCTATCTACGGCATTTATGGTCTTGAATGCATGATGCGGAGGCAATGCCTCAATATTTGCGTCGGCTAGTAACGAGACCCTTGGGTTCATAAAAGTCCCTAGTGCTCCGACATAAGCGAAATGTGTTCGTGAAAATCCGTATAGAGACGCTGGAGGGTCCTAGTTCAAGAGTGTTTCTTGTCTCTAGTTAGGAATGCCTGTATGGTCCATCTACTACAAAATAGTGGCTTTGAATTGTCAGTTTGGACTGGAAGGTCATCTTTTCTCTCTCCACTCCGTGCTTAATGCGCTCGTGGATCCATGCCATATGTAGCTTGAGTGCTGTTCGAGTACCCAATTGACCCTCGAGCTTGTCTTATCTGTAGCTCTTCTATTGCTGCGTAGTCGTTATCCTTCCAGCGCGTATGGGGGTGTGGGCTTGATCGTTGCCTTGAGAATTCTCGATCAAAGTATAAGAGATGCTAGTGAACAATTTAGATAGGGAATTCATCTTAAGAGGTGGTTATGTACAATACGCCGACCTCAGAATTTGGGACGGTAGCTTTATTATATGACCACGGCAAAAAGACAATGAAACATAACAAATAATTTGCGCAGATAAAACATAAAGGTTATTACTTGATACTAGTCCTCGTCTGGCTTTCTTTTACAGGCTTTATGCTGGAGCGGATTGTGTCGCGAGTTGTGCTATTTCTTTTGTTTCGTCTGAAGCTGTGTTTCTCTCTTCTGCCCGGCGGCTTGGACTCTGATAGAAATACTTACGCGTTGTCGACAAAGCCCCCTGTAGGTCTTTGGAGATAGGTTAAGCAAATGTAACCGCCTAGTAAATATATCTAAAATCCGGGTTTTCAAGATCCGTTAAATCGTCAAAGGCGTGTGCGAGTGTTTCGTCCCGCATGTATAGTGCATCTTTACGCGCATTCTAGCGTTTCAAATGCCAACGAAGAGCAGCAATGACTATAACTAAGACAGTATAGCATCCAAGGTGAGTTGAGAAGGCAATGAAGTAACGAGGCGCATCTCTAGCAAGGAAGACTTGGGGACCTGGGGGTAAGGTTAGTTAACTGATGGAAATTGAATTTCTTTCCAGAGATATGTAACGTACCAATAGCTGCTGCTGTCGCCCAGGACACAAAGTTCGCGGCGACAACTGTTGCCTTTTTTGTCTGGCCAGCCACATTGCGACTAATCATCGAAAGAGCAAGGGTTTGCGCAGACCAAAAAGAGAGGGTAATATAGTAACTGATCAAGAGCCCAATACGGGTGGCCTCGTTTTTGTTTTCGACAGTCATCAGGACAATTGTACCAATGAAGGATCTGCAAATTACTTGTTAGAATTGTGATAAAAACGAGGGAAAGACTGGGACTTATGGGATGCAGAATAATCCCATGACAAGGAGGTTCTGACCAGTCTTTCTGACCAGCCAGATAGTGGAAAACAGGATTAACATGATATAGAACCCAAGAACCATAGCGAGTAATTGAGTCTGTAAAACAGTGAAATGAAATCCCTCGATAATAATGGCCTTGAATGCGCCGAGCCCACTCGTCGGTAGAGTCGTGCAAATAGAAATAAGACAATAGCCCCAGGTCTGAGGATCGCGAAGTGCCTCAATCGCCTGTTCTTTTCGGAATTTCTTGTTTTGTAAGCTTGTCTGGTTTTCTCGGACTCGTTCGACCATAAGCTTCTTATCAGCCTCTGTGAAGCATTTAGCGCGTATGGGGGAGTCGGGCATCCAAAAGTAGATAAAGATACCCCAAAACACCGTAAAGCCACCATAAGTAATAAAGAGTGCCTGCCACGACTTTAACGGCCCGCTCTTTATTAAGGCAAAGGAGTAAGCCAGAAGACCGCCGACTATTTGCTGTCCTCCATTCATCATGTACCTAGAACACAATGCGTTAGGGGATATTGGACAAAGGCTCAGGCTAGACGCTTATACCAGTAAGAGACAGCAGCTGCTTGTTCGGATCTTTTATACCACATTGCACTAAGTACCAAGATTCAGTACCGACCGCTCCGAAGCTATATGGGAAATAATTCTAACCTGAGAACGACAAATGTTGGCTGACAGCAGGTTTCAAAGACGCCAAGCAGCGTACGAACGACCACAAGGCTCTTGAAGTCATGGCAGGCTGCGTGGCAAGCAAGAACCACTCCCCAACAGATGATGTTAAAGGATAAGTATTTCGCGATAGGTACCCGTTGCAGGATCAGGTTTGTCGGATATTCACAGACAAGCACCGCGATATAGATGCATGTGGTCAACCACGAAAACTAGGGAAGCATAACGTAAGAAATTGCAAGAAACAAGATACTCAAGATGTTCACTACCTGTTGGCCAACAAGGTGATTATCGGTGTTGAAATCCATAATAGAAACGAAAGAGATGGTGCCTTTGTCAAGAGCTTGCATGAAGTACGTGACGATCATGATCAGAAGAACCCTGCGGTCAATCATCCTTTTCAGCCGTTTGTTGGTGGCCTCGTCAATCTCAACGAAGCCATCTCCTGCATACTCAGCAAGTTCATGGTCGATTCTCTCGGCCTTGAGATTCAAAGAATGAACTGTCTGGGTATCGCCAGCGACATTGGCATTCTCGATTCGGATATCGGAGGCGACGGTCGGGACAACATCCACACTCGCGCCCATTATGAGAATAAGCGTTTACAGACTTATTGAGGGGAAAAGGCTATCAATGAAGAGGTACCAAGACTGGAAATGCTGAAGAGATGGATCGACTCAGAGGGCGGGCAAGCCTTCAGATTTATGGACAATAAGCGAGGACCGGTCTGGTATGCTATGCTAAGTTTGAAGGCACCTTCGGTCTACTTGTTTCTCTGTCACTACGGCTTTAGGCCCAGTTGGTACATCGTATTATCGGTTCTACACGACTCATGTCATTGCTCTAGTTGCCCCATGGGGCCCCAAGTCGACTCATTCCGCGCCTGGTTAACCCCCAACCTACCCACCCCCAACAACAATTTCCAGACAAGACTTAGCGTGATCCTTCGGTAAACACCCACATCCTGATCAAGATAAGAACTGCAACCCGACCCCCAAAGCCGGCTTGTTTTGTCGTCTTTAAAAATCACGACGGGGCAGTTCCTCGGTGTAACATGGACCGAGAAGCAGGGCTACTCGGGTATAATATTGCGAACTGCTACTTGATTACAAGGGTTCTGCCTACTGCCTAACCTTTTCACTGCGGATAAAACTTTACGTATTACGCTGCTCCCCTCGCTTCTCCAGCGCCACCCTTTTCATCAGACCAGGAAATCAGGAGTCTCCGACATGGATAAAGCGCAGAACCCAAATCTTGCAGATATTCACGCCAAAATCGACACACTCATTCAAAATCTGGTCGGGTTGTCTGATCCGGACAAGAAATATGTGTATCGCCTCCCTAATGGCCAACTCCTTGACACCAAGGGTTGGGATGGCTGGGACTGGACGCATGGTATAGGGCTATACGGCATTTGGAAGTATTATGAACTTACGGCGAATCCTGAGCTACTGAGTATCATGGAGCAATGGTTCAGTGACCACTTCCAGAAGGGGAGTACTGAGAAAAACATTAACACTATGTCCGTCTTCTTGACTCTGGCATACCTCTACGAAGCCACGGGAAACAAGACTTATTTGCCGTGGCTAGAGGCATGGGCTGAGTGGGCCATGCATGACCTGCCACGAACTCAGTACGGCGGTATGCAACACATTACCTACGTGAAAATCAATGAGCAGCAACTTTGGGATGATACGTTAATGATGACTGCGTTGCCACTTGCAAAGATCGGGAAGCTTCTTAATCGACCAGCCTATATAGAAGAGGCTCTGCGACAAATGTTTATCCTGGTGCAGTATCTTTTTGACCCCAAGACTGGTCTGTTCTTCCATGGCTGGAAATTCGACTATACAACACCCGGGAGAACAGGACACAACTTTGCAGAAGCACGGTGGGCGCGAGGAAACAGCTGGCTCACCATAGTTATTCCGGAAATGCTGGAGCTTTTGGCCCATGACGATGCCACTCCAGCGATGGGCGCCTTGAGGGCTCACCTTACAAACACCCTTACTGCCCAATGTCGAGCGCTAGCTAGTCTACAAGAACCATGTGGGCTTTGGAGGACGCTTCTTGATTGTCCAGCATCTGAAGGCTCGTATCCCGAGGCATCTGCTACAGCAGGCTTCGCGTATGGTATTATGAAGGCAAGACGGATTAGGATATTACCCCCGGAAATTGGACTGCCTTCTGTCAATACCACTTACGATGAAATCGCGAATCGTGCGGTGAGAGCGGTTCTAGATTGTGTTTCGGAAAAGGGGGAGCTTCTCAACACGAGTTTTGGAACTGGTATGGGTGACACACTGCAGTTTTATAAAGACATTCCCTTGACGGCTATGCCTTATGGCCAAGCTATGGCGATAATGGCCTTGGTGGAGTTTGCCCGCTCTTACTACTAGGAATTAGGGACAATCTCTCGATCATCAGTAACTATGACCGCGCTGGCTTTCTCATCAAATTGAGTGACTAGGTCTATTTACTGCTGAGATTTAAACTGCTCTTGGTTAGCATTAATAAACTGTCTCTAAGGGTTGTAAACCCCGGTCTTCCCATCCTTCTCAACAATTCCTCTGCTCTCCCCCTTTGTTCGATCTGAGTGAGGTCCTCCCATATCCCTGGTACATCTTGCATGAATTCCCTGTCAGAGAAGAGCACACGGAACTCTTGAAGCACAATGTTCCAATTATATGGAGCGGCGTAGGCAAACAGGCGCTCATTTACCACGCTAGAATCTGTCAAAGCGGCGATGTGAAGACGGCCGGTATCCTGGACATCAACAAACCATTCTACAGTTGTTAACTTCTGGTCTTGCACCTAATTAAGCCGTACCAACCTGCTGGATAATCTTTGATGAAAGTCTGTATAGACTCTTGATCGTTGACAAACAGCGCATGTGCCATAAATGCCGTGGATGGATAGCCTTGGTGTTCCACGCTCAGGATCTTGCCAAAGTTGCCGCCTGGAAGAACTTTGCAACCGTCAGTAGAGTTCTCTTTTTGAGACTTCGCATCTAACTTGCCACAGTTAATGATCATCTCCGATGAATTGTCCTTAGCCCATTGCCACATGACTTGTTCCCCTTTGACCTTACTGGCCCCGTACACAAAGAAACCCTTCTCAGCATCGGACAGAGCTTCTGGCAAATTCTTCGAAAGTTCGACACTCTCCTCGTTCCAAGAGTCCTTTGTAATCAATGATGCGTCATTTGGCTTAGGATTTGCGGCGGCTGTTGCGGATGAGGTCAGCACGAAGCGTTTCACGCCCGCGGTTTTTGCCGCTGACTTGAGAATTCCGAGGGTGCTGTTGACGGCAGATGGGATAACATTCTCCGGGTTGGGGTCTAGGTTCACAACCGAAGCAACATGAACCACCCCCGAGCAGCCTATGCCGAGATATCAGTCACCCGGAAAAAATAGTAAGTTGATTCAAACTAATTCGCTTACCCTCCAGAGCCTGATCGAAGGCCCCAATCTTTGTCATATCTGGGATCTCAACTAGCCCAAAAAGCCCCTCGCCGAACTTTTTGTCAAAATACTCCAGCATCCAGCAACTTCTCTCAATGCTTCGGACAGCGCCACGGACCTTGTAACCATACTCAAGGGCTTGGTCAACAATATGAGATCCAATATACCCGTTAGCTCCCGTGACTAGGATTTTGGAGCCTAGAGGAAGAACGCTATTGTTTATAGATGCCATCCGGAGAGGTTCAATTTGTGAATTCTACAAAGGCATGGAACTCGCTCAATAATCATTTGATGAAATTAGGTTGGATACTATGGCTGACACGTATCTATATATAAGAGGCAACAGAGTGTGGATTTTAAAGTAGCAAAATCGGAAGGTTCCATCACAGATAAGCGCGTCTATGAGTGGGGTTTGGTAAGGCAAATTTGCAGATACCCCGCATGGTCTATCAACTGTCCACTGGGCTTCCCTAGTCTACATCAGCTCTCGCATCGAGCCTAACGGTGGATCATATTCCCCCGCCACGCTCCACGCCCACCACAGTGGCAGATCGCGTATCTGCCCGTCTTGTGGCCCAACTCGAGGAGTATGCTGTTAATTACCTCCTCAGGATAGTCGGTTATGTGCCGTTACTTCCTCACAGAGTGGCAGAGAGTCCTGCATTGCGCGACGTGTTGGCTCTATTTTGTTCCACTTGGGCTAAACCAGAGGCTCCATGAGCTGCTTCGAAGCCCAGATGCGTCAGATCTGATCGACAGAGCATTAGCCTTTGAGAGTCAAGTAACTGGACTTGCTGCGGAGGTGAGAAGTTTTGGAAAGCATTTCATGGGAACCCTCCGGGAAATAGGCCACGTTCTTGCAGTAGTAGATGCCGAGTGGATGACTGGGTGCCGGTACGAGTTTTTAGCCCTGTTCTCCCAGCGATGCGTCGTGTCCTACTACACTTTTGCCCTTATTCTCAATCATATGCTCTTCAAGATCAGCCGTCTCCTCAGTCAAGGAGGCTCTGCACTCGATCTCGAGTATAAAGACTTGTGTCGAAACTTGTGGATGTGCTATCCCTTTGTCCGACAGATTGGACTCTTGGCTTGAGGTGGCCTTTGCTGGAGTCCTGATGGTCACCTACGAAGGCGCGAACAAGTTTGAGAAAGCTTGTCTGCTAAATTGCCTTCACAAAATGGACAGGCACGGAAGGGGACTCCTGACGGAGGATAAGCTCCTGGAGAGTTATGTTCTCCATACTGCCTGCATTGTAACTGGACGGTGCTATCTACCGCCTCGGACGTCAACCCTGCAGAATTTTCCGTTTCGAATGTTGACGCCAGATAACGTCCTGCGTCTCTGCGAAGAGGCTTGCTTCTGTAGAATTAGAATCTAAGCACTGTATTATTCACTAGTCACTAGAAAACTTCATTATATAGTAGCTTTCTGTATCTGATGAGAGTAAAATTAATAGGTCCCTAGAAGAAGATAACGAGAGCCCAGGAAATGAGTGTCACATCGTTTTCTTGAGTTGAAGTAAGCCTAAAAGGAGCAATTGGGTTAATAAGGGTCCGCTAATCTCTGCCTCATATCTCGAGAGCTTTCCTAAATGACCTGGTCCCAAAGACTATCTTTCTGCTTGTCTTATAGTGCCTTCTATTCTGTCTCCGCTCGCCTTCCTAAACCCTCATTTTGTAAATGCTGCGATCACTAGAGATAAGGGCCATAGTCTGGAAGTCTATCATTGCTTTGGCCATTCTGTATTCCCGTAATCATTTTAATGACGTGCAAGCCTCCAATAACTAGTTTTGCGTCTCGTTTCTTTTTGTTTTTGATATAGCGGAATACTAAGGCGCTGAGTACAATAAGCTCGATGAGATCATCAGAGGCTATAATATAGATCTCGAGTTTTCTGTCGCTTTGGGCCAGCTGGTTTTTAGACTTGCCAACACCAAGGTGATCCAATTTGCGGTTTGAGGCATTCTTTAACTGCCAGCCCACAGGTGCACCCGTTGGCAATGGCATCGTGACCCATTAAAGGTCCCCATCGCGCATTTAATCATATGCATCTCCCTCATAGACATCCACTCGATGGTTCCCTGGTACCCACTGTGTATGAAGTTGTTCCCAGAGGCTGTACCGAGTACGTTGTATATATGTGGGAATCCCTGTTAGAGCGTGAGATGAGGCTCAAGGGCCTGTGTGACGGGTCGAGCTTCAGGGGAGGACCCAACGCGATGGAATAGTGTGAGGCCGGGCTGATTATCAGGAGCATGGAAGATCAAGACGAAGCCGTTGGCTCCGACGCCAGTACCGGTAGCACCACTGGATGGTTCCGTCTCCAACATCCAGGGCATTGCGAGCATTGTGACTTATAATAACTTACCTTTTGGATCAGAAGATGAGGCCCTTAGGTATATGACGGGATTATGTGAGTGATAACAATCAGAAGAAGCACTGGACTCGGGAGAGAACGTTGTCTAGATATAACTTCCTCTTCGATTTCAAGAGTTCTCGTACATCGTGTCATGGGACTGACTTGCTCTGGCACCTCGATGTGATGATGTCAATGCGCAACTTGATACTGATCAATGAATCAAGGGCTTCTTATTGAGATGTTGTAATGAGCTTGATTCAAGAAATCTATCTAGAGAGAGGGGAAGACTACTTATACAAGTATGTATAAAGAGACCTTCCGTCAGATACTCCAAGCTTCCTCTTAAGGCAAACTGATCTCCAGTAAATATGCCTGCCTTTAGGCAAGCACACATCCAAACGTATACCAGACGGCTAGGGGCATAGGAGTCCCACTTCAACACTTCCTTGGCAGGATCGTCTTGTCATCAAAGCCCAGCATAAGTGACATAGCCTGAGAGATTGTTGAAATAAGTTCGCAACTGGAGGCGCTGATCTGAGTGGCCACAACCATCGAAGCTAGCGCCATATTACCAAAAAGGGTAATATATCACACATCACTTCCGCTGTAAGGAGGGTGCTGGCTGCAGTAATTCTTGCCACTGAAACAGAGACAAGGGAGTTGATGCGGATTGCCTCGGTCACATTCGACGTCTTCGAGTCGTAAAAACGTCATAAAAATGATATCTGCCAAATTTTGACGCAACACCAAAGCTGTGAGGATGCGACCTCCGTCGAGTAATGACGTCGCGAGTAGAAGACGGACCACCAAGCCCAGCTCAAATGAACGCTAGAGAAGGATAAGTATATAAGCTCAGAGGTTAACTCGTGAAACTTTCATATTCTCTTCGTCCCTCGTTCACATCCTTTATCGCTTATCAGTGGGTTCTTTCAATATGCGTTATACTTCAGCTGCCACTCTACTCGCGCTCGCTGGCTCTGCTACCAGCTATTGGTGCCCAGGCGTCCTACCAGGGCATAGTGGCGGAACTACCGACAACTACTGCTACGTCAGCGGCCATTCCACAATCAGTCATTGTTCTGGTTAGCCAAATTGTAAGCGCGCACCGACAGATTGCTCAGCCAGTATCCCCGTGACGGCTACGAACTACGACGACATCGTGTCCAGTGCTAGTTCCAAATACCTTCAGCCTGGTGCTACCCGAGGTGATTCAGCCGCTGCTACAAGCACATCTGATGGTGCCTCTCCAACGACTGATGGTAAGTTATCTTCTCGCCAGCCTGGTCCTCTTTAATACTGAGAGCATAAAAATAGGCTCTGACATAGGGCTGCTTCCGATAATGGCGCTCCTAAGCACGCCATCCTCAATTTTGCGCCTGTTTGTGCAGCTCTTATGGCCTACGCCACGCTGTGATAACGACATGATGGAGCTCTGGAGGCCATGCGTTAGTTCTTTACATCCTGGACTGTTGATTGGGTCAATGTTATGCTTTTATATAAGTACCAATAGGATATCATGTTTGGAAATTTGCAATCGTTAAACTTTCGAGGTCTCAGAGATCTCCGGGGCCCATGAGAACTAGGGATAGTGTCAAAACTCTGGTTAACTCGACAAATCCGAGAAATCCGGAATTCTTACGGACTTCTCGAGACATCGAACAATGCTCAAACAATCCTCCTGATATAAAATAACCTTCAAAAAGTCTCGTCATAACATTGGAGTTGCTTCTACACATAGGCTATCAATCCTATCTCATTGAAAACTGACGCACTGAAGTAAAATCTTAAACCCGACTTTTCCATCTTTGAAACGATAGATTTGAAACTAATAACCGACATGCACACCTCAACCCTTAATTCGGAACCACCACGAATCAATCCCGAGTCTCGACACTCTGAGTCTTCCTGCAACAGTAAAACAGGCCAGTCTCCAGTCTCGGACCAAGGCATCGAGGCCAACTACACAGATCCTCTTCGCTTCCCACTATCTGATCTCAGTCGTGGCATCGTAGGTTGGGACAGCCAAGATGACTCCGAAAACCCGCAGAACTTTACATCAGCTCGAAAATGGGGGTTACTGGCCTTGATGAGTGGAATTAGCTTCATATCGCCCCTTGCATCGAGCATGCTCTCACCAGCAGTGAGCTACGTCGGCAAAGAATTTGAGATTACAAACAAGACGCTGCTGTCTTTAAGTGTCAGCATCTACCTACTTGGTTACGTGGTACATATCCTCCCTCCTTTGTATCAGTTGCGAGCCACCCTAATAATGACGGTTATACAGTTTGGCCCTCTCCTAATTGCCCCAATGAGCGAGATTTACGGACGCCGAATCGTACTTAGCACTACCAACTGGTTTTTTGTGGCCTGGCAGATTGGATGCGCCACCGCTCCAAATATTTCTTGCTTGATCATCTTTCGGTTCCTCGCTGGCATCGGCGGCTCTGGTTGCTTGACACTTGGAGCCGGAGTGATCGCAGACTTGTTCCCTATAGAGAAGCGTGGTCTCGCAGCGTCGCTTTGGAGCCTGGGGCCGCTGGTCGGGCCTGTGGTCGGACCTATCTGTGGAGGGTTCATCAGTGAAAATCCCGGTTGGCGCTGGGTATTTTGGGTTCTGCTTATGGTTGGGAGTGTTGTGTCTCTAGGCATTGAGGTTTTCAACCGGGAAACCTATGCACCTGTTCTCATTCGATGGAAAGTCAAGCGACTATCGAAAGAGCTTAAACGGACGGACCTCCGCAGTATCTATGAGAAAGGACCTCGGGAAGACTTCATCTTGAACACTTTAAAGGCCGGCCTGATGCGACCGCTCTTGCTTCTATTCAAGTCTCCCATCGTCTTTCTGCTTTCTCTGTACCTGGCTCTGGAGTATGGGCTGCTCTACCTCTTCTTTACGACTATTCCAACGGTTTTCAAGAGTCAGTATGGTTTCTCGATAGGGTGGACAGGACTCGCGTATTTGGGCATCGGCGTGGGCTTCTTGGCTGGGTTGGTGTCGACCGCTCTCAGCAATGACCTGGTGATGAAGAAACTCGCTCGCAGAAACGGCGACAAGTTCGAGCCCGAGATGAGGCTTCCGACCATGGTCTTTTACGCCATCTTCTGCCCTATCAGCTTTTTCTGGTACGGATGGACAACTGACACGGCCGTTCACTGGATTATCCCCATCATCAGCATGATCCCCTTCGGTTTTGGTCTCATGGGACTATATATACCTATCCAGACTTATGTCATCGACTCGTACCCAAGTTATGCGGCGTCAGGAAATGCTGCACTCACAGCTTCGCGATCGCTTCTAGGTGCTTTACTTCCTCTTGCTGGACCACAGCTCTTTGCAACACTGGGGCTTGGATGGGGTAATTCATTGCTAGGGTTTGTTTCGCTTGCGTTTCTACCAGTCCCTGTCATTTTCTTCAGGTACGGGAGGATTATCCGTCAGAAATACCCACTGGAGCTGTAGGACAATTGGGAGAGTTTGTTTGGGCATTAGCTTGAGGTCTCTGTCATGCAAAGAAGCTCAGCGATAATCGAGGCTATGGCGGAGTGGATCAAAGTCCAAGTTAAGAATTTGTTCAAACTTATTAAATGCATTTTTTCCAGTACATCAAAGAAAGGGAACAATTCTAAAACCGAGGAGATAACATCTCCTATCTGATCTTCATTTATGTATAGCTCCTCATGCAAAAGAAAATAAGATTTATACCAGATAAAGCTCTTTTATTTATTTTTAGATATCATTCAAATCATTACTATCAAGTCAAACTTACGAGAATGAGCCACACATTGGTATAGGGTGGGCTCAATGACTAATCAACAGCACCACAAAACCGAGAAACCCGAGAAACCCGACATCTCCGGCGCTAACTCATATCGGGACGTCACAAATCACTCCCGTCCGCAGATTTCATACGATACAATCCGTCGTCTCGTTTGGAAAGACATTTCTCTTTCCAAATTCCAATCTTGTGACCAGACTTCGAATATAAATTACTAAGCTTCGCGTTTTCCGCATGGCCGATTCTCAATCTTGGAGCGCCGTGAGGCCGGAACGAAAACGAAGATCCCAAAAGCCTCGAGTGTTATTCTCCTGTAACATGTGTAGAAGAGATAAGTATGCGGCACCCATGTCCGAGATCAGAGAAAATACCTTTCAGTCCGATCTCATATGTATAATGAGTCTTCTAAAACTTGAGTACAAGGCTGAAATGCGATCGAGCGAATCCCTGCACAAACTGTGTGAAGAGGAAACGAGAGCCATCTTGCACGTACAGCCCCAATGGGGTTGTTAGATCGAACTCTTCAAGCATCCCGGGATCGGATAATCGCTTAATATTTTTGGAGAAAAGAATACAGAGCTTGGAAGAGAAAATATCTGATATAGACTTTGCTCGACTCAACTCAACAGACGGACAACGAGGTCTCCGGGCTGGACAAGACAATGCGCGACATCCGTGTTCAACTCAAGTAACTCCGTCGGACCTATATCTACCAGACTCCCTGCATGATTCTGCACAATCCGGAAATATTGAGGCTCTTTTCACGAACACAAGCCATTGGCGAGCGATTATGCTCGACGCTGTGAGTACTATGTTTATGATCGATGCTTGATCCGACTACCAGCTTCATAACCATAAAACTTTCAGTCATTACACCACTGACCAATTTGTAGACAAAAGAGCTTCAAAGAGGCGAAGGAGACAAACCTGACGGGATAAACGGTAGCCAACAGCGGAATCGCCAGGGTCCAGCATTACTTACAGGTCTATTGTGCGATAACTCTGCAGCAAGCCTGGCCGCTTTACCGACCAAAGAGCAAGCCGATGCTCTTGTATTTCGGTTTCTGGACTCTGAAGAGCCATTCATGAGTATTTTCGACCCAAATTATAAAGTAAACCACGTTATAGAAACTAACCCCGCGGGAATTTTGACAGTCAGTCTACATGTTCCCACGTTTAAAAATGAAGTATGTCTTGTGTAGGCTGAGAGGAATTCATTCTGCCCTTGATGACTCGTTATCTAATTTCCCCCAAAACAATAGTACGTGGAGTTCTGGCAGCATCCAGAAAGTACATCCCCAGCCTGGCTCTCGTTGCTATTTGCCATTTTGAGCTGCAGTGTATGGATGGAACATTCAACGGATCCAAATACGGCTGGCTCGGATCTACCAGGCATCTTTGAGGCTTATCGCACACAGACTGCAGCCTTTCTCGCAAAATCCGATATTAGTCGACCGGGACGATATAAGGTCGAGGCGGCCGTCATATACCTGGGAATCGAGTATCTGCGTGCTGATAGCCTCAAAACAGACGTCTCAGTCCTGCTGGGACTTGTGTCAAGAATGGCAATCGTGGCAGGCTTTCATCGTGACTCGCAAATATATTCACAGCTGACGGTATTTGAACTGGAGATGCGTCGCAGATCTTGGCTATTACTCACGGTCACAGATTGCAGTGTGGCTCTCGCGACTGGACAGCCGCGGGTGATCCCGAGAGGTCTCGGGGACGTGAGGCCACCGCGGAACCTGCTGGATGAGGATTTTGGACCTTCATCACCAGATCTACCAGTCTCCCGTATAGTGGAGGAGTCGTGCATCAGAATTCCCTATATGCTCAATTTGGATGCAATTTTATCTATCGCCACGGACATTGCCGACTCTACACCAGACCTCGAATACTTTCCGGAGAGAACTATAAAGCTGAATCAAGAGCTAGAGAACATCCGACTCTGCTTTCCAGCTGTCCTTAATATATCATGGGCTGGGTCGGTCGATGACCAAGCACCGATGGCAATTTGGCGCTTCAACCTCGAGATCACTTACCAACGCACCCGTTGCATCCTCCATAGACCATATCTTGTCAAGCGTCCATTAGACGCCCAGGCCCAGGTCTTTCGTGAGAGATGCATTGGAGCCGCACGACGCATTATTGAACTAGAATATGAGATGTTCCAAGTCTTTTGGCAAAAACCGCAGAACCGTCATCGAGTCTGGTACGGCGCTTCGCGCTCAGTGTCTACTGGATTGACGGCTGCCATGGTTATTTGTCTCGAGTTGTCCTATCAGACCAAGAATCGACAAGAGACTTCAAATTATGACATTATTTGTCAGCTTAAACAGCTTCTAACAACATTGTACACCACCTGGAAGTTCGGATCCCGATTTTCGCCTGAAGTCGACAAGTCAGCTGAGATCCTGGCTATGATGCTGCATCGCATGGACATCAAGTATCCAAGCCATTCCTTGCTCAAGTCCAGCCCTTCGCTCGCAGAAAACCACGTTATGGCAGTGGGAGGCCCTCAGACAAGTAGTTTTCTCAAAGACAACACAGATCATTCTTTATTATGGGAGAACCAACTGGATGAACTGCTTAGCGGTGATCCAGCTCAAGACATGTTCAACTGGGTAAGATAACACCTACCAAAGCCCTTTGGGTCCTAGATCTATGTTTCCCAATAATTGATCAACGAAAATGAATAAGAAAAATATTGACATTGTGATATAGAGCCTCTGGGACCTTGAGATAGGCTCTCTTTATAACGGTATATCATGATATCCTACTACAAATTAGAAATGATTGTTCTTATCCCTATGCTACAGTCGCTTCCTATAAAGCTACTGACGTTTCAAGGATGCTGAAATGCATAAGCCGTTCATCACGGGATAAAAGGCCATTAGCTTAGCATGATTCAAATGCCACTATCAAGTTAGGGTAACCAATTCAGGGTAACCATGGATGACACTGATTGCTGTACTATAAATGTCTTTATTCGAGACCATTCAGACTTCTGGACCCTCTACCAGAGCAAACACTTCAGTCCTAACCAGTATGTAGAGTACGTACTTTGTCGAGAAAAGTCCTAGTCTGCGACCTCAGTCTTTGATGTCCTTGAAAGACTTGGTAGACTCCGGCTTCCTGTGAACAAATTTCTAATAGATAGAAGTAGGAACCAGGAAATGCTTTCTTGAGAACGTGTACCAAGTGATAACTGCTATCATGAAAACGACCGCGACAGCGATAGACGCAAAATTCATGTTTGCAATCGTCACTGGACGGTAGACAGGAAAGCAAAGTGAGATAGAGGCTAGTGCAAGCCACAATACTGCGATTGCGTTAATTGGAATACCAAATCTGCCGAGGGAGAACCATGGTCGCCCCAAAAGCTGTTGTCGACGACCAGAGAGAAGTAATATCGTCGTTGGGATTGCAAATGAGATATTGCTGCAAACGACGGCGCTGCCCAGAATCGCGTTTACAACAACGGTAGAACCAATCTGAATAGCTCCTATAGCCGCAGCTATGATAAGGGATATTGTTGCTGCGTTGTGTGGAAGCTCTTTGTAACCCAGGCGACTCAAGAATTGAGAGTAAGGGAGCCCCTTTTGTCTGGACATAGCCCACAACATTCGACTGTTCACCGTCATCAAACAGTTTGAGGCATTGTTTAGAACAACCACCAGCACTAGGCCACCAACAATGACTAATGGAAGAGACCTGAAGGTGTCTTTCATCAGTTGAAGTCCTGGCTGACCGCCGACAGGATCCAGGAGATTCTCCTCGTTTGTGGTGCAGTATGCCGCCACTATGATCATGACAAAGCCAGATAATGTACTAAGGACAGCAGAACCAGTCATTACAATAGGGACACTGCGCTCTGGCTTATCCATCTCTTCTGCAAGATGGGCGGCGCTATCAAAGCCTGAAACACAGTTTAATCCCGGTAGAAATGAGAGGATCACGTTCACTCCAGTTCCCCATCTATTATCGTTCACAATGTTGATCCAAACATCGTTTGATGATTGTTTTGAGCTGGCCCGCGCCAAAAGAGTGGCAAAAATATATATCGAGCCCGCATTAATAAGTAGGACGGTCGCTCGGTTTAGCTTCTCCAGGGCAGTAAAAAAACGAATATTCCAAAGCCAGGTGGAAATATTAATGGCAATCATGACAAGGTATATTTGCCATTTGTCAATTGAGACGTCCGGAAATGTTACTTGGACGGTAGCCATGATGACTTGGGCGGTGAGGAGAGGGCTAATAGCAAGTTAGAAATAGTTTGCTGGAGGTGGCACAGTGAACTATGTGACCTACCATGATATGTACCAGAAAAGCCAACAACCAACAGCGAAGAAGCCGGTATAAAACGACCAAATGCGGGCTTTTCCGGGGCTCGAAAATTCAGCACTCCAAAAGATTTGGCCTGCGGAGTGCGGTCTTGAGGACGCCATTTCTGCAAGACTGAGACAGACAAACAAGTTCATGATAGTTGAAATGAGGTAGGAGTATATGAACACGGGCTGGCCACCTACACCAATGGTCAGGGAGAGAAAGACCAGGATGGCAATTGGAGCACAAGTCGCAGAATAGGAAACACCAAGGGCAGACCAAGCAGTGATTCTCTTCGGCGGCGATAGGACGGTCCCCTGCACAATGGATTCTCCGCCGTTTCTTTCAGGCAGTTCAGCCTCGGCTTTGTCGCGCTGTTCGTCAATCGCCATTGTTGATAGTTGACTGACGAGACGAAGATGCTGGTGCATGTGAACAGGAAAAAGAAATAAGAAAGGGGCCTGAGTAGAGAAACATGAAAGAAAGCGAAGGAACTGGACAACCTCGCATATTTAGGACGGTACCATGACCTAGGTGGCTTTATCTGCCTTCGCGAGTTATCGTGCAGCTAAAGCCAGGTCGTTTGCTTCAATTCAGATACGTTTGTTGGACGCAGATCTGCTAGGTTGTCGCGAGTTGCACGCCCAAACTAAGATCCACAATCGCCATTCTCTGATTGGTGTAGTAAATCACTTTAAAGTACTTATCCTGGTACATTGTGATAATTAAGTTCGTTGCTCACTGGAGCCCCGATAGCTGGACTTGTTTCTGGGGCGAGAGTGATAAGCGCGGCACAAAAACATGCTCCCTTATCTCTCAGCTGGGACTACTTCTCAAATTGGATCTAAACCCAGCTTCCTATGCCTCAATGAGAAAAGTCCGATAACTCATCAAGATAAGCAATTATCAAACACAAATTGCTCATTTTAAGGATATCCGGTCCCTCGTGCTGAAAAATCAACGTCGGCTGTCGCTGTTCATTCAATGAGGAGACAACGGACTAGAGGACTGCGCGTCCGCACAGGTTGCTTACCTTGCAAGCTTCGCAAAAAGAAATGTGATGAACGAAGCGGCACCTGTGAAGCCTGCGAGCGAAACCAGTTGATATGCACCTGGCCAGACCTCACAAAAAAGGAGAAGCCTCGGAGGACCAAGAAGAAAACACAGATTCCCGTTCTGGATGTGGGTTCTTTATCCGAAATCGAGGTCATTGATAAAGAGTCACTTACAGGGCAGCGTTGTCAACCCCCATCATCGGAAACATCTACTCTCCCACCATGGATTGAAAGGTCACTCAGCCCTCTGCCACTGCTGCGGGATGGGTTATCCTGGACCTTATTTCATCACTTCGTTCATAGCACAGTGCCAAACCTAGCTACGCGAAGAAGACCTCACAATCCCTGGCACACAATTGCTTTGCCGTATGCGCACGAGAACGAGATGTTCCTGCACATCTGCCTAGCTATCAGCAGTGCGCATATTGATCAAAGCGCCACTTCCGCATATGTCGAGGGATATATTCATTATGGGAAAGCTATTCGTTGCCTTCAATCCGAATTGTCTAAGTTTTCCTATCGAAATAGATCCGTTCTACCTTTGATCATGACAACTCTTGGGTTGGTTTTGTACGAGGTATGTAAAACTTTACAAAAAGCACAAGCTGGTGCCTAAGCACTGTTGCTTCAAGAAATAATATTGACTAAGAATCGCGAATAGGGTGTTTCAGCTGATACCCAAGGTGCTGCCCTACATCATCTAAGCGGAGTTAGCATTTTACTGCAACTCTGGCTGACTTCATTTGAATCACGGTCATTCGGCAGTAATTTCAACGGGTTTCTCATGGAGACGTACTTTTATTTCGTCAACATGAGTGGACTGTCTGTAAATCATGGAAGATCACGCCAGATTTTAAATGAATCCGCCGCCTTGCTCCAAGATATCCGTTTGACATCGTCTATGGAATTCGGACACATTTGTGGAAACCTGCATGATTTAATCATGTGCATCCCACAAATCAGCAATTTATCAGATTCGCAACACAAACAGCAAAGTGGCAAAAATCGACCTATTTCATCTGATGGAGAGTTTTACAAGATATACAGATTCCTCGAAAGGTGGGAAGGTCCCGGGATACTTGGCTCCCCGTCGTTTATGTACTGCGCCGAGATTTACCGGCAGGCTCTCCACATCTACCTTGCGTTATCATGCGATGTAGAAATACCTGGCGTTTTGGGGTTGCGTGAGCTTCTACAAATCCGTATAATGGAAGCCTTTTGGTATCTAGACCAACTTAGCCCGGACGATCCGGCAGCATCAATTCTGAGCTTCCCCCTCGCAATACTCGGTTGCTACGCCAAAGAAGAACAGGATCAACAGAAAATCAGGAATAGACTACTAAAGCAATATTCTATAGATGGGATGAACAACTTCCGAGTAGTTGTAGACCTTCTGCATAATATTTGGTCGCAACAAGAAAGTAATGAAGAGGATGTCACAAAACGCTTGCAAGCCCTACGACTTCTCAGCGGTTCAATATTGATAGGTTAGAGTTCAAAGAATAGACAAGCACAGCAATATTCTGTAAAACTCAAATGCTTGGGATACATTGGGCTAAGATCGATCAGATCCAGAAAAGCTAATGCCCTAGAGAAATGCATTCCGACCGTACAGAGTCTTCAATCAAGATCAATTTGAACCTCAAGCTTCTCTCATGTCTAACCCTCTGGCCTCCTTGAGCCGTTGAAGTACGGGGCCGTAGTTCTGCTTATCCTTGCAGGCCCAGCATTTCCGAAATGTCGGCATAATTGCTTTGCCAAAGCCCCGGCGATCCTTTGGGATATTGGGATCTAAACCCAATCATTCGCTGTGCTAGAGGCGTCATTTCTTTGACCGTGTTCATATCTACCAGAAACGGATAAGCCTCCTCTGGCGTGATGTAACTTGGCGCAAAGGTAAAAGCGACACCACGCCGGAACTGGTTTTGTGTTTTGTTGAATCCGCCTCCGTGAACAACCTTGCCGCTGATAAATAGACAGTCGCCGGCTTTCATCTCAGCAGGAATAGTCATTTCTGGTTTACCCCGATCGAAGAAGTCCTTCCAGTGGTTGCTTCCTGGAATAAATCGGGTAGCACCATTTTCCTCAGTGAAATCTGTTAATGCGATGAGGAAATTGATGTTGACTTCGAAGCCTTTGGGGCCCTGGAGGATTGCAAAGTGGCAGTTTTCCAAGTCGCGATGGAGGGGCTGTGCGATATTACCGGGTCCTATTTCGATGCATTGAGCCGTATGCATCCAGTAGTTTCCCGCGTCCTCGCGATACATCCGATCGGCGATCGCATGTGCCAAGGGATCATTCAGAATCTTCTCCCTGAAGATCTTGCTATTAGAAACTAGGTTCGTCAGACGCTTTGTATTGGCCCCATGAAAGCCCGGGATGGCCTCGTCGTCATGCTTTGATCCAGGCTGGAGGTCGGCAATGAGAGGGTCGATGTCTTCATTGAACGCCTTGACTTCTTCGGGTGTAAGGAATCTTTGGATAATGATGCCTCCCTCCTTATGAACATTCGTTATCATCTCATCAATTGAGGCACCTCGGGGAAGCCGAGGTATGGACATTTTGATGACTTGTCGCAGTTGTTTTGTAGATGTCGTTATAGATTGAGACGAGTAGGAAACCCTTATCTCTTTTGTGGGAAATAATGCCAGACTTTAAGATCGCTGGGTACTTCCGTATTATACTATTTCGATACGCCTTTCTCGGCTCTGAGTTGTGAAGAACTCTTTTTTGTAACCGCCGACAATGTCCCAAATCGACTTATTGTAACCGCGCGCCCCTATGTATTAGCTGCTGAGTATGGAATTGCTCCATAGCTCTATTGAAACTTTAGCCGGGCTGACATTTCAGCTGACGGAATTCTGCAGGTGGATCTATTATGATAAGCGCGGCTCAAAAACAACCCTTATCTAAGCTAGCGAGATGCCGATGTAGGGTACAATTCCATGTATACATCCCGATTCTGGATTGTTTTTGGTAAATGTACTGTAAGGTAATAGAAATATCGACTGCCATAAATTTGCTTTATTCGTACGCTGACCTAGCTCAAGACCCTTCCGTAACGACCATGCAGAGCATGTCCCATGAAGAAAACGTTGCACGTTTGCAGCGGGGAGATTTATTTTATTCTTTCACACCCGAGCTTCTAGCAGAGAGAACTCGCTGCCATCATGCTTGTACCCGCTTCAATCAAGCCGGATCAATGTCTCGCCGAGAGATGGTGACACTATGGAGGAGGTCAGACAGCCCAATATTACTTAACCGATAACGAAGATGAGCTGATGATTCCGTAAGAATCACGAACGATCCAAGGGCTGTTCCAGATAACGAAGATGAGTTGGTAGATGAGCCATATATTGAAGCACCTATCAGAGTAGACTACGGAACAAACTTGAAGTATAATTCCCCACCCCGACGTGTGATTTACACAGAGCTTTGCGAGTTAACTTCATTTCATAGATTGGGCAAAGATGTCTATATCAACTTCAACTGCACACTCTTAGACAGTTGCAAGATAGAAATTGGATCTAGAACACTGATCGGGCCTAATTGTGCGCTTTACGCGACGTCCCATCCACTTGATGCCCAAGTACGTAATGGAACAAAAGGCCCTGAACGTGCAAAGCCTATCACTATAGGCGAGGATTGCTGGCTCGGCGGCAATGTCGTTGTGCTTCAGGGTGTTACGCTGGGAAAAGGTGTTGTAGTAGGTGCAGGGAGTGTTGTTACAAAGGATGTCCCGGACTATCATGTAATAGCTGGGAACCCGGCGCGATTAATAAGAAGACTGAAAGCCGGACCAGACAACTAAGTAGGGAAGTATAAGAAGAGGGCTAGTCAAACTCAAGAGATATCAATCTGCATATCAGAACATACGAAAATCGAAAAGGGGGGAGATTAACAACTTCGGGGGTATTTCTTTTAGCAGTAGATCTATCTCGATTCTTGCTTTTCGTACGCATACCAAGTAGGGTATTCGCGAGTCTCCTCTACATATGACAACAAACTTCTTTACTCTTTGAAAATGATCTTCACAGCTGAAATAGAAGCCACTACTGAGCTTGAACCTGACACAAAACCTTCATTGACAACATTGTTTCAATCTGGAAGACCAGCAAGCTCCTATCTGGTCGAATATAGTCTTTGGATTCGTTCCATGCTCTTTCTTTGATCGAAACTTGGAGAGCCACTGATTTCTATAGGCACAAAACACCATATATGACAGAGGAGACGCCAACTTGGCTCGGCGTGGCCAGTTTAGGTAGGCAGTGGTTCCTCATTGAACGTTTGCATGAGATAAGCTGCTGTCGCCACAGTCAAGAACTGCTACCTTGACAGCTATAGGAAAAATAATTTCCGATATAACTACGCTCTTGAGAAATCAGATGCGGTAGTTGGCTAGATTTGGAAAGGAATATCATCCGAATCTTTACTAAGAATGTGTTGGAGATTATTCATGTCCGCATCAGGAGATGCTGTTTAACAAGACATTTCAAAAATAATCGGGCCGCCCAAAGGGGGAGATTATGCTCATTTCATTCCACTAATTAGCTACGAGGATCTTTGTAGTAGTTTCGTCGATGTGCAGGCCACCCGTCGGTTTCCGGTGGCTTTTGGAGCCCGCCCCTTGCAAGTGCACCCTTGAAAGGGTGGCCCTATTTCCTACCTGTGCAACGTTAAATACAGTACGAATCTAAACATTCCGGACGTCCGGCTGCTCTTTGTCCCGTGAACGTGAAAGTCTGAGCCCTTCTTCTTCTCTTTGCAATCCCTGTCGGACTTTTAATTGATCTAAAAGGCGAGTCAGTCTACTTGAGCGACATCTGAAACTTGCGAAGCCACTGGAAGATTGTTTCAAACTTAACCAATTTCCATTCCATAACCAGGTATAGATGATCAGTCTGGCCTATTTATAAGGGGGAAAAAGCGTATTTCATCTAATTAAAATTCCCTGTTCGTCTATTTCAAGATGTGCCATCAGCATTTATCCTAGTATAAGTGAACCAGCCTCTTGACTATAGCGACATTTATTGCACGAGGATTCATGACTATATCCTTAGCTATCTATTGGTTCTTCTACTCAGAATCAGTATCCGTGGAATATATATTCCTGAGGTTTCACTTGTTTGTATGTATATCTGACGCGAGGTGATACCCCGAAGTGATATACCATTTTCCTCATCGCGTCGAAATATATTCTATGCCCATTTCCCGAGAAGGCTCATTAGGATCATGCCACTGACAAGCCCCAACATGGCCAGAGTAGTAGTCAGTATATTGGAATCTGTAAGGTCCCCTCCCTGGATCCAATCATGAGCCCACATCTCGATTAAGCCAACCCAGACGAGGACACCCGCTGACAGAGCATCTAAAGTTCCGATTGCAATCAAGGTAGACCTGTCATTGCCATTGAATACGTTCAGGACTCCAATGCCGATAGCCATACCGATTGGCGTGACAATGGCGAAGCCGGTAGCAAGACAGAGTTTCTTGAAGAGCGACACGGTTGAGGGCTTGGAGTGGTCGACCCAAACATTCCCAGGAGCATGGGAATTAAGATTCCCGTCCCTGGAAGGATCCGCTGTTAGACTGCCGTGACCGAGAGAGGCGATTCGAGTACCAAGAGCAATCCCTTCGAACATCTGGTGGAAGATGATGACGATTGCGAGGGTGACAAAAAAGGAGTCCCCCGCGACAACAAGTGTAAGGCCGATTACTGGACAATCAATAAGTTCATATTCACTTATTCTTGATCTTAATTGATACTTACGCAATGAGTGGAAGATGATGCCAGCCTCCATGATCGTAATTTTGGCCATCTCAGCCTTGACAATCGCATTTGGCGACAGGTTCGTCTCACCTGTACCCGACTTCTTCTTTGACTGCCATCTCAATGTCCTCTGGACCCCGAATTCAACGGCGAACGATATAAAGACACCGGCCATGAGGATTGCAGCCGTGATGCCCTCGTACGACAGCTCACCAAGACATTCGTTGCCGAACATCAAACTTGCATGGGTGAAGAGCTGAAGATGTCAACGAATTTAGGATCTTATAAGATGAAGATGGTTTCATACATGGACAAAGGCCGTAGAGGCGATTACCCCAGTTCCAAATTGTCTGAGGATGATCAGGAAGATGTTGGACTTGACCGGCGCGAAGGTAACTATGAAGATCGGCCCGAAGACGCCTACAATGGTCAGTCAAATTGCATTCAATCCTTTTTGTTTTAAATTATTTTAAGGTCAGGCGAGTGGAAAGACCCGTGGCTTCTGTACACATACCAATAGAACTAGCCACCAGGACAGCAAAAAGCATGCCGATCCGGATAGAAATGTCGTAGTCTCGGTCCACGCGCTCGCAAGACGCTTCGCTTTCCTCCGAGTCTCCACCGACACAATGCCTATCAATTCGTTAGATGAAGAAGATATTAACAAGATAGAAGGCCTCTATTACTCGACACCAGCATGGAAGTGACAGTGTCTTTCGCCTGGGTCTGCTTGGCCGGATTCGATATCATCTATAGCGAAAATCGGCACTTCTTCATTTCCTGCCACACAATAACTAGAATGGGCTTAGATGAGATGGCAAGAGGCGACGAGAATTATAGTGGGCTTACATGTCGGTGTCATGGCTGTGGCATCCAGTGAGCTGGGCTGGAACATCGGCAGTTGCTACTATGGTCATTTGGGCGTAATACTCTGTTTTATTGGCTGTACAGAAGCTACTCAGATCGTGAGTATCCAGTTGATCATTTTTTAGAGATTACGTACTTACACTGAGGATTGGGATAGATGGCAGTCTGTCACTACGGTGACTTTATTTCTTGCGGCAGTGTTGGCATCTGCGGTTACAGCAGTTACATCAGTTGTTGCCGTAACAGCTTCGGCAGCTTCTAGTACCCGGACTTCTATCTTCCCAGTAGGAGAGAAGCAGTATCTGTTGTTTTGAACTCACGAATTAGCGAATACAGCCCATCGGGTGTTTAAGTCTCTTACGTGTCTGTGCCATGATTGTGGCACCCTGTGTATGAAGCAGATGGTGGACCAGTGATGTCCGGCCCTTCATTGATGATCTGGTACTCCAGCCCACTTGCTAGACAGTATCTTTAAGAACGAATGAGCTATGAAGTAGATGATTCTTCTTGGCGGAGTCTCACTGTGTGGTTCCGTAGAAATGGCAACTAGTTACAGACTCAAACGTGATAGTAGGCCTCGCAGCAGAAGTGGTGGCTGTGGCTGTCACTTCTTGTCTATTCAGGACAGCGTTGGTTGAGGCAGAGGCGAAGCTGACAAAGATCAGAGCACCCGTCAGCATGATGACGTGCTTTGGACAGATCTTGAGTTGAACCAATCTCCAGAGAGATCCAACAAGAAACGGGTAAGTAAGGTCTTGAAAATTAGCATTCGGAGTTGCCAACAGTCTCGGAAAAGAACCAATGACTGACAGTCAAGGAGATAGAATATCAGAGGTCTACCCTAGGGAGACTGACGCGGAAGGTCTGCGTAATTTGCCTAGTGACTTTACTGCACTTGAGAGCTCATCCGTATCACAAAGTTGCACAGCTCTTAGGAAAGAATCAAGTCAAGTTTGAGGTCTCGGGTTTTCCAAGTATGAGCTGATCGAAGAACAAAATTTTTTTTTGGGCAGGCAGGGAAACGTCTGCGGGGAGGATCATTATAAACACCGGGTCTGCACTCGGCAATACGAACTATGGGGTAACATTTCTTGAGTCTGCTGCTGGTTTCTGGTGCAATAGAGTCTGCCAAGTAAGCCAAGATCAAAGGATCAGATGGATTGAGGCTAGAGCATTTTGCCAAGAGTCATTATTGACACGCACGCAAAGAATCCATACGAATGTAAGAGGATAGTGAACTGAGAGAAGAGCTAAAACTTGGGAGTGTCGACATTTCTGGAGCAGCTAGCGCGGCCAAGGCTACTGAATCCATATTAAAAAGCGTGATTTGACCGAATAACCATGAGTAAACGATGACGATTGGACACCATCTAGAGCTGGAGCAGTGATAAA
The DNA here is from genome assembly GCA_012184525.1 of Xenoacremonium recifei. Lineage (NCBI taxonomy): Eukaryota > Fungi > Ascomycota > Sordariomycetes > Hypocreales > Nectriaceae > Xenoacremonium > Xenoacremonium recifei. The sequence continues at coordinate 45,406 of WOFQ01000101.1, forward strand.
GAAGTTTTTCATTTGATCGTAGCTAGATCCGTCGGCTGCATTAGTTGAACGCTTTACAAATTAGTTTAGGTGAGGGGCTGGGCGAAAACATGTCGAGTACCTTGATGGTTAGTCCCCGACGCCAAGAAGCATCGTAATATCTTAATGGGGTCGTAAACGCATGAATGATATTGGGAAAGATCTCCGAAGATGTTTCTTCAGTAGTTTGGTGGCCTCTGGATTCCGGAGTCCGGACGAAGGCTCTGAATTAATATGAATGTTGTCTTCCCTAGACACATGATTAACTGTCCAAACTTAATAAGAAGGTAACGGCAGATCGACCATATTGTCAAATGATTGTGTCGGAAGAAGGAACTTGTAAGTGAATGGTATACAAAATGGATTAGAGATGGTCAAATTTAGCTACAGAATGGAGAAAGAAAACATGAAGCCACCGTTTCTATGAGACAACACAATCCCATAACCCACGCCCTTTCTCCTGATACTCCACCGAGAACCTTGATGGGTAGTCCAGCCGCCAAGTCGTTACAAAAAGCGGCTGCTGAAGCTGAGTCTAGTTCTGCAAGCGCCAAAAACAAGAAAAAAAGAAAAAAAGACTGGAGAGTGGTTGGTGCAGTTGCTTCTAGGCTAGTCTCTGTACTTTAACATTATACCGCCGATAAGCTTAAAACCCAAATGTTCTAGCCAAAATTGATACTAGGCGGGTCAGGTAAGTCGGTGGCATCGATGGCTCACAAAGCTATATGTCATGGGTTCATTTTTCAAATGATGTGAAAGATGCAAAGGTCAAAAAAATGGTTACATCAAACAATGACACAGATATCAGGCTAGACTAGCCAAGGCGGGGATTGCCAAGCCATTGGATGAAAGCCAAGGCGTATCAATGAAATACACGTGCCTATGACGTGTTTTTAAGTCTCTTCAAGGGAGCAAAGTTTTTGTAGGATGAATCCTTATTTGCTCAACTATGTTGTAATCTAGTAAGTTTCTCTTCTTGGAAAAACCATACGAGAAAGTGTACCAATTTCTGCGTCGTTAATCAAAGTCCAACAACGGCAGCAGCGAACAGTCCAACAACAGGGATCATCTGGAGTCCAGCGCCATTAGTGACCTCCACTGCCTTTCCAGTAGCAGTCGTTGCCGCGTTATTCATCGCACTTGAAGTTGAAGAAGAGACAGAACCCACGCCAGTGGCGATGATGGTTGCAGGGCCGTCGCAATGCCACTATTCGCAAGTCAGTGAGATGGATGAAAATGATTGGATAGGGGTCAGAAGTACATGATCACCATGGGGCTCACAGCCCGTGGACTCAGTTGGGGAGGGAGCTAAAGTCCCGACATCGGGTTGGTCAGTGTGATGGTGCTCGTCATTGCCAGGAGCTTGGGTAGTGACTATGGCCTCGGTGGCTAAGGCTGTGCGAGGACCGTCGCAGTGCCACTATCCAGATGTTAGCTGAGGTTGCTTAAAGCACAAAGCTCCCATGGGAGTCTACGGACATGATCTCCGTGGGGCTCACATCCAACTGACTCGGTGGGTGATGGAGCTAGAGAAGCAGTGGTTTTTATCTCATGATGATCATCATGGTAAGTTTCCTCGACCGGAGAAGAAGCCATGACAGTGGCTAATGTAGTAGTAGCTCCTATCACAGCGCCAGTACGAGACCCTTCACAGTGCCACTATTACCAACAAGTTAGAGCATGCTTATATACAAGGGCAAAGGAGCAGAAAAACATGATCGACATGCGGAGAGCAACCGTAGCTCTGTGTCGGGGACGGAGCGAGAGAAGCAGAGTCCTGTGCGAGGACAGCAGGGAGAAAGCCTAGAAGAGCGGCAGCTAAAGTTTCGGTTTTCATCTTGAGTGTAGTGGCAGGGTGCAAAAACTGAATGCAAGTGAAGCAGTAGCTAGGTGGTCGTTGGATGTTGAGACAGGGGAAAAAGGAGAGAACGATCAGGATGAGAATGAGGGATTTATAAGTATTTTCAATTCCAATGAGAGACATTGGCAGTTGCGCCCTGATAGATGCAAGGTATAGGGCCGGGTTTCTTGGATGTGGACACTGGTCGAGAGTCGAACGATCCCATGACTAACGAGGGCAGGTCCTAGCCAAGGCACTGGCCTGGTTTAGTAAATGATCAAATAAACGGAACACCACTCCTACGTAGAAAAACAAAGGCGAAGTATTTCCGCATACAAACAAGTTTCCTCCACCCGCACCTTGGCCATTATCTTAGGGTGCATCAAGTGTAGCAATAAAAATGCTCAACTGCGCCGCCAAGATGAAGACATCTGCATCGTCAAAGCGTCTTCTTGGCAAATTTACTTGGCAGCCATCAAGGTTTCGTAACTCGCCACCCTCGTCACGATTCCTGTCCTTTCATGGTTAGCATTCTTCTCAGAGATCGTAGGTTTCTTTGATCAATATGGGATAGTCATGTGATCTGCGTGTTGGTTTGTTACTAGATATACCTATCCTTCAGAAGCACTTACGTAATGCTCTCTCGGGTGTTTATGTCTTTTACCTTCATTTGCGATGTAATACGAAGTACACAATATTGGGCGCTAAATGGGAAAGCATCAAACACAGAGAGGATATGAGGAATGCAAGGAGCTGACTTTCAATACGAGCTCCAATTATAATTAAAGCAGATAGATAGATTGGCCAATCTTGTCGTTATCTGTTGGTAAGTCTCATAAGTAGATAAGAGGATAGCCCTCTTTAAATTTAATCACTTTGATCAACTTCGGCCTTTGATAAGAAGTTTAAATAAACCGTCGTTATTTGGATACCATTTGAATTCAGGCCATTGAAGTGAAACTTATTGCAGTAACTCAGTGTCGACTGCTTGCTTTGGTAGACTCAACGTTGCATTCCACACAGCAAATAAGTACACTATTGCACAATAGTAAACAGGTGGTAATTTGTGACATTTTATACTTGCTCAAGAATTGAAGTTAGACTTATCTTCTATAAATTTATTATTTATTTACTAATTTTCAATATCTAGTAGTTTATACAAAGGTAGGGAGATTTCTACAACGATTCATCACCAAACCTAAAACGTCGCAGTAGCTAATGTCATTTCCACAGTTGAGGTCATCCTGGGCCCAAACAGCCTCTAGTAGTCTCTTACAGTAGTTAAACGATCGTGAAGAGCTCATCCCCTCGCTCCTAGTGATGATATCGAGGATAATAGCCCGTTGCTCATCCGTTCGTGCCTCGCAGCCGATGATCAGAATTGGAAATTGCTGTTTGCAGGACTTTACTCCCGAGATTATAGAAAACGCCTTATCGACTTGTTGTTGCGTTCTGCTGGGTTGACTGACTAAACCTTCGGAACTTCGGTTGAGATATAAAAGCATGGCAAGCTGATATAGTTGCATAATTAGCGATTCATCGTCCAAAGTATTATCGTCAGCCTTTGGCCCTTTTGGTATCGGTAGGCTCCTAATTCTCCAATCCAATACTGTTAAGAAATTCTTATAATTGTCCATGGTCTCGCTGGTTTCTGGCTGGATTGGGGTAGTGGAGACCGCACCGCATATCTCAGAAAGTAGATCTAATATTGAGAGGACTAGCGGCGGCAGGTTGGAAAACTGAAGAACCCGATGTTAGACCAATACTCCATTCAGTGATATAGTCACTGTCATCTACGAACCTGTTGACGAAAAGAGACTCTTTGGACAGACAGAATCAGTGGGACCGCTTGTCTATTCCAGTGTCGTAGTGAGAAGCGAGCGAGTACATCATGGTAATGCACCCAGTCCAGCAAAACGGCCACATCGGAGTCAAACTGATGTAAGTTTTGGTAACACGATGCTGTGATTACCGTCTTGACACCGCCGAGGTAGTTCGTCCATTGGCCTGAAGTGCAAGATGACTGGTGGACTTCAAACGAACAAAATAGCATCCCCGTGGCGGCATGCTGAACGGTATCTCTAGCGCAGAGATCTGGCGCTGCTGATGCTTCTGCCAACCTTCTCAATGCAGCTATTTTAAGTCGAAGTGCCTGGTCATGCAAGCCATAGCGATGCAGAGAAGAAAATGCTAGTAGAGCTTGGAGCATTGCAGAAGAAGACGCCGTTGTTTTGTCGAGCGCAATTCGAACGAGTGTCTTTCCAAGAGCAGTAGCATCGTGACCAAACGTAGCCAGGGATCCAGACGCTACACAGCAAACTACATAAGGTACAAACCAGTCAGTCAGCATTCCCCCCTGGGCCAGGCCTAGTAAGTAATTGTGCGGGATTTACACAACGTACAATACTCGAACAGATCTTGGTCAATGGCCCCTAGCTTAAGTGGGTTCCAAAGAGGCGGTATGTCCAAGAATGAAAGTTTACCTCCCGACATATGACTTGTGGAATTCTGGTAGAACTCGATATCCCATTGCGACGTATGAATAAATCGTCCGTCAGAAATTTCACCGGCCATCCCGGCATTCCTGGCCGCTGGAGATAGCATAGGCGTCCTGCAGACAATCGAACGCCGACGATCATTGGCACGCGGCCAGGACAGCGGAATATTGTTCCACTGACATCTCCGCCTGGCTCTAGAGCAGTTTATACAGACCGGTCTGGTACGATCGCAATTAATAGCACGACCTGAGCGGGTTAGAAATCTTGCTTCTTCTCTGAGTCCAGCCCTCAACTTACCTTTACAAGCGGAACAGTCGGCGCGAGCCATTTTAATCTGCTCTTCTCGTATGGTTTATCTGAAAATTCATGCGTAGTCGGTGTGGAAAAATACTAATGAAAGGAAGAAATCTGCGGACCCTCCAACTGTCTGCGGTTGTGGAGACACCGAAGGTATCACTTTGTGTACGTACACCATTAAACTTGCCATATTTAAGAATTCTACGTTAGACTGCATGATTGGGTCCGAGCTAATGCACGCTTATAAAGCAAACACAAGACGATTAGAGGATCCTGTGGGGTATGAGTACCCGCATGACGTTGGGTACAAGCCGACAACACGTTGCAATGAATATGCAAGCGTTGCGTTAACTAAGAATTGAGGCAACTTTGCTCAAGGAAAAATGGCTAGATAATCATGGCGTTTATAAATTGGTCAAGTTACTGTAGCATTTGATAGATTATTAAGCGGCTCGAATACTACTATTTAAGGCACTCGAACCCGCGGTGATTTAGAAATGAGTATCACATCATATTCTACAATATCCACCGCCTTATCCCACTTTTAGAGCATCTCAATATGTCAGTATATGTTATCACCGGGGCTTCTAGGGGAATCGGGGTGAGTACGTCCCTCTCTGCGCTGCGTATTGCTTTTGCTGAATCTTGGCTAGTTCGAGCTTCTGAAACAGGTTTCGGAAGACTCGCAGAATCTAGTCGTTGGTCTTGTCCGCGATGAGGTCATGACCAGGAAGAAAGTGATGGCAGAACTGGGCGAACGCTCCAATGTCCACATCCTCCATGCAGACCTCACCATCTATGCAACCATGAAAGAAGCCGCTATCAGCACTGCCAAGATTGTTGGTGATCGTGGCATCGACTACCTCATTGCTAACGGAGCTTTCCCTTCACAATTCGACGCCTACGAACCTATCGGCGCGCTGTACGTCTCTTTTCTCCTGGCTACTGCCAAGGCGGGTGGTTAGTGAATTAACAGTACGGGTATAACAGAAGTGACAGGGTAGAGGAGTTAGAAGATGTCTCGTCGCGACTGTTCCAGACAAATGTCGTTGGAAACATCCACCTCTTCAACCTCTTCCTCCCTCTTGTTATGAAGGGCACCGTTAAGAAAGTCATCGCCATTTCTAGCGGTCATGCTGACCTCGACTTTATCAACGATCTTGAAGTGAAGGTAAGTCCTTTGTACTCTGCGTCAAAGGCCGCCATGAATGTCATTGTGGCCAAGTTCAACGCCCAATACAAGCAGGATGGTGTGCTATTTATGAGTATGTCCCCTGGGGTAGTGGAGGTGGGCCACTACGCGGATGGTAGGTGCACCTGTCTCGTGAGGCATCTGGAAATAATACTAATATAATATTAGTCACGCCAGAGCAGCTTGTGGGTTTGAAGGAATTCATGGGCAAGCTCTCTGTCTATGCGCCTCACTTCAAGGGTGCAACCCCAGTAGACGAAGCCATCCCAATCATCAGATCGACATGGGAAAAGGCTTCCATTAATGGTGGATATGGTGGTGCATTTATCTCGCATCTCGGAACTAAGAAATGGTTATGATTCATATAAAACATCTTTACGATACTATTAAGTGGAGTTAATTATTTCTTTAAAAGCCCAGCAATTTTGAAGATTTGCAACCGAACCGTGAACTTAACCCCTACTTCAACCGTAATTCTGAAGTTGCTGAAGATTTCTGTACTATCTTTAGTTCCTACCATAATAAAAACTAGTGGCCTGGCCACTGTGATGGCTCCTTGATTAAGGTACGACCCGTAAGTTACCGGTCACGCATAGTGATAACTTCATTCACGGGTGTGATCTAAGAACCGACAGTTTAGCGGCTCTCAGAAAATGACAAATCTAGATATAACGTTACAAAACGACTTTTAGGGGTTTATAAGAAGTTGAGTTACCCCAGAGTTCTCTAGATACATCTTCTAAAGATTGATTATTACTCCTTCTTTTATTTCATTCTGCCTGCTCTTATAATTTAGTGTAACGGTCCAACTGAGTATATTGACAACTAGCTGGATGACTAGAACGAGTATCCTACTGTACGAAGGACACTCCGTTTCCGGTCGTTTTCTTGTTTCCTGTCCGCGTTTTCCGTCCCCCTTTAATCTTACCCAGCGCTGTTTTGCGTCCCCAAAATAACATTTTCGTCCGTGCACCCCTGGTTAACCCCTATAGCGTCTATACATAACTTAGGCAAAAGCAAGTAAATATACATATACTCCGTATCTCATACGCCAATCACCCAATTAATGCATAGGCACATCTAGTTATAGCAGGGTATGTATCATGCTATCTAATAACGTTGAAGGGTATTATAATCTGATACCTGGGTCTTTTTTTCCACTTCCTTTCCTTTCTCCTTCCCTCCCCTTTCT
>WOFQ01000102.1:0-51095 GCA_012184525.1 Xenoacremonium recifei
CGACCCCACCCCCGCCGCGGGCTGCGGGGGGGGGGAGGGGGGGGCTCGGCGATGGCGCCCACACCCCCCCCCCCCCCCCCCCCCCCCCCCCCTCTATCAATGTCTGGGAGACATACTCAGCCCGAAGAAGCTCGAGCGGCTGCTGTTGTTGCCCAGGCCAAAGAACCCGCTGCGCGACTTCTCATGGTGCGACGACGAGTGGTGGTGCTTCTCGCCGCCGCCGAAGATGCTGCCGGCGATGGAGCGGCCAGACGACTTGCGACGGCTGCGCGAGCTCGAGCGCGAGCGCGAGCGGTGCTTCTTGTGGCTGCTGTGGCGGGAGCGCGAGGAGTTGCGGCGGTGGGAGGAGCGCGAGACGACGGAGATGCCGTCGTTCCAGGGGTCGAGGAAGCCCATGATGAGGGTGAGGGTCAATTGGCGATGCTGGAGGAAGGCTTCACGATGGGATTCTTAGCTTCAGCTGCACGCAATTGAGACTTGTCCCGCGGATGCAAGTAATCGTTAGGTGGGCGGGTGGGTGACGGTTCGTAGGCTCTCTCACTCTCTCATATCTTTTGCTCACCGCCCGCCGTTAATTCGAGTGGCTGGAGGGGTCTCCTCCACTATCTCCATCCCGCCCCCCCGCTGATCCCGCGCGCCCCCCGCTAGGGATTTAGGGGGCTTTATCGCGGCAGCCAGTGGAAGCCACGCGTTGGGGCGGCTGAGACACTGGCTGAGGCAGCCCTGGCGTGTTCTGAACGTCTGGCCCCTGCATGTTGCCGTATTGAGTGGATGCAGGGAGAAAAAGGCAGGGTCCTGTTCGTCTGCTTTGCACGTGTGTGTGTGTGTGTGTGTGCTCGGGTATCTATCGCGAGCTTTAGATCTGAGCACGGAGTGTTGGCTAGAAGCAGGAGGGGATTGTCTTAAGAGCACGTCCTCATCTTGAATAAATGCAAATACTTCCCCTGAACAAATACTGCCTGCACAGTATTTATGCTCGACTTACGTACTTATGGAGGGATACCTCGTTCAGCCGCATCAACTAAACCAGCCCCTCCAAACCTCCACCCGCCCGAGGGCTAGGGCAGACCATCACTCACATCGTACGTTCACTTCTTAACCAGATTCTGTCTGCCCGAATTCCCATCAATAAAAGCAATTTGGCGCAGTGGAAGCGCGCCGGGCTCATAACCCGGAGGTCGCACGATCGAAACGTGCAATTGCTAAGAAGCTTTCATTTTTGGGGTTCTCTGCGGCAGTTCCCGTGCAATGGTTCACAGCCTCTTGCACTTCCAGTTTTTTTTTTTTCTCTCTCAACTCTACTTTCTGCCCTGAACTGTATGCATCTCTATCTCCTCTTTCCGTAGTAGTAATCTTAGAGAGCCCTTGAAATTTGTAGTATTTTTGGTTTTCGACATGAGAGTGGCTATGTCTGGATGTCATGCCTGAGGTTGTGACTCTGCCCCGAGCTGTTGCACATTGTCTAGAGGTATCCGATAAAGGTCCAATACGAAACGCGCATCTGCGCAAATGAGAGAAAGACAAAACATGGGATACATGAGGGCAATTATTTTAACATATGAGATTATTGGCTCATGACCAAATTGAGGAAAACATGATATTGGATCTCTGGTCGAATTGGATATCAATGTCGCTGAAGAACCTACCCTAGAAGAGCGCCTAGCCAATGGCGGTGCATGAGCGACGTTCTCCGATATTGCAGACGACGAGAGAAATATCATGGAACGTCGTCATGAACACGTGGTAGCACGCCGTCTTCTTCTATTGTTGTGTAAAGTTCTATGAGGGATGTGGCTTGTCCTGGTCAAAATGATGTCTCTTGTTTAAGTTCGCGTTCTTCGTGGATAAAAGGCTGCTCTTGGAGAGTGTTCTAGACCGACACGCTACGCTCAACTTCATCTCGGATATCGAAGGGGAACGCAATGCAGAGATATCACTGGACCATGATAGACAATGGCATTGATTTGTCGTTTGTCGGGTTGATCCATTTTCGTCAAACATAGGCTTTGTGACGAGGTGCCATGCGCTCTACGCTGTTGACATCTGCGTCTTCCCGAAAAGTGGATGGGTGCTTCACCGAACGCCTGCTGCCAACGGACGGGGCTGGCTGGTGAGCAAGTGACCGAATCCCAAGGCTTGTGTCACAAACAAACACAAACATAACAGCCTGAGGCTCGTTAATGACGGTCTCGAGGTGACTCATTCGCCACCGCGTCGCGCGTGTGCTGTGCTGCGTTGTGCTTCATGCCCTGTCGACGAGGATAAGCCCCCATGACAAGCCTCCTTTCACCGACAATTACGAATAACACTCAAGTTGAAAACCGAAATCACTTCCAGGTTTTTTTTTTTAAGGCACATTCTCGAGTTTCTTGCCTTTCCTGCCTTTCTGTTTGCGGCGCCCAAGAAACCATTTACGCGAGTACAAGACGCCTGCTCCGGCACGAGGCCGCTTTCCCCACTCCCGTCACCTTTTCCCAGCAGGCAGCCCAATTTGGACCTGACTTGAGAATTCGTCCTTCAACTCACCTTTGTTTTCCCCCTCCATCCTCCAAACTTCCATCCTCACAACAACGCGCGCAGCACCGCGACTGTACAATAGCACGCGTTCCCCCTCAATCCTTGCGCTCCTGCACATCAACGCTTTGGCGAGCATACAAACTCACTCTTCCCTACCCCCCTCACACCTGTACAGTACAATGGCGTCTCCTCAGTCTAGCGTCAACTACGACGGCACTTCTGCCCCCAAGAAGCACGAGCAGATCACGTTCCGTTTCTGCTCCGAGTGCTCCAACATGCTCTACCCCAAGGAGGACGAGGACGCACACAAGCTCCAGTTCACTTGCCGCACTTGCCAATACACGGAGGAGGCTCAGTCTACCTGCGTCTTCCGCAACGACCTCAACACCTCTGCCGGCGAGACCGCAGGTGTCACCCAGGATGTTGGATCTGATCCTACGGTTAGTGGTGCCCTCGCTCATAACAACAAACCTATTCTTCCCGCCTACATCTGCCTTTGCTGCGGAACCCACATCACCTGCATCGTTTGCTCTAAGCCCTACGATCGCGACAACGCCGACACCTTCACCGATGTGCACACGATGCACCCCGACGATTACGAGGACTTTCTCCCGTGTCTCCCCGATCTCGACGAGAACGACAAGGACGGATATCCCGTCTGGCTCGCCGGATACGAAGACATGATGGACCTCGACGAGGACGACGACCGCGAGTACGACGATAGCAACGTTTCCGATAGCGGCGACAGCCTTGCGAGTACTGAAAGCGAGTTCGCCAACCGCGAGATCGCCGAAGTCATCGCCGAAGTCATCGTCGAAGTCACCTCTACCTAGTTTGACCTGCCGCCGAACGGTCCCCACAGCGAGCGACCACGATTCACGACAGACACGACGAGCATGAGTTACGACTTCGGAACTGGGCAGCGTTCTTTCTCGCACCATTACACCAATTTTGTTTTGTTTTTTGTCACCTTTGCAGCACGGGGGTCATTTCTGCAGCGTGCAGTTGGCAGCTGGCAGCGAGTGGTCAAGTGACAGCTTGAGTGAGCAGCGGGTTTGCTAATGCTGCCCACATGATTCCTGCGGAACACTGTTTGCACTGGCTTCCAGACACCGCTGGCTGACACTGTTTTTCTCTCGACGCAGCTACCGCGATCCAACAAAACGTGCCCCAACTGCCAACACGACGAAGCTGTCTTCTTCCAATCGCAGCAGCGATCACAAGAGACTGGCATGGTAAGTTGAGAAAAGATAGATGCATCGCATCGCTAAGTTCATGCCGCTGACCTGATGTCAAGAAACTGTTCTACGTGTGCTGCGAATGCGGCCACATTTTCACTTGAGCAGATACCCCTTGTTTCTGTTTTCGACATGAATCTTTGACTTTTCGGCTATTCCAGCTTTGGCGCAGGGGAGGGGGGAATGCACTGAAGAAGGATCTTCTCACGAAACGGCGTTTTAAGGACATCAAAGCATTGCGCTGGCATATGCTTTCTTCATTCATGTATAATAGGAATGCGACGTGTGATATCATACGTCCTAGATTTCACATAAAAGACATGATCATTTCAACACATCGCAAGAGGAAAAGTACCTCTTGTTTGATCTTCCCATCTTCACTGTGACATGTTGTAGTTTGCTCAAGTATCATTTCCACATCCATAGTTTTAGTAGTAGAAAGGTGTGTTCTATTGCCACAATTCAACGCCGCGCCTATGCTTGAATATTTATAGTTGTTGTTGTACAGTATCCCACTCGTACACGATCCCACCACCGCCCATATATCACAAGTTCACACATCATGCCTCCTCCATCACCTCCAACATGCCTGTCTCATGCCTGCATGGGCGCCATGGATAGAATCTTGCTCCACTTCTTGCGCTTCAGCTCAGCACCCACGGCTCCGTTGATACGTGAGCCGACGGGGTCACCGGCCTTGTTGAGGAGGACGCAGGCGTTGTCATCGAAGCGCACGACGGAGCCGTCGCGGCGCTGGGTCGGGTACTTGGTGCGGACGACGACGGCGTGGCGGATGTCACCGCGCTTGACCTTGTTGGCAGCGGAGATGCCGGCCATGCCACCGGAGGAGGAGCCTCGTTGCTCTTGGACGACGACGACGATGCGGTCACCTGCGGGATGTTAGCGCGGTGTTCATGGTTGGTGTCGTGAAGCGGAGGAGGAGATCGAAGGGATATGAGGCATGGTGTATATGATGGGATTTATGAATCGATCGAAAGGTGAGATTGGAGATCGTACCGATTCGGGCGTGTCTCTTCTGGCCGACGACCAGAGCGCACTCGACGAGAGCAGCACCGGAGTTGTCGATGCAGTTAAGCATCGTCTGCGGGAAACATGGTTAGTGCCTTCTAAACAAATAGACACATAGACGTACCTTTAATTGAATCATTTTGAGCCTCTTGCCGCGCGTTGGGGGACCTGGCGCAGCTCAATTGTTCCGATCGTCGTCCACTCTAAGCGGTATCACGACTGCATCAACGGCGTTGAAGTTTTCGAGCGATGCGGGTCACGTGCATCCTGGCTGAGCCACTAATGGGGTTGAGGCTGAGTAAGAAGTGAGCCAGGCCAGGCCAGGCCAGACCAGGCCAGCCAATCCACCCGTCGCCGGGCCAGCCAGTTTTGCCCTGGAATGCGACAAAGCCGGCCCTCCACCGCAAATCGCACGCCCGGTCCCCCCTAATCCATGGCCTTGCAAGGTAATGGCCGCCGCCCCGGAGCCAACCCAACGATGTCATCTCGCACTGGCTTTCTCTCCTTCACCGTCGCAAGACTGAGGCGCTGAGGCTGTTTTCCTTGCTGTTCCTTTGCACGCTCTCTCTCGTCCCCTGTCAGACTCTATCTCTCTCTTTCGACCTCTCGCACCACAGCGGGGACGGCCTCCCAAGACTATGACGTTGCGACATTGAATCAACCCCCGGTGCGCATTTGCTTTGTTGGGCGGTTCGCCTATTGTGTCGACCCTCGACTCGGGGCGAAGCTTAGATTGCTCTCAGAACGACATTTCTCACTTTTGGATATTTCCTATTGTTCCCTATTGTCGAGTCTCTAGGGGGAGGGGGATTCTCGGCCCACATATTATACGCTCATTCAGCTTGGATTGCGATCGATTGATTCTGCCGACGACATCGTGAGCGCCTGTTGGATTCCCAGGCCGTTTGGAGACAGTAATCTGGAATCATGTCGAGGGCAAAGAGCGCCGGCGGCAAGAAGCAGCCTCTGACCTTGGCGCAATTGGCGACGTACGACGACATCTTGACCGATGCTTTGGTCGACCATGTGAGTGCTTTGCGACCTGCAAAGTGGCCTTCTGAGATGGCTCTAACCCGCTTGCCCAGGTCTTCTACTGGACGAACATCCCCAAGAACAAGTCGACGTACCACCCGTCTCGAGGAGTGCGAGAGGAGGACATCACCAAGATCCTGCAGGATGAAGTGGTGCTGAACAAGGACCTGGAGGCCGCGGAGAAGAAGTTGCTGGCAACGGACGGTCTGCGGAGGTTCCTCAATGGGTTGAAGACGGACAAGGAGAAGGACGACTTCCGACGACACCTACGACGCTATCTGCAAATTTACCTGCCTGACTGCCCCTGGGAGGTCAATTCGACAAACCGATATACGATTGTGTCGCATGAGGCATGCATCACCGCCCGGCGGCACATTAAGCGGAACGAGTCAGTCAAGTATTTGTCCGGCATTCAAGTCAACATCACTCCCGAGGAGGAAAAGGAGATCGCTGTGCGGAAGAAGGACTTCAGCATTGTGGTCAGCTCTCGCAACAAGTGTACCAGCTTGTTCATGGGTCCGGCTCGGTTCGCGAACCATGACTGTGATGCAAATGCCAAGCTCATGACAACGAGCCAGGCCGGCATAGAGATCATCGCTACTCGTCCCATCGAGCCCGGGGACGAGATCACGGTGACTTACGGCGAGAATTACTTTGGCGAGGACAATTGCGAGTGTCTCTGCAAGACGTGCGAGGACCACCTGCGCAATGGGTGGGAGCCTGAGGAGGGACAGGTCGTTGTGAAGAGGAGTATCGAAGAGGAGAAGCAGGACGGATACTCACTCCGTCGACGACGGCGAGAGGACAGCCTTGGTGGCTCATCCAGAACCTCTTCCGTGAACCCCGACATCCGACCACGAGTTTACAAGCGGCCACGGAGTTCTAGGTTCAGCCTGGCTCGCGATTCTTCCGTCGCCGACTCTCCAGCTCCCGAAGCTGCGCCTAGAGGGCGAAAGCGATCCCACGATGACGGGCTTGCCACTCCACCCGTGACGCCCGCCAAGAAGGTCAAGCGGGAGCTTATAGACCTGGCCAAGGAGCGATCCTCTTCTCCTGGTAGTTCCGTTGGCGGAAGCGGCTCTTCCACTACTGGAGACGTTGCGGAAACCGATATAACCTCACCAGAGAAAGAGACTCCTGAGCCAACAGCTCAACCATCCATGAAAGAGGGGGCGAAACTGGAATCGAGCATTCAGCCTCCCCTTGAAGCGATCCTGCATGCTGTGCCGCTCTCTCCGCAAAGCTCTCAGGACGCTAATTCTCCGAAGAAGACGGACTCTCTTGCGCTCCCACCTACTTCGGATCGCATGAAGCAAATGTCCATTACCGCCATTTTGAATGCTCCGACCGACTCAGAGCCCGAACCGGTAGCTCCTGTCACTGTCAGTATTGAGACGGTTGAGCCGAGTCAAGCCATGGACGAGCCCGCGGCCGAGGAACAGCCCCGGAAGCGAAGAAAGTACCAGCGCCGCATATTCATCAAGCATGCCACGCCCCCTGCTCGACAGCGCCAGCCCGGCGATTATCTTCTCACGCCGCTGCTGCTCGCTGAGCCGGAGATGGCCTGGATCCAGTGCACCAACTGCAGTACTTTCTTCGTACAACAGAACGCCTACTACACCAAGGCGAATTGCCCGCGGTGCGAGCGCCACTCAAAGCTCTACGGCTACATCTGGCCCAAGACCGACAAAGAAGGGCCCCGCGACAAGGAGAAGCGCGTGCTTGACCACCGGCTTATCCACCGGTTCCTGGACCCGGATGACGAGCGCCGCATCCGTAGACGCAAGAGCGCCCTGGGCAAAACAGAGACCGAGGAGCCGGAGGTAGAGGAGCCCGTGCGAGGGCGTCGGCTGAAGAGGAGTAACAGCAGCGCGGCTGCAACTCCGCAGCGAGACGATGACGAAGATGCCTCTGGGCTGCGCCGGAGCGGCAGGGTGAGGAGGGTCAGCAGTCGGCTCTTTGAGTCGTAGGACCAGGGCGGCGGTGCGTATAGGCGTCAGGGGGCTGTATACTACAAGGACCACCGATTTGCTTTTGAGTAGCGCTTTGCTTGCTTGTTAATTGAACTTGTAGGATAGATGCGGCTTGGGCACGCATATGAGTTTCAGGAATGGGACTTGCCCAGCAATCAATATCATACCAACCAAATTCTCTGAGCATTTGTGAATCTACTCTCCTGTTTTGGAATGTTGGGCCGGAGTCATTTCACTTTTAAAGAAGTCTCCGAACGAATTAAACTGTGAGAGCACCACTTTGTCATGGCGGTGCTGACAGGTGATGTGGCGAAGCAGGAGGGGTGAACGCGAGGTCTTACTCAGCGCTTGATGAAGCTGGTTTCCCCGTCGGTGATTTTTATTATTTGTGAAGGGTGATAATAGGCTGGTTCGGACATATCTGTGGATTTGGCTGAGGTTGATGAGGAGGAGCAGAATTCTTGGAGAAAATGCCCGAGCAGTAGGATCATTCTACGCCTGGCTATTTATACCTGATAGCTCCCACATATAATAAGCGTGGAGGAAGCCGACCATAGTTGAAGCTGGACATGTCACTTTTTAGACTGGCGTCAGTTAAATCAGCACAAAAAATCGCCATGGCTCCTGAACCCTCTACGACGTCCTGGACGCAAAGCGTTATCAGCGTCATCACCAAGCCGTTCTCGGGGGCTTCTCCAGTGCCCACTCAAGTAAGTGTCTAAAAGAGTTGAATAGAGAGGGGTGAAACTGATGAGAGGCAGGTTGAGAGTAAGGAGGAGGAGAGGCGGAAGGCAGAGCAGCGCAGCTCGGATAATATGTTTGAGTTCTACGGGGCTCGACCGCCGCCTGGGAAGTATCTGGAGAGTTCCTAGGGATGCAAAGATGTTGCATTCAGGTTGGTGACTGTCTGGGATGCACCCATTGACGAGTCAATTGTTGTGTCGAGCTTGATATGCCCTTAGATATTTAATCGAAAGCAAGAGAATGGTAGTGTTAGGATTTCACCCGAATCCTGGAGCAGATCATTTGTTGTTGTGACTGCTAGGGGCGCATACCCTGCTGACGGGTTCTTTATTGGAGGGGCTTGAAGAGCGCGGGGGAGCTCATGCAGGAGGGATTCACTTGAGTTAAAGCGGCATCGGGCCGCATAAAGAAGGTTACATACCGCAGAATATGCTGACATTCGAACGTTAAATTTTCAATTGGAAGATCATCGTGACTTGAATGTACCGCTTCAGTTCCTTGAGCCTACTTACACCGAGGTTGAGCTTCGCCCTGATCCGGTCATCGGGGATGACTCAGCAGAGAGCTCTCATTAGCGCCGTTTTGGGGCTTGGGGTAGCTTGAAACGGCCGGGCAACGGGGGAAGCTCATCACAAGCTTCTGAATCACCACCACCAACTCTATCCCAGCATCTGACCGAATTCGCGGCT
Organism: Xenoacremonium recifei; assembly: GCA_012184525.1. Taxonomy (NCBI): domain Eukaryota; kingdom Fungi; phylum Ascomycota; class Sordariomycetes; order Hypocreales; family Nectriaceae; genus Xenoacremonium; species Xenoacremonium recifei. The sequence continues at coordinate 9,223 of WOFQ01000102.1, forward strand.
CCCAGACCGCTCGACCCGACCCCATCAGGCTTCAATGGCAGCCACAAAGCTCCTCCTGGCCGCCGCCACGGCCGTTGGCTGCGCGGCGGCGCTCCAGTTCCCCCAGGACCAGATCCCGCTGCAGGGCCCGCGGCTCAGCGGCGAGTTCGCCTCCGAGAGCAGCAGCAGCAAGCCGCTGATCGACTCGAAGGCGCTGCAGGACAGCATCAAGGCGGAGAATTTGGAGAAGCGCGCGAATGAGTTTTACAAGATTGCGCAGCTGGGCGAGGAGGAGTACGGCCACCCGACTCGCGTGATTGGCAGCGATGGTGAGTCTGCTTTGCTATCGAGCTTGCCGTGGCGATAGCGTTGTTGTGATGATTGACAAGCTAACTCTGCCAATATAGGCCACCTCGGCACGCTGACTTACATCAGGTCTGAGCTCGCTAAGCTCGGCGACTACTACAACATCGCCAACCAGATGTTCCCGGCCGTCTCGGGCAACGTCTTTGAGTCGCGTCTCGTGCTGGGCAATGAGGTCCCCAAGGATGCTGCTCCCATGGGCCTGACGCCTCCTACCAAGAACAAGGAGCCCGTCCATGGCGACCTGGTCCTGGTTGATAATGAGGGCTGCGATGCCTCTGACTACCCTAAGAACGTCTCTGGCAATATTGCGCTTATCTTGCGAGGAACTTGCCCCTTCGGAACCAAGTCGGAGCATGCTGGCAAGGCCGGTGCTGTCGCCGCCGTAGTGTATAACTATGAGAAGGACGAGGTCCATGGTACTCTGGGAACGCCCTCGCCTCACCACGTTGCCACATTCGGTCTATCTGGCACGGACGGCAAGGCCATTGCCAAGCGGCTCAAGGATGGCGAATCCATTGATGCCATTGCGTACATTGATGCCGAGGTCAAGACCATCGTCACCACCAACATCATCGCCCAGACCGTCGACGGTGACCAGGACAACTGCGTTATGCTCGGTGGCCACAGTGACAGTGTCACTGAGGGCCCTGGAATCAACGACGACGGCTCGGGCAGCATGTCCGTCCTCGAGGTTGCCACGCAGCTGGCCCAGTTCCGCGTCAACAACTGCGTCCGCTTCGCCTGGTGGGCCGCCGAGGAGGAGGGCCTGCTGGGTTCCGACCACTACGTTGCCGACCTGGACGAGGAGGAGAACTTGAAGATCCGGCTGTTCATGGACTACGACATGATGGGAAGCCCCAACTTCGCCTACCAGATTTACAACGCCACCAACGACGAGAGCCCTGCTGGCTCCGAGGAGCTTCGGGACCTGTATGTCAAGTGGTACGAGGACCAGGGTCTGAACTACACCTTCATCCCCTTTGACGGCCGTAGTGACTACGACGGCTTCATCCGTGGTGGTATTCCCGCGGGTGGTATTGCCACTGGTGCCGAGGGTGTCAAGACGGAGGAGGAGGAGGTGATGTTTGGTGGCAAGGCGGGCGAGTGGTATGACCCGTGCTACCACCAGCTTTGCGACGACCTCGGCAACGTCAACTACACGGCCTGGGAGGTCAACACCAAGGTATGACACTTTCTCAGATATCAAGATGGCTGGCTAACAAACCTTAGTTGATTGCCCACTCTGTGGCTACTTATGCGTTGTCCTTCGAGGGCTTCCCCAAGCGAACTCTCGATGATGCTGCCGCGTCTTCTGTCAAGGACGTTAAGTATCACGGCCACAAGCTTGTTTTGTAATTTTTCATCTGCATGTTGCATTATATGAGTGGCGATCTAGAATGGCATAGGATTTCTTTTATTGAATTGCATCTACTTCAAATTGTAAAGAGCTGAATGAAATGGAGTTGTGATAGAGGCTCACTTGCATAGATCCACTTACATAAGCGCCCGACCTCACGCAGCCATGCACTGCCTCCAGGAACCGCTTTCATGCGCGAAAAGATATTGACGAAACTTCACAGACGCAATGACAACGTACAAATATACGTCGCTACTCCCCCAGGAAATCCGTTTGTTGATTCTCCAGCCGGGGCAGGTTGGCGACCCCCTCATCGGCTGTCTGGCGAATTGCCGCTTCGCCCCGAAAGACGGCATAATACCAGACTTCGAGGCCCTCTCATACACATGGGGCGAACAGTCGAACCCCGAGCTCATCACCATCCTTGATACGAGCGGAATTGGCAACGCTGGTCTGGCACATGTCACTCCTGGAAGAGCCCTCGGGACCGTCGCCATCGGACGCAATCTGGCCGCTGCCCTGCACCGCCTCCGCGATGAGACAGCTGCCCGCGTGCTCTGGTGTGACTCCATCTGCATCAATCAAGGGGACCTCTGTGAGCGAGCCTCGCAAGTCCTCCGCATGTGCGACATCTACCGCGAGACGCGTCGCGTGGTGGTCTGGCTAGGGCCCGAAGCCGACAACAGCGCCCTCGCCATGAGCACGCTGCGCTACACGGGTTCTCAAGTTGACTCCTCAGAGGCTGCCGCCGACACCGCGGGAAACTTCATACGCTTTGTCGACGGCGCAGACCCGCGATATCGTGGTCAGGCTGTACCGTTGCCGTTCTCTCCACAGCAGTGGGAGGCTACGGCTGCACTGCTCGCTCGGAGCTGGTTCCGCCGTCTCTGGATCCGGCAGGAGATCACGCTGGCCAACGCAGACGCGCTGGTCCTTGCAGGTAACGAGACCATGCTCTGGACACAGCTCGTCGGCGCGGCAGCATGCATCCGCAGCAAAGAAACGCCCTCGCCCCTCCCCGTATATAATCCCACAGCCTTCGCCGCCTCCCTAACCAACCTCTCCAGCTTCCGCCGCATGAAAGTCATCCGCGGCCTGCACGGCGTGGTAGACTACACGCGGCAATGCGAGTGCACCGACGACCGCGACAGGGTGTACGCGCTGCTTGGCCTCCTGCAGCCAGAACTAGCAGCTACGATCACGCCTGACTACACGAAGCCCGTGAAGCAGGTGTATCGCGAGATGGTGGTCGAGGGGGCGCGGTTCGCGGAGACGTTGAATATGTTGGAGTATTGCGATTCTGCGGTGCGGCCGACGTGGGTGCCGGATTTGCAGCGGTTGAGGCGCAGTTTGGGGCATTTTGAGCATACGTGGGCGGCGGGGGAGTCGGAGGGGGTGTTGAGGTGTTTGGATGGGGAGAGGGTGGAAGTCCAGGGGGTGGTTTGTGATGAGGTTGAGGAGGTACTGGGTGGTGTTGCGGATGATTGCTCGAATACTGACCTACAAAGGGCTGTCACGACAGCTATACTGCACTTTCTGGGTCCTAAGCCGGCGTCATGGCCAACTGAACAGCTGGAGTCTGTGACGAGGGCTGTCTTGGGCGGTCGGACCTTTGAGGATGTCGAGTGGCAGAATTATCCGCGGATACATCGCTCAGCCGCCGTTCTTACACGCTGGGCTGCAGACCAACCTATTGGAAGAGACATGGCCGTGGACGAGACGCGTGTCCGGGCAGCCATGCGGGAGATTCTGCCCGGACGGTGCTTCTACCGCACACGGGATGGAAGCTTCATCACCGGCCCGACCCGGAGCCAACGCGGTGACACCATCGCCGTCCTCCTCGGCTGCCGCTCGCCCCTTATCCTGCGCCCATCATCCTCCTCGTCCTCCCCATCCTCCCCCAAAGCCTACACAGTCCTCGGCCCCTCCTTCCACCCCTCCCTCACCCACGCCCAAGCCCTCCTCGGGCCCCTCCCGCGCGGCTACCACGCCGTCCTCCCCATCGGCTCCCTGGGCCCAACGTTCAAGCGCGCGGGCGAGCTGTGGCGCAAGCAGGACCCGCGGCTGGACGGCGTGGCGCTGCCGCCCGGGTGGGAGGAGCTCGAGGATGAGGATGGCTGGCCGTATTGGTTTGAGGGTGGGAGGCGGGGGGACGAGGATGCGGTGTGGAGGGATCCGAGGTTGAGGGTTGGGGAGTTGAGGGGGAGGGGGGTGAGGGTGGAGGGGTTGATGTTGGAGTAGGGGGTGGTATGAAGTCTATGATACTCTGTAATACTGACTAGGATAAAAGTTTGTATTGTATCCATATAATGCAGTGGCTTCTATCATCGGCCCGATGCTATACTCAGGATGCTAGAGACTCACATAAGTCCGGGTCAGGGGCTACATCATCACGCATTCAGGGGCACACTCAATCACACAACCCAGACACTTAACAATAAGCCCTCGTTCGCTAATCACCATCAATTGACTCCAACAAACTATCCCAGGCAGAAAACCTCCGGGTATCGAAGAAAGAGCAAAAGACTCCCCCGGAAATGATGACTTATACACCTGTAGGCGTGTATATGCGCTGCTGCTTTAAAAAAAAGACCAAGAAAAAATGCTACCCGTATTCCTGTATGCCATGCAATGCTCCGATGTAACGTGTCCCGAAATGCCAGAACCCTCCCGGTAGTGTACAGTACAGTTGCGTGTCTTGGAACCCTCGTGTTGTCAAGCTTGTCCGTTATTAATGTCCTATCCGCTGTTGTGACCCAGAAACAACGCTCCGTGGTAATGATGCAAGATGGTGAGTAATAAAACCGTATGAAAGAGATGCCTCCGTGCCGTCATGATTGTTGTTCCTCTGGTTTCGGTGCCCGCTCTCCTCGAGGCTTCCTATCAAGCCTAAGGACAGGAATCTCAATGCTGGCAAGCATGTGCTCGACCTGTCCCTCCCGCAGGACCTTCAAGTGCTCCTTCAAATGCGACTCTCGAACGTTGAGTTCAAACCCGGCCAAGAAGCAGAAACTAATCTCCAAGCGCGCAAGTTCCGCCTCACTCACGCCGCCGACCCTAGCCATCTTCGCGTGAGAATACGACAAATCCTCGAGCGCCTTCATGGCCACGCGCAAGCCCGCGAGGACGAGACGGTGACAGTTGCGGCGCGTGACCGCAACCGCGCGCTCTTCCACGGCTAGGCGGTGGATGTACAGCGAGGTCGCCAGGTAGACAGCCGAACTCATGGGGCAGAACTGGTGCAGCCGCATCAAGTACTGGGTGACGCTAATAGGCGGCTCCTTTTTCGAGTAGAATTTGCGTGCAATGGCGTTGTGCTGAAGGTTGAGCGGTTGTGAATCAGCGCCGACAACGACGTATGGCTCGGGTTTGCCTGGCGGCGAGGTCGCTGTTGAAGGGGCCTGCTTAAGGCGCACGCCGTCGATATCCTGGGGTGTGCTCTGTTGGGCAAAGGACGTTTGCGGGTGGTGGTGACTCGCCGAAGATTCCGCCTGCTTCTCCTTGATCACCAGCTTTTTAGACGCAAGCTCGGCCTGCTTGCGCATTTCGGCGAGGTTCTTGTCCGAGTGCGAGCGCACAATATTCTCCTTCTCGACCTGCATGCCGGACATGTGAGGGACGGTAGGAGACTTGGGCGGCGGCGTCGGAGGGATGTCGCCTGTCTTCTTGACAAGCAGCTCGACATTGTCGCTGAGCAGCTTCAGGGCCTCAGTAGGAGCCAGCTTAAAGAGCTCGTTGTCGGAGGTGGTCGGTTGGTCATCGATGGAGAGCCGCGGATCGGAGGCGGGCACGGGAGGTGGAGGCGGCGCGACATCGCCCGAGTCGGCACGCCGCAGGGCGATCTTATGCTCGGGCTGCTGCACCGTCTCCGTAGCGGTGCCAGCGTGATCGGACATATTCGCGGGTGTTGTAATATTACTGGAGGAGCAAGAAAAAGATCAACGCAAACGCGGCGTCGTGCGTGGGTAGGTGATGCCAAGCAAGCGAGTGGACGAGGCTATCACGAGTATCGGCCGCTGCCGCGTCTTAGTCTCTTCGGGACGACAAGACGCTCGAGAAGCCCCAACGTGTCGCTTTTCATATTCTCGTCGCGTGAGAGTCGGGTCGGGCGGGTGCGCGCGTGACAGAGACGGGGCAATGGAGTTTTCGCAAGGCTTCGGGAGGATGGAGGTTAGGTAGTCGTGGTTGTGCTCGTCGACCAACGAAAGCCTATCGCGGAACGGGCATTTCTGAATAGTAGGGAGGCAAGGTACTTTATAATCAAGAAGCAGTGCACAAAAGACCCTGGAACAAGCGAAACGTCCGGGGCAATTCGGGCTGCAGCAGAGGGCGGGCTGTTGTTTTGTTGTTGGAGAATGGATGTAGAAGTCGTGGCTGGCGGGGTCGATGAAGGAGGACGAGAGGGCCTTGTAAGCCCACCTGACCCTGCCTGGCTGGATATTATCCAGCGAGTAGTGCAGTGAGTAAAGTGCGAGCCGGTCCGAATACTTTGCCTTAGGCCAGAAAGCACACGAAACGGGCGTCGCAACGGCGGAGATGAAAGCCAGGACAGGGGAAGCGCCGCGCAGAGACTCTACTACAGGTATTTATCCCCCTCTATATACATCCATCCACCATCCTCGCCGCCGCCGCCGCCGCAAAGACGATCACCGTCCTGTCTCAGAAAAGCAACCCACGCTTTCGAACTGGCACGTGGTGCGGGGCCTTCGTCCAGAAGCCGATCAGAGTATCATCTTCGGCGACTCAGCGCCTGCTGGGCGGGAGTGACATTGAGACAGACCCTGCTAGCCTGGAAGGGTCCAGGCGCGAGGAATGCGGGCTTGGCTGCGCTGGGCAAAGGCTCTGATGGTCACTTGAGGCGCCGATTTGCTTTCGAGGCCGCGGGCTGGCTGGGTTGGGTTAGCAGCGGTGCGGGAGGGAGATACTCTGTAGTTGATGGTTCAGCGGATGACGTGCAGTAGTTGGGACGCTGATGCTTTAGGGAAGAGGCTTCTGTGTGTATCTTCCCAGACGCCATATTGTGTGTCTCTTCTCTCTCAGTGCCTTGGGGCTTCACTCAGATCGCCTGACTCTGGCATCGCCGCCGCCCCATCTCTTAAACGCTGGACTCTAGCGCTGGCCAGGTTCTACTTTAGGCCTGGGTGAAGACTCCCGCCTCGGTTCAGGCCAGGCCTGCACTTACAGGGCGACAGGGTACCGCTGCCGGACGGACGTCGGGCCTCAACGAGCCCCAGGACCCTGAAGGATTTCTCTCGCATTTGCATCCCAGCTTGCCTCGTTGCGGAGGTCCCCGACTCATGTGCCTCCTGTAACGCGATCCGGGATGCGAATACGGATGAGTATTGCCATTGCGGGCGAGATCTCGCGATGCCGCCGGAAACAAACTCCACGATGGCTTTCCGTTCTTGTCAGTCGCGATGCCCCGCCAAAATGTCTTAGCCGCCCGCGTGGGAATTCGGCTCTTGGTGTCTCGCATCTAGTGTCGAGCGTTTCTTTGGTAGAGCTCATTTTGCCTCACTGGGAACTTGGGAGCGACATCTAGCTGTGGGCCTTTTTAAATGCAGGTTCAGGTCACAAGGAGGCAAAAGAAGGGAAAGGATTGGACTAACAAGAACCCCATTCTGACCGGGTACCGGGGGAAGCTAGTCAGAGAAGTGCTCGCCAGTAAACTTCACAAGATAAGGCACCAACACATCTTCATGGGATTCGATATCTACTTCGTTTAAAATTCGATGCAACTCTGAGGCGAGGGTTGCAACACCTTATCCACCATTGCTGTTGGGGACGGATCAAGACTCCGATCGCCGTCAGCACCATCTATCAACTAGTCCAGTCCCGCTCTTGATCGTCTAAACTGCTGACCTCTCGGCTTCGAATCCTCCATGATAGTCTGATAGATCAATCGCTCGGGGCGAGTGAGATGCAGCTCTTTTCGCCTCCCCCTCTCCTGTCCACTAACCGACGCGCCAACCACGCCAGAGCCCCGAGTCTAGACCCAGGTCGGGCCGCAAGACGTTGAGCCTCATTGCTGACTTGTTCCTCCTCCTCACCACATACTTGCATATTGCGTATCAGAGTCTTTGTGTGTTCAACAAACAGCTCAGCAATCTGGCGCCACCTTGACATCCACCACTGCCGTCTGTCCGGCCTGCACCTTGGCGATGGCCTCGCCCAGCACCGTCTGGAGATCTGCTGCGCGATCCACCTTCGCCGCGTGGATGTCGCCGCCTGCAGCCGCCTTTGCGATGCCCGCGTAGTCCGGCGACGGCGTAAACGAGATGTTGATCTCCTCGTTGGTGGCCGTCGACCCGAGGCCGTTGGGGTGCACCAGCAGCAGAGACCGTCGCGGAGCATTCCACCCTATCACCGTGTTAGCCATCTTATCGCCTTTCCAGAGATCGAGATATCGGGGTCTCAATAGCAATAGAGGATAGTAACTCACCCTTGTTGTTAAGCACTATGGTTAGCACGGGAATGTTGTACCGTTTTGAGATCCAGTACACGCTGCCTGGCACCGTGAAAAGGAACGTCCCGTCGCCCACAATCTGTACCACAAACTTGCCCTTGTTCGAACCACCCGCCTCAGCATCACTTGCCAGCTTCATGCCCAGCGCACCACCGCCAGACCAGCCAAGTCCGCCACCGCCACAGTTGATCCAGCTTCCGGGAATCTTGGGCTGCAGGTTGTCATGCACGAAGCCCGTGTTGGTGACAGCTTCGATCGCCCAGAGCGTGTCCTCAGGGCACATGTCCTTCAGCACGCGGCAGAGGTGACCCGTGCCAAAGGTGCCGTCCTCCAGGGGCTCGGCTGCCTTCGCAATAGCAGTAACCTTCTTCTCATACAGCGCCAAACGTTTCTCCTCGGCCCCAGCGTTGGTTGCCTCGAGCTTGCTCGCCAACTCTCCTGACTTGAGAGCAGCCGTGATCTGCTCTACGGACGTCAGTGCATCAGCCCGGTATCGCGACTCGGCCTGGATATAGAAGAGAGGCATCTGATTCTTTAAGGGGTCGACATCAATATGGAAGACCCGGGCATCGCCGCGGGGCTTGCAACGGGTGTTAATCCATGGAACATCGCAGTCGAGCACCACGATGGTGTCTGCCGTGGTTACAGCCTCATCAACACCGAATTTCAGGCCGAGCCACCCCGGATGGTCAGCGGGGAAGCACATGTCGCTGCCGCCCGTGTCCAGCACGCGAAGACCCTTGACCGTGTCTGCGAGCTCGACCAGGGCGGCCGGGATCTGTTGGTTCCTCCCGGCATACCCTGTAATCAGCAGGGGCTCCTTGGCTCCGGCCAGAGCTTCGGCGATTTTAGTTATGGCGCTCTTGGGCAGACCACCAAGCTCAACAGGCTCCCATTCAGCCTGATTCAATGAATAGGGGTTGATGTCGGCCTCCATGACCTCTCGCGCACCACACAAGTAGACGGGGCCTTGGGGGTCAGATGTCGCGAACTGCAAAGCGCGGTTGACCATCTGCTTGACGTTGGTTCCAGTCTTGATCTCACCCGCATATCGGCAGTACTGGCCCAGAATCTGCTTTTGGTCGGGAACATCCTGGATCCAGTGGATGTACTCAGTACGGCTGCCACGAAGCTCACCCTCGATTGTGAATGGCGACAAGCCGGCGAAGACTAGAATTGGGGCGCGACCCATGGAAGCGTTGTGCACCGCGGCGCCAAGGCCTTGCGTGCCGACATCGACATGGACGATGACACATTGAGGCTTGCCAGTTAATCGAGCAAATCCATCAGCCATGGACATGGCGACCATCTTTGAAGTTCATGTTAGCTCCCCCGTGGCTCGCAGTTCATTCGGCTTCCAAATCTAGAGACCGGAGGGGTCTAACTCACCTCGTTGGGGCAAGTGATGATGCGGGGAAAGTTGCCCTTGGCCTCGCGCTGTCCTTTGACCATGGCCTCGATGATGCTGGGATGATCCGATCCCAGATTCACGAAGCAATGGGTAATGCCGGCCTCATAGATGGCCTCGAAGAAGGCAAAGGACGCAGTATACATCTTGGGCGAAGCAGTCGAGTAGGACTTGGGAGAAGAGATGTTTCCAGCTGGCGCAAGTGGGACGGTAGGATCGATAGCGGTTGCCGCTGAAGGTGAAACTATCGCCGTTGGTCTCGCGGAGATAGATGCAGAAGGAGAAGAAGAAGAGTTCGAGGAGGAAGAGTACAAACGACTCATGCCCCCATTAAGACCCCCACGAAGACCTGCGGCATTCCGACTGGCCATGTTATATCCGCGTACAGTACTCGAGCTGCTGTTGTTCCATGTGCCGGCCCCTGCATGGCAACCCCTCAGGATCCTCGGGGCTCCAGCCAATCCGGAGGTGCGTTGGAGCAGAGGCATGGTGAGGGATGGTGGATAGCGGAATATGGCAATGTGGAAACAGACGGTGATTCTAGGCGACTTTGGCGTGATGTGTTAGCCCTTCTTGTGATAAGTGGGCTTGCAGCAAACACTCGTCCAGCTTCAGGGCCTGAGGGAAAGCCGTGATGGGAAAGCTGATTTGCAGAAGAACGGCCGAAATGTCGGGGTTCCTGGAAGCTCAGACGAGGGGCCGGGTTGCTTGAGGCTCAAAAGCAATATAAAGTGGGCTATGGTTGCGTTGATGGAGAGCCAACGGTGGACTGGGGGATATGGTGAGGTGATGAGAAAGGGGGAAGACAGAGGGATTGATGAAGGCGAGCAGGGGGATGGGTTGCTGCCAATCAACAATGGAATGGCAGGCCTGTCTTTGTTGTTGCAGTGGCCAGGGGAGTGCTGCTGTGACGTGACAGCGAACAGCCAAGAGCAGTAGTTAGTGTAAGTGCAAGCAAACCGCTAGTTGGGGATCAGGCGTGTAGTGTAAGTGTAAGTGACTCGAGTGATATGTCAAGGAGAGAAAGCTCAACTGCCAGGCCAGCCCCCGGCGGGTTTTGTTCGCCCTCCGCACGCAGATCCACAGCGTCGGTATGTCCTTCCCCACGATCCGCGATTGTAGGGCGCATTGGATGCGGTTTCGAGGCATTCGTTTGCGCACGGAAGCAGATCTTGTGCCGAGACTGGCCGGCCAGCTAGCCTCGCTGCGACTCCGTAATGTGATACACTGGGCGGGCCACGAGACCCTGTCTGTCTGGGGGAACAATGGCGCTAAGCGCGCCCCTCCTGATAAGGTAACAAGATGTCCGCTGGAATGGAGGGCTGTCTGTGTGTGTCTTCCGGCGGAAGCATTGATAACATTGCAGGGGTCTTCGGAAGGGCTTCGAGCAAACAATGGCGAGTACCTGCCTTCCAAGATGGCAGCATTCTATAGGCGTGTTCATCCTGGACTCAGTGCCTGTCACTACCTTATTTCAATGCATCTCAAAGATTGGTCAATCCCATCAAGCAATACGGAGTAAATACGGAGTTTCTAAGTAAGTCAGTCAAGTACATCATCTGTGTCTCTCGCCTCTTCGTCTTCTCATTTCCCTCGTGTAAGTCGTCAATCCGTATCCAATCGAAAAGCACTTTGCCGAACCAATCGCTATAACTTACCAATCATAAGCCCATCAAGGAAACAAACACTCATCCCGTGCCGCAATATTCCATCCCCGTCACCGTCCAGATGTCTTCCAACGGGCGCTTTCAGTGGATCTTCTACCCCTCCATCCCAAAGTCCTTCATGATACGGGAAGGAGCTATCTGCTCCCGCCGTGTAATTGCCCCACAATCCCCGCGCCCTACAACGCCCTACCGCGCCCTACCATCACCAGCCCTGTTTGTCTCCAACCTGGAGCTTTCAACGGATGGATGGCATCGACCGCATCAAGCCGCATCACGATATCGGAGCCTCTCTGCAACAAGAGGCAACAGAGAGCGACACGCGAGAGGTCACGGTTTCTCCGGGGTATATCCATCCACGTTTCGTCTACAAATCCTCGCGACACCGTCTGCCCTGCACCTCCATCTCGACTCCCGCCCCCATCTCACCGTCGATCCCGTGATGCTCGGCTCCGGCTCCGGCTCCGGCCCTCTTGGCCTCGGCGCGGCATCCTTCGGCGATGGCGTCTCGGCTCAACGACGATCCGTCACCAGCCGGCCTCCGCCTCCTCTGCGATGCCGCTTCCACGCCCTACGACTCAGCCGGCCGGATGCTCTGCGGATTGTGGAACACCTCGTCCGGGTCCCAGTCACGCTTCACTTCTCGCAACCGCGGTAGTTGCTCCGCCCAATACAGCTCCTGTGCCGCTTCCGCTGAGATCACAGGATCGACGTATCCGGCGTACGTGCTCTTCGCCTGCGGAGCTGCCCGTTGGATGCGTTGGTGGACACCCTCTAGGAAGCGCCGCGTCTTACTGGTGACTAGAGGGAACCCAATGCCGTATGATTGGTACATCATGACCTTGTCGCGGTGTGGGTAGGCTGTTGCATTGACAGGTACGTCCCCCACGGCACCGCCTTCTGAATCAAAGATGATGAACCACAGAGGCGTGCCGGTAGTCGCTGTGTCCATGTACTCAAATAGCTCCGTGATGGCCTCGTCATCGAGGAGGTCCTCTTCTCGAAATGCCAGCGACTTGCTGTAGAAGGCATTCGGGATATCACTAAGTACCATTGCCTCGACCTTAGCTTGGTGGACAAGGTGGCCGAGCCAATTTGTTGCCTTCATGTCGACAACCCCTCCCGTTGGTATCCTGTCTGGAATTCCAGTCGCCCAGTACTCGGCCTCGGTGCCGTAAAAGGTTCCCGTGATGAAAGCGCCAAACGGCTCCGCGATGAACAGTGTTGAGAAGCGTCGGTCTAAGTCAGGATCCGCTACCAGATCCTGCCAGTTCCGATAGATGTCCGCCATCTGTGTCTGGGATCCGAAGCTGAAACTGTATGAATATTCCACCACCTCCTTCGGTTGGCTGTGCGTCCTGACGACAAACTCGGTGATGATGCCGAAACTGGATCCCGCACCTCGCAGTGCCCAGAAGAGGTCTGAGTTCTCGACTTCGCTGGCTCGCTGTATGGCCCCGTCCGCGGTGACAACTTCAACTTCGACGACGTGGTCTAAGGCTGTTCCCCACATTCTCGACATTGGTCCAAGACCACCCTGTGAGGTGTAAGTTGAGGAGGGTATCGTCGTGTAGTGTTACACGAGACTCACAATAGTGGCGTGGCCGCCTATGCCAACGCCTGGACATGTCCCATGGGCTATTGCTCTTCCCCCATTGTTGTGCAGTTGCTCGTCCAGCCTTCCTAACCGAAACCCAGCACCCACGGTGGCGTGCCAAGTCTCTTCGTCCATGATGAAGTCCGTCAGGTTTATTAGATCGACAACTAAAGACCCGTCCTCTCCTCCGAGACCAAAGTTGCTACTTGGATTAGCTATCATATCTCTTGTTAGTTGCGTAACAGCGATATCCTACCCGAAAGAGTGTCCCCCTGACTTGGCTTGCACTTTGAAGCCGTGTTCTCTCGCACACTTGACCGCTGCCGAGACATCTTCGGCGTCAACGGGTCGTATCACGGCAGCCGGGACAACTGGGACATCGAGGTTGTAAGGCCGGGCCCAGGAGAGTCTGAAAAGGGGGTTGCTCGGATACGAGACGCAACTCGAGCCGTCGGCACAGATGTCATTGAGGCATGTCTGGAAAGGAGAACTTTGACCGTTGCCCATCTCCAAGAAGGGAAGAGTAAAGAAACAGAAGCAATAAAAGATGTAATGCTAACAAGAATAACGAAACTGATGAAGAGGGGTATCACAACGTGCGCCAAGACAGAACGAACAAAGAAAGGGGAGAACGAGCGGACCCGAGCACTCTAAGTGTTAATTGCGCCCATGGAGTAAGAGCGAGAGAGACAGAGAGCCATGACCTCGGCCTCCGGAGTTTGGATGGATCACGGGAATTTTGCTCCGTGCCTTTGACGATATGCAGGTATTTACGACCTCACCTCGCTTAAGCTCCAGCAGGCGCATCTCGAACGACAATGAGAGACTCTGCCTCCTCATAGGCCCATTCGTCGAGTCTCGCGGGAATAGCATCATCACCGCCTGGATTAAGCCTGGATTAAGCTTGAAAAGGGTGGCCGCCAGCGCCGTTGGGGCCAGGCTAAGCAGCCCAAACGTCGTTCTATAAGACGCCCAGCGCAGAGCTACGGTCTAGACTATCGCAGGGCTGAGCGTTAGAGGCGCGACTTAGACTGGGTGTCAGCAACATGGTAAGCCGATGAAGAAGACCATTGGCGCCACGCGAACAAGGGATGGCCGCGAATAATTGGCTAATTTGGTCAAAGCAGGCTGCAGGTGGTGGTCTAGATTCGTCTCAAGCCATGCACCGTGGCTTGCTGGCTTGCTCAAGGCCAGCCACCAACCCCCATCGTGGCTTTTCTAAGCAACGCATCCGAAGCCATTCACAGATCTGGGCGTCGAGTTGGCACAAAGGTGTCATGCATTGAGGCTTGCACGTCCGGAATAATTACTGCATCTGTCCTAGAAAACGAGCCCGGTGCCCGGGTTTCCCGATAGCCCTACATACGTCCGTCCCGAATCATCATCGCTTAGTACGCCACCTGCGCGCTCAGGCCGTCCAGCTCGCGCTCCCAGCAGCGATGCTGGCTGACGCTGTGCACGAACTTCTCGAGGAACCCCTTGGCCCCCTTGGCGACGTTGATGACGTCCTTGAGACTGTCAGCCTCTGCCTGGCGCAGCGTCACAACACCATAGCTCTCGACGGCGTCACCCCCAGCCGACATCGTGACCCCCGGCAGCTGGAAGGCCTTGTCCAGCAGCTGCACGGCCTCGCCGGTGCCGCCGATGGTCTTGAGGTGCCCGAAGGCCTCGCGCAGGTAATGCAGGGCCCGGCCGCTCTTGGACAGCGTCTCGATGGATTTGGCGCCGCCGGGCACGAACAGCGCGTCGAACATGGTGCTGCGCTGGCCCTCGAGGTGGTGGTCTGGCACGATGCCCTTGCCGCTGGAGGCCGTCTCGTTGGCTGAGTAGATGGCGGAGCGTCGCGTCCCGAGGACCAACGGGATCGCCTTGAAGGCCTTCACGGCGCCGTAGACCGCGTTGAAGGCAACAGGGTCGTATCCGTCAGCGATGATGATGCCCACTCGTCGTGAGGCAATCACCGGCTCCTTAGGCAGGAAGTCCATCTGGCTCAAATTCTTTGCCTTCTTACCGTGGTTCGGGCGGCCTGCCTCCTTGGGGATGTTGCCGCCGACCATCTCAGCCACAGATTGTGCGAGTCCCAAGTCTATGTCCGCTAGACGCTGTGTCAGACGTGTGTAGATGACTGGTTCGTCGCAGTGGTCCAGCTCAAACGAGAGCGCGGCGATAAGATGGTTCTTCTCAACAGGCGAGAGCGAATTGAAGAACAACTGAGCCTGCGACACATGCTCCTTGAACTTCGCACTTCGTGCTCGCTGCTTGATGCCCTCCATCTTCTGTGGATACTCATAATACGCTCCCTCAGCTTGTGTAGCTGGCGGTTGAGCCTCGAATCGATTCGGCCAATAGTTGACCTTGCCCTTGGCGATGGTATGTCGCATTGCGCCATCTCGGTTGAAGTTCATGACGGGACAAACAGGCTTGTTGATGGGCAACTCCTGCCAGTTGATCCCCAACCGAGACAACTGTGTGTCAAAGTAGGAGAAGTTGCGCCCCTGCAACAGGGGGTCATCAGAGAACCCGATGCCCGGCACAACGTGACTGGTGCAGAAGGCCACTTGCTCGGTCTGCGTGAAGAACTCATCGACGTTGCGGTTAAGTTCAAGTTCACCAATGTAGCGAACAGGAACCAGATCCTCTGGCCAGACCTTGGTGGCGTCGAGGATGTCGAACTCGAAGTTGTTCTCATCAGCTTCAGGGATAACTTGGATGCCAAACTTCCATTTCGGGAATGCGCCGTTCTCAATTGCTTCCATGAGATCCTTGCCTAAAGGTATGTTAATATGAGGTGTACCGTTTTCAGGTGAAGATCAACATACGGTGAAAGTCAGGGTCTTGGCCAGCCACTTTGAGGGCCTCATCCCAGACTAGCGAGTGTACACCCAGCTCTGGCGTGAAATGGAACTTGACAAACGACCGCTCCCCCTTCGCATTGATGAGCGTGTAAGTGTTCACCCCAAAACCTTGCATCATCCTATACGACCGCGGAATGGCCCGATCCGACATGGTCCACATGAACATGTGTGTCGCCTCAGGATGCATGTACATGAAATCCCAGAAATTGTTATGTGCTGACTGCGCCTGCGGCACCTCATTATGTGGCTCAGGCTTGCCCGCGTGGATAACATCGGGGAACTTGATGGCGTCCTGGATGAAGAACACAGGAATATTGTTGCCCACAATATCCCAATTGCCCTCCTCGGTGTAGAACTTGACGGCGAAGCCGCGCACGTCGCGCACTGTGTCTGCTGAGCCTCGGCTGCCGAGAACGGTCGAGAAGCGTAGAAACAGGGGCGTTTCTCGTGAGGTGTCGGTTAGGATGCCCGCGCAGGTGACGTCTTCGGCGGATTCGAGGAGCTTGAATGTGCCAAAGGCGCCGGTGCCGCGGGCGTGGACGACGCGCTCAGGGATACGTTCGTGGTCGAATCGATGAAGCTATCGAGAAACGGCATTAGTAGCTGAAATACCGACTCTTTGCGATGGTAAACACATACCCTTTCTCGACCGAGAGGATCTTCCAATAACATAGGTCCCGTCTTATCCTCCCGGTTGACCTTCAGCCAGTCATCGACACTGCTGTGCTTTACGCCATAGTCGGTGGTGATGCGGGAGTTCTTAGTCGGCTCGACTGTGTGAGCCGCGAGCTGGCTCGTCTTGTCGGTAGTCGATCCCATAATAGCTTGCTTAACAGATTGCATCCTGTTACGATAGCTGATTACGATTGTGAATGGGCCGATCAGATCAACAGGTTCGAAAGATCAACTGTTCTACCAGAAGTCTTGAGACCTTATATCGCTAACTAACACGGAGCAATTACCCCTCCCCAATGGCACTCAATTGACGTCAAGGTTGTATTTGTGTTCACGAGAATCGGAGCATTTCTCCTGAATGTGGTACCGTTCTCAATAGCTTCATTGTGATAGGCTCCGGCACTTGACAGCGGCTTCCTCATGGCAAACCTCACGATGAGGCGAGTGAGGTCTCTTGCGATATGTTGATGTAATGGTCGGTAGCCCACCAATTGGGTGTGACCATTTGCTAATGCGTCCTCCCCCATCTCGATGCAATTATAACCGGCTGGACCACTTTTGCGACATGGAGACATCATGATCTATTCATTGCGTATTCCCGGGAGGTTTTGTCCGCAACGTTGTTTGACAGTTGACACATTATGGAGACTTGGTGTGCATGCCTGCCCAGTAAATGAGGGGGCGATGTTGGAGATGGTCGCCTTTGAGAGAGGCTGTTTCTCAACGGAAGGCCCCAGTGCCGCACCACCGTGAGAATTGAAGCTCGCAATATTAGAAAGGCTTATTTGGAATTTTGATAACTGCCCCGAGTGTCAATCATCGAGACACCAACTTGTGCCTGAAATCCGGAAATATCCCACGCGGCGAAACGTGGGTCTGTCATAGTTTCGACGTCATCGATATCTGTATACTCGCCAGGAACAAAGTCTCCCGAAACTGCCAGACAATAATCCCCATTCGTTTCTTCTTTTTCGACAGATTGGAGCCTTTCCTGAAAGGTCCACAAAGAATTCCAAATTGTTTCGAACGCAATACTGCTTTGTTTAGCGCTGCAGCTATCCCGATCGTCCAGCCTTCGCAATGCCTGGAGAGGTGATTGACCAGCCAAACCCACCAGCGCTCCCGAGCCAGTTACCAGGGGAAGTGCTCCAATTAGGACCCAAGGTCGCAAAGGTAGCATTGGACAAAGATGTTGCCGAGTCGTTGAAGGACTTCCAGAAAGCTGCGTGCTATCTGGCGGGATGTAAGATTTGGAAACCCGTGTTTGATGGAGTACACGAAATGGACTCTAACTTCTGATAGCAATGATATTTCTTCGGGACAATGTCTTGATTGAGCGGGAATTGAAAACAGAAGACGTGAAGCCGAGACTACTGGGTGAGCCATCGTAATCGAAGTCCAAAGGTTCAT
This sequence comes from Xenoacremonium recifei, assembly GCA_012184525.1. Taxonomy (NCBI): domain Eukaryota; kingdom Fungi; phylum Ascomycota; class Sordariomycetes; order Hypocreales; family Nectriaceae; genus Xenoacremonium; species Xenoacremonium recifei. Next base: position 27,000 of record WOFQ01000102.1, read on the forward strand.
AAGGTTGACTGTTGTAGGCCATTGGGGAACATGTCCCGGGTTGATCCTTGTCTGGTCGCATCTTAACCTCCTCATCCAAAAACATGAGGTGGACATGATATATGTAATAGGGCCTGGACACGGTGCTCCAGCTGCATTAGCATCGCTTTGGCTGGAGGGTTCGTTGGAAAAGTTCTTTCCGGACCGTTACGCAGTCAACGAGACGGGATTGCGCAACCTGATCACAGGATTTTCTGTGCCAGGAGGATTCCCTAGGTGAGAATTCGTAAATCCGTACAAGTCAAAACTTGTCGCTCATAATGAAATAGCCACATCAATCCGGAGACTCCAGGCTCCATCCATGAAGGTGGCGAGCTTGGCTACGCTCTGGCTGTGTCCTTTGGCGCCGTTATGGACAAGCCAGACTTAATTGTGACTTGCGTTGTCGGAGATGGCGAAGCGGAGAGTGGCCCTACTGCAACGTGAGTATCTTGGTTCAAGTAAAATATTGACACTGACATGGACATAGCGCTTGGCATTCCATAAAATACATCGATCCTGCTGAGTCTGGAGCCGTCATCCCGATTCTGCACGTCAATGGCTTCAAAATCAGTGAACGCACCATCTTTGGCTGCATGGATGACAAAGAGCTTGTTAGTCTCTTCTCCGGATATGGGTATAATCCCTGTATCGTGGAAGACCTCGATAATATCGACATCGAACTGGCAAGTGCTCTTGAATGGTCTCTTAGTGAGATCAAGAAGATCCAGAAAGCAGCTCGAGAAGGAAGTCCCATCGTCAAGCCCCGATGGCCGATGATCGTCCTTCGCACTCCCAAAGGATGGACCGGACCAAAAAAAGTCGACGGCGAGTTCATTGAGGGTTCATTCCGAGCCCATCAAATCCCTGTACCTAACGCAAGCAAAGACAAGGCACATCTCGACATCCTTCAGACATGGCTGCAGAGTTACGAACCCGGTCGATTGCTCAAAGATGGAAAGCCTTCAGAGAGCGTCCTCCGGATTATGCCGCGCGATGACTCGAAGAAGCTGGGACAGCTGAAGCTTACATACGACGGCTACGAGCCGTTGCAGATGCCAGATTGGAAACCATTTTCCATTGAGCCGCATCAATTTAGCAGTTGCATGCAGGAAACGGGAAAGTTTCTTGACAAGGTTGTTGTAGAGAATCCCAAGTCGTTCCGAATGTTCTCTCCCGACGAGCTCGAGAGCAACAAGCTGAATGCTATTCTTCTACACACTGGTCGCAACTTCCAGTGGGATGAGTACTCCAGAGCTCAAGGCGGTCGAGTGATTGAGATTTTGTCGGAGCACTGCTGCCAGGGCTTCATGCAAGGCTATACCCTCACTGGAAGGACGGCGCTCTTCCCTAGTTATGAGTCATTCTTGGGTATCATTCACACAATGATGGTCCAGTACTCCAAGTTCAACAAGATTGCCCGCGAAGTGAGTTGGAGAGGAGACCTGAGCTCCATCAACTACATCGAAACAAGCACCTGGGCGCGCCAGGAGCATAACGGCTTCTCACACCAGAATCCTTCCTTCATCGGCGCGGTACTTAATCTGAAGGCTGAAGCCGCTCGAGTTTACTTGCCACCCGACGCAAACTGTTTTCTCAGCACAGTCCATCACTGTCTACAATCCAAGAATTACGTCAATCTCATGATTGGCTCTAAGCAACCGACCGCCGTGTATCTTTCAGCGGAAGATGCGGCGGAACATTGCCGAAAGGGCGCGTCAGTTTGGAAGTTTGCCTCAACCGACGATGGCAAAGACCCTGATGTCGTTCTTGTTGGAATAGGCGTCGAAGTCACATTTGAAGTGGTGAAAGCTGCAGAGCTGCTTAAGTGCCTGGTGCCTGAGCTGAGAGTGCGAGTTGTGAACGTCACAGATCTGATGGTTCTTGTCGCAGAGTCTCGTCATCCGCATGCTCTCACACAGGCAGACTTCCGCGAGATGTTCACTGAGGACAAGCCGGTGTGCTTCAACTACCACGGGTATGCCGCTGAATTGCAAGGGCTGTTATTCGGACGCCCTGGACTGGGTCGAATGACGGTCGAGGGGTATAAGGAAGAAGGAAGCACGACTACCCCCTTCGATATGATGCTGGTCAATTGGGTTAGTCGATTTGACGTTGCGAAGAGAGCGTTGAGAGGCGCAGCTCCGCTCAACGACGATGTGAAAGGGAAGCTCAAGCAGGCCTTGCAACAGATTGATATCAGAGTCAGTGAAGTCAGAGATTATATCAAGTCGCAAGGAAAAGGTTTGTTTTGCAAATGCCGCCCTCATAATCTAGAAGAAGCAGTACTAATATTAACCAGATCCCGAGGACTTGTACGAGGCAGCAAAGTTCTGAGCCTACGACTTATCACTCTCGAACTAAAAATTGCACCATGGCTTTTTTTGAGCCATGCATTGGCTAACACACAGTCAAAGCCAGACTATTATGCGGCCGTAGTTGTATTATCAGGCTTGGAATCAGCCTGTATTGGGAGGTTTAAGATAAGCTTAGGGATTCAGCTTGGGGATTTAGATAAAGTTTCATACTGTATAACATACTATAATAGCTCTATAAGAAAATGAAATCTCAATTGAGATATGCTAAGGTATCTTGATTCCTTTTATTAGAGATAAGAACCTCGGCCCAGATAACTGTCCAAATTCGGTCTGTTTAGGAGGTTACTGAATAGCTAAGGATGAGAGTGCGCCATGGTCGACTCTTGTGAACGATTCTGGCAGAAGGCCACCTAGTTGCTCTATAGTAATATGTTGAAATCTTGCGGCTAAGGTCGTGATAAAGCCTACGATTGGTGAATGCCACATAGTTTGGCTGGTTTGACATCCTGGGACCAATAGCTTGTCTGTGATATCCCACGAGCTATGGGAGTGATTCCCGACCGGATTTCTTGTTATGCATCAGGCTTAGATTCTTCATGGTTATCATAAATTATATCCTGATACTAGCCGCCCTCATATCTCCTTCTGCGTAGTGCATTATAAACTACCTTTAGAAGACAAACTTCGTGATCCCCGGTCCTCTTGATTATACATGGAGCCAAGGATCAAGCCGAGACATGTCAAGGACAGAGCTAGTGGTGTTGTAGCGTCTTGGATGTCGCCTTTAATATAACCAAAAGAATATAGAAAGCAAAAGCCAATGAAAGGCGTTTGGCTGAGCACGATGTAAAAGCTCGTCATAAGAGCTGAGCGCTGCTCGCAAACGTAAATTCCCCAGAAGTCCTCCCTCTGGTTGCCTCGCTTGTCGAAGTTCCAGAACCGCTGCGGGATGCGGTCGACTGTGTCAGTTGCGACATTGTCGTCGTCTGTATTGTGCAAAGGCAAGGCAGCCCAACGGGACTTTTGTTTTCGGGCGACATATTGGAAAACGTCTTTGAACTCTTCCGGAGATATTGGCGGCTCCCAGGAGGTGGGACGGTAATAGTACTGCTTGAGCTTTAGGTCTGGGAGGCCATATCCACGGTGTGCAAAGGCGTTGCGGTGGAACTTCTCGAACTTTTCATCGTGATATTAGTCTTTCCGGTTCAAATGGGGATGAACTCCAGCCTCGGGCCTCCTCTTGAAGACACTTACCTTGATGAAGTCGCAGTGTGAGAATCCATATGGAGACAACCACGATTTCCAGAACCCTTTACGACGCAAATATGCTGAGCGAAGCTCCGATCCAAACTCCGTCGTATCCAGGTGGAGGGAGGGGAGTTCATCTAGCGCATATCGTCCAAACTTGGTGACGAGGAAGATGAATCTCCCTTGTTGAAGTAGCGCGCCCCCTTGGCTGGCCGTTGGGTGTGCCGTGGAAGGTTTAGAAGTATTTGTGTTTCCAGTCCCTCCGGTTAGCCCTGGATTGGGAGACACTCCAGAACTCGAGCCCTTGGCAGTAGATGTCGTGACTTGGACCGGGATATGCGCAGGGGCCGGGACCACAGGCGGTGGTAAACTGTTAGCCAGTGGAAATTTCCAGGCCAGAGCAAGGAGACGCTGCGCGAATTCTTCTGGCACAGCTTCCCATCGAGCATCTCCGCACGACTACAGATGATAAAGTTCCAGATTAGCCGTCTAACAACTATTCCAAGTTTCTTGCCTCAATGTGAATATTGTGCTGGCGAAGGTACTTACACAAATCCATCCAAGCCTAGACTCTCCAGGGCTGAGTACCGGCTTAGGGCGCTTCCATGGCCACCAATTCCATTCTTCTCTTGTCATTGCTTCCAATTTCAGTTGAAATCGTTCAAGATGTGACAGCTCGCTGCGTTCATCAATAAGCAAATCCTCTGGTTTCGAGTAGTTGAGTTCTGAGATGACCAATAACATCTTAGACCGCATCGCATCGCGATGTCCCAAGTCGTTAGACTCATGAAGCTTTTTCTTGAGCAAGCTCTCTACAAATTTGGTTGCCCGGGAGTAAAAAGACGGATAGGCGAGATCAATTAGTCTTTCGACCATTTGCTCGTATGCTTGACTGGAGTAAATGAAGGTGATGATTGAATGGAACTGGATGTCCTCGTCGCCCTCATCGTATTCGTTGCCCTCCTCGTCTCCGTTTTTTTCGTCGCCTTCATCGTCTTCAGGATCTTCCTGAACTTGGTCTGGGATCTCGCCCTCGTTTTCAGCAACTGCTTCTACCTGTTTCCTCGAAGAATCTTGACCAAGTTCCACGGGCTTCAGACTTCGCTCAGCAACGCTCGCCGCGACTGCCGATCCAATGACAAGACGGTATCTTTTAATAAAACTCGCCGAAGATCGTTGCTCTTTGTTTGTTGCTTCCTGGGCCAATTCGACGGCGAGACATCGAAGTATGTTAACAAGAATGCGCCGGAATCTGTCAACACCAACGGCAGGCCGTTCCATTACAGCTTGGAAGAGCGGAAACAGCCCTTGATCGTCTTTGAGAAAAGATATTGCGTGACTCAAGGCCGCATTCGCTGGCTCGTCTACTGAACTCTGAGCCAAGGTTGAGGTTGTCGACATGCTATCCCATAGAGCCTCGTCCTCCAAGTCATCATCATCTCTCACCGGTCGGCGAACTCCGAGAGGAGGAAACATTGCACCACACCGTACGAAATCAGCCGGCGATTTAGCAAGAGCCTTGACGGCTCTAGCATACGTTCGATCGTTGAATCCGTCCTCTAGACCCTGGGCAAACTCCTTCCAATTGCTGTTTTCCTGCCATGCAAATATCGAAAAATCTTTCGTGGTCTTGAGGATTTCTTCCTGTAATCTTGTGAAAGCATTTGCGTCTTCTCCATAGCGTATGGGTATGTTGACCTTGAATAAGCCCAGCAGACAATACGCCTCATCCTCAATTCTGGTTGTACTCCGCCTTGAGGCCCAGTACATGCGCCGGGCGACTGTAACCTGTCTGAAATCGCCGCCGGAGAGAACAAAGGGGTCAATACCAGTGATCTCTGAGATTTCAGTGACGCGGTCGGAACGTGAGCCCATCAACTCCCAATCACGGGAGTAGAACTCTAGTCTAGCTGGAGCGATGAGTTCGGGGAGAGTCCATCCACGACGAAACCATCTAGAATGTGTAAATGAGGTCGGGTCCTCTGCAGCAACATCGGCCAAGTAGACAAAACATAAACTAGAACGCTTGAACCACTCGAAGATGCTGTTTAGAGCTTTGCTGAGCTCATGTTCATCAGATTTGTCAATGCAGCAGGTGTCGATCCAAAGGTGAGAGAAGCCCCTCTGCGAAGCTAGCCGACAAGCTTTTACTATTTTGTGCCAGCCCTTTTTCTTGCTTACGCTCTTCTGATGGTCCAAATCTTGAAAGGTGACCTCATCGTCGCTCCAGGTATGGGAAACAACGACATATGCCGGTGTCTCCTCGGCCGGGAATTCATCTAGCGAGAGCGTTAAGGTGTTGAGTAGTCGTAGTGGTCGTATTAGTCTGACGAAGCCGACCCTCTTCGCTGAAAGCGCCGAACCGGCGGATTGCTGTCGACCCGGACTCCAAAGAGAGTTCATGATGATTTAAGTTACCAGAAGAGAGAAGTGATATTTTTTGGAGCAGTATAATGCTTGTGAGGCATAAAGAGCTGTTGAGGGAGAATCTCGTTGGTGCCTGATGAGGCCTGGAGAGGTACACCAAGCTCAGCCCCCAAACGCAGGTTTGCTTGGGCCAATCACACATGCATTCAGGTGACCAGGGTTAATATTGTTGAGGTTCGCGTAAAAGCTTTACCCCTCTTCCATCGAAGTAGAACGAGGCCGTACTGCAGTCGAAAAATGTTACCTGCCGGATGTATTCGTTTCCTTACCATAGCACAGGTATTGAGGATATACGAGACAAACATCGTTCGATCTCGACCGACCCAGCCGACTTATCTCGAATCCGCAGTCTACTCAGCACAGCAGCACCACAACTATGGCCAGGACGACCATTTTGAATTGGCGGGGCTTCTCGATGAGAAGATAGTTCTCAACCACGCCTACCAGGATGGGAACAAAAGAGCCGCTCTGCTGGCTACGGTTATGTTCTTGAGGATGAACGGATACCAACTTCAAAAAAAGTTCATTTATAGCGACGAGCTGGACGGACAATTGCAGAACGCTCAGGTTGCTGCTGCAACGAAACAATGGCATGCCGAGCAATTGGCCTCGTTCTTCAGGAGCGTCACAAGCCCGGCTTCTGGTATGAAGTGAAAATCTGATAGGAAACAAGAAGCTAGGAAGAGACGAAGAAATCGAGGGGGAGAGATTTTTTGTTACATCATGCTTGAACAATTGAGGAGAAACCTCCCGACTCAATTTAACATCGCTATTTAGTACACACATCTTCTGCTGAAAAAATTCACTGAGAGATCCCACTTTGTCACGCAACAGCTAGCTGTCTTTCAATCTCTCCAATGCCCCCTTGATCTCTTTGGCGGTTTCTCTTGACATTCGTTCAAAGTTGTCTGTTTAAATATAAGATCAATAAGAGAAAGGTAATTCAGTCTGGTCTTGTATTACTGACCATCAGGTGATCCATCAAGTGTAATAGCATGCCAATTGCCGGAAAGCCACAGCGTGGCAGGACTAAAACCTCTCGTTGACTGACCGAGATTTTGAGGGATTTTGATATGCGGAAGAGAGACGGATTCTAAAACAAATAAATATAGGTAAAATCTAGAAAGGTCAGGTATATGTCTACTGTAGGTAAAGCCATAAGATTCGTGGTTGAACTGGAGGGGAAGCGATTCATTATTGTCTGTCACGCTCCACTCAAGCTGGCGTGCTATCGTAGATCTGATGGCATTCCCGACTTCAGGCTCAATGTAGACATAGCTCTCACTTTCTTCGCCGACCATAATTCTGGTTTCACAGGTAATAGGTGCACCCTTTGGATCGACTGTGGTGAACTTGGCGATTGCGCTGTGGTACAGGCGAAACCATGGGCGTAGTCTTACCTTGCCCGCGCTAAGACAGAGTGAATTGGGGGTTTTGTATCGAAGGAACATCGCTTTCAACCTTGAGAGCTCGATGAATTCAATATTCAATCTGATGACGAAGGCTTGAATGGTGAGCTAATCTCCTCCACCTAGTATTTTGTGCATTTGCACTTGATGGAGTGAGTCATGCTCTCCGGAAAGTTTTCGTCGACACAACAATGCTGACAGCAATTGCTAGAGCTAACACGCTCGTGACCAGACATGAAATAGAAGGCTCTGTGGCGCAGCACGCCCGGGGATTTGGGAAATTTAATTACACGAGTTATGTAAAACAACCAGACCTTATGAGGGGCTCTTCGGGTAATCATTTGGAGCGTGTAAGGCTGCCAGGCAGCAAAATATACAACGCCAAGATCAAACGGCGGGAGAACCAATTTCCTCTGGCTCACAGGGTGAACCCCCGCGAGTGTCTATTGGAGCTTTTTCAAACATTTTATAGAGTCGATTGGACTTGGCTCAACTCATATCATGGCAATCAACCCGCAGAGGCTTCTCACCTTTCAATTGCCCATCACCAACCGTTTCATAGCCTGGGCCGAGTTTGGGTCACCAACGGGACGTCCGCTCATCTTCCTACACGGCACTCCATCATGCCGCCTCGAGTCCGCCGAGTTTCATCAGCGGCTGGCTGACAAGAATATTCGGCTCATCGCCCCGGACCGGCCTGGCTATGGTCGTTCAGAGTTCCAACCTGGCAGGACTGTGGGAGGCTATGCTGACGACATCAGAAGCCTAGCAAAGCATCTAAACCTTTCGAAGTACGCTGTCATGGGAGGCAGCGGCGGCGGTCCATATGCCTTGGCTTGCGCTCGATTTATTAGTCCTACCGAAGGTCTTCGAGCCGCGTCGGTATTCGCAGGCATGGGTCCATGGGAGTGCGGTCTCAAGGATGTCAACTGGAACACGAAGCTGACCATCTACCTCACTAAGTGGGCTCCAGCCCTGCTCAAGTGGTTATCACATTATTCCCTGCCAGCCCCCAGGAATCCACCTACCGCACCTCTCAAAGACCTCCAACCTGATCCTGAGGCCGAGGCCGGAGTATTGAAGAAGTTAGACGCATATATAAAGACACTGAAGCCCCGTGATCAGGAGGCATGGGGGAAGCCAGAGACGCGGGAGGCTCTCGCGGCGACGATGGTGGAGGCAGTTATTCAAGGCCTCGATGGGTACATGTACGAAGCGTCATTATTCGTCAAGGACTGGGGTTTTCGGCTTGAGGACATTACGTATGCATCAGAAACAGGGCGTCCATTGCTTCTTTGGTATGCAGTCGACGACAAAAACACGACGATCCATATGGGAAGATACATCGCTGAAAGGGTCCAGGGAGCTGTACTTAAAGAGATTGAGGGAGAGAGTCATTATTCGGTTGGAGACCACTTCCTGGAATATATTGAGGAGTTACTGGATGCGTCAGAGATGTAAGGGGTTACTAGTCTGTATAATAGCACGATGAGGTACATTAGGATGAGATACATTAGGATGATACATTAGGATGATACATTAGGATGATACATTAGGATGATACATTAGGATGAGATACATTAGGATAAGGCATATTAGGATGCGATATGGGTTACAGTCACTCTGCTTAATTAAGAGACTCATATAAATAACGAATTGTCCACAAACAAGCATTTCTTAAATATCGTGTATCGTTACTAGTAGCGTTGCAAAATATTTTTCTCTATGGCGTTTCTTCATGATCCCCTTCTGCTTCTCCTCAAGGCGATACGACGGTGTGAATAAGTACCCTTGAGCAAGTACCTGCATTGCCGGGCCTTTAGTCTATAGTTTGCCTACTTCCTTATACCATTAGGCGCACCACCACTGGACCACAGTCTCGTCCAGCTGCCCTAGAACCTCGAAATCAAGCCCTTCTTGGCGGAAGGAAATGATGATCATGTCAAAGCTTTGGTGCAAAGTCTTTGCGTTCCACCCAGCCTCATCAAATCGAGGAATCTGTGGCACAGCTGTTTGAGAGACAAGCGGATCTGTCCAGGCGACATCGATCTTGTTCGTCAACACAAGACTCTTTGCAAGCTCGAGGCCCGGGGAGTTTGTGAGATGAGACTGCCCACGTTTAAAACCGATGCCGACAACGAGTACCCGGGGTCGGCAATGAGCGATAGGGATCGCGCATAGGGTGTCAATAGTACGTTGAGCAATGGCAATTGGACGCGTGCTCATCTTTTCGGACGCTGCCTGAAGAAGAGGGAAGCTGTTGTTCGACAGTAGATACCATGGATTGACAGGAATACAGTGACCCCCCACACCCAGTCCAGGAGAGAAAGGCAGGTAGCCAAATGGCTTTGTGGATGCAGCACGACAGACCTCGAAAGGATCAATGCCGTGCCCGAGGCAAGCGTCTGCCATCTCGTTGGCGTATGCAATACAGACCATACGTTGGCAGTTCTCATACAGCTTCATCATCTCTGCCACCTCAGGCTTGGAGACCGGGACAACTTGGTCGAAGCACTGAGAGTATAGACCAATAATCGCATCCAAGGAACCGGGAACGATATCATCCAGGCCAGAGACGACCTTTGGGATAGCTTGAGCAGGAGGCTCAACACGCCCTGGATCAACCCTCTCCGGCGACATACCAGCGAAGTAGCCCCTTTCTTTGGCGAGAGGACCCAGTAGCTCTCGTGTCATTCCAACACCGACCGAGCTCTCGACAACGACGACTGAACCCTGTCGAGCGTATCGACTGACAGCAGTCAAGGCGCTTCTAAGGAATGACGAGTCGATGGTCTTGTTTGGGAGGAGAAGGGTTGGCACTGAAATGAGGAAATGTGTTGCATTGGCCAAGTCAGCCGTCTTGCAAGTGAATCGTACTCGGCGCTCAGGGTCTTGCTTAAGGGCAAGTTGCTGGATTCGACTCTCGGAAACATCGTAACCGAGGACATTATACTTCTTCGAGAAGACATCCACGAGGTGCTCGCCGACATAGCCGACGCCAATTACGGCTACAAGAGTTTCTATGTTCTGGTCGATGATGTCGGAGGTAGGGACACGAAGAAGTTCCTGGTTGTCTAACACCTCGGTAGGGGGAGTGGTATCGTAATAGCCATGGTCAGAGAAGCTCCATGGTTTGGTGGTCTCTTCATGGCTGATCAAGGGAAGCCCCTGACTCAGAAGACTTTGTGCAAGTATTTCGGCCATGTGTGAACAAAGAGAGACCAATGTTTGGCAAAGCGAAGACTGATAAAAGTGTGGTGATGCGAAGTGAATCCGAGAGGGCCTTCAGGTTCAGATATTCATCTCCGCGGGTAGGGCGCCGTGTATACAGACAAGAGAGGCCGCCTCTCTTTTCCGAGATACTTCAAAGCAGTTTTCAAGGAAGGAGAAGGAACAGCCAATTCTCGGACAGACTCCACATCGGCATCGTTAAGAAGGGGCGTCCAACAAGCAAGAGGACATTCTCTAAGAGCTCAATCTACGTCTGTTTCGTCACTTTACGGTGAGAGTTACTACTGTGATTCTGTGTCTCGAACGAACTTACCAGAAGTCCGCCTAAGTCGAGCGAGTATATGGGCCCGATAGAATTACAATACCCCTGAGAATTCCGACCCGACCTACTGCAGCCACCTCGTAAGTCGAGAAAAAGGAGACCATTTCGCTAATACTGCTCCGACTCGTATTGCCATCTTGACCACCTCCCACCAAAGTCACCGAGACACCAAGAAGGGAGGCACAACAGTAGGCGCGTAGGACTTTTGCTCCTGCATCAGTGACCAACTCCTGTGTCAACTTCAAGATACGGTGAGGCTGAACCAAGACGATAACCTCAGTTCAAAATGCCCCTCGAAGTACGACAAAGGCTTTTGGCACGATAACAAACCATGACCAATGATATCTAATATCAAGGTGAAGAGTCTGAACAGTGGGCATGAGTGTTGTAGCTTCGGGTACTGTGCTTGGCTGGACATGATACATCTATTGCTTTACCGTTCGGCCTCTCCGAAGGGTCACATACGATACCACATGCATCAATACGAAACTAAGCACCCACGGCTCTTCATTGTAGCAATGTGATGCCTGGATGGCCTCATTGTTTCTTTTCGTTCTCTTCATATGGAGCACACAAAATTGAAGGGACATCGGGAGGCGTTGAACTGGAACCACCGTCCTCCACCCGGACTCTAAGGGGGTTACGATAATTGAGGCCTGTCCTACCACATATCTCTTAATGCTTTTGGGAAAGCAGGTGATTGTAGGTTTACCATGTCCATCTCATACGCAGTTCTACCGATCTCGGCTTCTAGGGATTTCCGGACCAATCTGTCCTCGAACAGTGACAGTCGGCTGACATGTGCGAAAAGTATAGGAGCGCCACTTTCCATTACACCTAGATTGACGAGACGTAACATAAACTCATAATCCTACAATGGCTTGCATCAAGCATATCGCATCATTTTATTCTCATGACAGCTATTGCAACCCTTGGACGGAGCCGACGCAGCCGACGATTCAGTATCTGTTGGTCGTATTCATCTTTCCTCTTCTCGTGTTCACGGCCTCTCGGCTCTGAAAGAGCTTAAAATAATACAGGTATTGACTGAGAAACTGATTTGCTTCTTGTCGGGCTCCGCGCGAAGCACCTAATTAGGCCTACGTAAATAGAGGGACAACCCGCCCTGAGAGTTCACCTACCCATCAACATCGTCATTTGCTTTCCACGAACCCCTACAACTTGAGAGCTAGCAACTTCTGCAAGACTCTAGTCACGATGAAGCTCTTCACAACGACTAGCCTAGCATGGATCTTGCTCAACATTGACAGCTCATTTGCTGGACCAGCAATGGTAGTGTATCAAGAGCTTGCCCCGAGAAGCGGTGCATTAGTCAAGCGCGCTGAATGCGGTCCTGGAGTCGGATCGTGCGACCCGGGAGTGTGCTGCTCCGAGGAGGGCTGGTGCGGCATTACAGAAGACTATTGCGCCGGATCTGAGTGCCAGCTGGACTACAGTGACGCATGTGATACTTTGTAAGAATCACGGACGAGATCTAACATGAAGATGAGATGGCGACGAGCTGACAGGTAGAGTTTTTTAGTACGAGACCTAAGGGCACCAGCACAGAGAGTGTTCCTCGTCCCAGGATTGGGAATGTTCCGTATGGTGAGCCTCCAAATTCTGTGCAGTGAAACATGGCATTTTCACGTGCTCTAACTCTGCGATGTGATTGACCACAGGCACCATCATCACGGATTGTACAAGCGAAGGGAAGATGGCGTTGACTTTCGACGATGGTCCCGACATCTACACCAACCAGATCCTTGATATCCTGGATGACTATGGTGTCAAAGCAACTTTCTTCGTGTCAGGAAACAACAGGGGTAAAGGTGAGATCGACGATCCCGCGAATGGGTGGGAGGGTGTCCTTCGACGCATGCACTCAGCTGGACACCACATTTGCAGTCACACGTGGTCTCACCGAAGCCTGGATGAGGTGAACAGCACGATTCAGCACACCGAGATCATCTACAACGAAATGGCGTTCCGAAACATCTTTGGCTGGTTTCCGACTTACATTCGACCGCCGTTCTTGGAGTGCAGCGCTTCTACCGGCTGTATCAGTCTATTGAACGAGCTAGGCTATCACATCATCACGGAGAACATTGACACCAAAGACTATGAGAACGATGCTGCGTCACTGATCCAGATCTCCAAAGACCGGTTCTCCACCGGCGTTTCGACAGATGCACCCGATCACGAGTACATCGTCTTGGCCCATGATGTACATTACCAGACCGTGATCAACCTAACAGCATATATGATCAATACGACTCGGGACCGAGGCTACGAGCTCGTCACACTGGGCGAGTGCCTCAATGATCCCGAAGAGAACTGGTACCGCGATGCTCCAGGCGGACCCGAGACCAGGACCCTGCCTTCCTCAGTCACATCTTTGATACGTACTAGTTTTGCGACACCAAGTGCCACTATTGTGCCGTCTCCTAATCAGCAGTGTGGTGGCAACACGGGATACACTTGTCAAGGTTCCAAGTTCGGCACTTGTTGCTCGTTCTATGGCTACTGGTCAGTTCAACTTCCTACCTCCCTTAAACGACACCACGTGTCACGATACTGACGGAATGCCTTTTGTCTTCCAGTGGCTCAGGCACTGAGTACTGCGGGACTGGATGTGACCCGAACTTTGGGACGTGCAACCCTCAATCTGTGAACATTACAGACACGACCAACGGCTTGTGTGGACCGCAATTCCGAACTAGCTGCTCCAACTTTGGCTCCAAAACGTGTTGCTCTGCGTATGGTTACTGGTACGTTTCGGTTCCTCGCTGATTACTTCAATCCCTTGGTTGTTTGGGCTATAAATTGTGACATGTGGGACAAAAACCATGCACTGAGCAGAAGCTGACGAGAGGAAACTACAGTGGCAACAGCGATGAACATTGTGGTACGGGATGCCAGAGCGCCTATGGGACCTGCAAATGAGACAAACCACGGCACCACGGCATCGCAAGCAGTCTGAAGTAGTCCATGTAAGGGGCAAAGTTGTTTATGGCATGGGGAAAAACAAATGCTCACCAAAAATCTGGGCTGGAATATTAATAGAGAAGTAAAGCACGGCATGGACGAAGTGTTGGGAAACATGGTGATGATAGTGGCTCAGCATAATTCGCTTCGAGAAGATGGCTGTCTACTTGCAAGCCATATTTACGCTAAATTTTATGCTTAATTTCCTGTTTCAAGCTGTAATATCTCCGCAGTTACTTGCAGTATTCCGGACACTATTGAAAGATACATCGATTTGAGACTCGCGAGGAAAATCTGATCGACTCAAGGCAGTGCCCTTATCGGTGATTGATTGTCATGTTACGCCCATACGTTCGGCAGACGTAGGTGGTCCGGAGCGGCCGCCGCGAGAAGCAATCATATCGGAGATTATGCCTCTAAAACAAGCAGTGAAACATTTATGAATCATAGGGAACCGCCAAGGTTCGATCACGACAAGAAGGAGGACGAACTTCCGATACCCTGTATGTCGATTTAATATCAAGCAAGTGCAGCAAAAATCGGCCCCGTTCGGATCCGAGATCTCATCTGACAGAATACGAGGAACGGCGGAATGGAAGAACTCAAAAAATACGGATGGCAGTGAGGCCGGCATGAGTCTTGCATTCGGCCGATATCTGGGCTCTCCGACACATTTCATGAGATCCGTAGTTGCACGACAGAACACGGGAGGGACGAGAATCATGTCACTATGGCCTCCAAGTATGAAGTCATAGTCAAAAGTACTGCAAGGAGCACTTTTCTGCAGGTTGTCGTTACCGCCACCTCGGAACTAAATCCGAGATCCAAATAGGACTGAAACGCATGCCGGGAGGCTTGTCTCCGGCCCTCGTAATGAATCTCCGTACTACAGCAAATTAGGACGGACGGCTTGTTTTTGATGTCGTGATGCTACTGCAGGTCCCGAAATCAGTTGTCTTACCATGCTCCCGAGGTCACGACGCCACGAATTCCACGAGTGACAAAGCCGGGAACCATTCCATTCGTTAGGATCAATCGATTGGCCTCCAAGAGATGAAGAAGAAGAGGGAGGCTTCGTTGGATGGGCTGTTGCTTGCATGCTGTCACATCTTGGCCACGTAGGTTGTCTTTCAATTTAATGCACGATCGCGGATCTTGTAAGTCTTCGGGCCGCAATGCGTCAGGATGGGTTGGATCATGCAAGGGACGAAAAGTGCAGAAAAACAGCACCACCTTGCCGAATCTGGCTCCGACGCACTTTCTTAGGGACTTTGTGACAACTCGGAGAACCCGATTCTCATGGTCCACCCGCCACAACGGAGTTAGGCAATTATCTTGCATAGAAGTCTTTTGCAAAGAGTTGGGACTGTCACTTTCATGTGAGCCACATATTGATGGTAAAGCAGCAGCAGACTATTGCCTGAGCTGAAGGACTCAAAGCTCTAGTGCCAGTCTATTGGGTTTACCAATAAATGCAGTGGCATATGCTGTGATGTCTTCTACGATTTCTTTAGTATTAGACAGTGCATCAAGATATTGGCAAAGATTTGTCTCCCTAGCCACAAGCCCCTGCATGCGAATGGTGATACTCAAGAAGTCTAACGTGACTATTCCAAGACTTCTCGTTAAGGATCAAGATGAGTGGGAAGAAACCCATGCTCCTAGTTTTATTTCGTTCTATAGACACAAGGGACGGTCAAGCAGAGTATCGCCAAGTAAAGCTGCATAAACTACTGTCTAATTCATAGATGTTTTCTTAGGATTGTAGGATAGCCAAGCCCATTTACATACTGTACTTGATACTAGGTGGGAGGACTGAACAGGGGAGTTGCGGGCAGTCATCTACGGTTCCGGCAATCAAGCCGTGAGCTTTTGGGCCAAATCGGGAAGAGATGTCGTTGCTGCATTTTCCTTGGTCCAACACATCTCACCATCTCGTATCAGATATTCCTGGAGTCATTCCGTGGCAACCCCAAGTGATGATCCCTCTGCCCTTTTGTCCCTTGGCACGTGGGTTCCAAGCCGAGTGGCCCGTATTGGATAGTCCAGTAGTCGTAGTCTAAGCTTCCGGTGTGGTTTTGATGTCGTGCTATGGGCCTCTCTTACTAGGGTGGATGGTCTGGTAGGCAGACGAGGGCGTCCAAACGGACCATGGATGGGAGAGTTATCGTCAGAGAGGCACCTATACCCCTACCGAAGAGCGGGATACGAAAGGGAGTTTTTGGTGTTTCCGAACGCTAGCATCGAGAACGGACGGCCCGAAGTAGCCAAGAACTAATGAAAAGGCAGTTTGTTTCGAGCCATTACTGTTTGGACGATAACTCGGAATACTCCTATAGCTTCACACTTTCCCCAAACTTCCTGTCCCAGCTTGCGCTACATCTCAGATTTGTGGTCGGGTTCCTCCGCTGCAAGTTTGAACGTCTTTCCATTTATTGATTCATTTACATTCGTTGATTGTTGCATCCCTCGCTCCAAGTACTGCCTACTGTCGTTGAAATTCTATGGGGCGTATTCTTTTATCCCTCGGGACCTCCTTACTGTTCCCTTCTATACTCCTTTCGGAGTCGTGAGGATTTTCTATGCCGCAATCTAACTCTCTATTTCAAATTCCTCTCAACTAAAGAACAACTATTGTTAATTTTGCCGTTACTGTTGTTAGTTCACGGGTTTCTGTCTCTCTCGTTGCTCTTGGGCCACTGGACGACCTGTAAGTTCCTGCGTCAGAACATTAAAGACCCATATTCTAATACACTTCTGACAGCATGGAAGCTCCACGGATATCAATGTCCAACGGAGGCGAGTCCTCGTCGTCTTCCCCGGAGAGGTCCTCCCATGCAAGGTCTCAGGAACACAGTCCTCCTCCCGTCAGCTTTCTCCATCCCCAGATTTCTTCGAGACCGAGCCACAACAGCTCCCGCGACTCAGTACGTTCTATGTAAAGAATTACGGAGTCTTGAAAAATTGCCCTAACATGTATTAGTCTCTGATCAGGAATATAAATGGCAGTTTCCTGCCAGGAGCCATCACACCACGCTCCTGCGTTACCCAGGTCTCATGGCAGTCTCATGGAATCGACTCGAACCTATCCTTTACATCATCTATCATGCAAGAGGATGCGAAACTACGTTGGGACTCAGATGAAGAACTCAAGAAGATGTCTAAACACCTCCTACGTCTACAGAAATGGAGCCTCATCTTGGGACTCTTGCTACTCAATGGTGCTCTCATCTATGTGGGCTGGACGTACTGGCAGGTGTACTACCTCTTCATCGTGCTGCTCAGCTCCAATACGGTGCTCCAGTTCGTGATGATTTCCGCAATCCTAGCACACTTTGTATGCACGCGTATCCTGTGCTTCTGCTGGCGACGCAAGGAGATCATCCCGGCTAGTCCCGAGAAAATGGTGCTGCTACTGCCTTGCTACAACGAGACCCTCGAGGAGTTGACACGCTCGCTGGACTCTCTTATTGCTCAGAAGAATATTGACAACCATCCCCGTGTCATCTTCATTGTTGTCGACGGCAATGTGCGTGGACCTGGAATGACGAAGACCACTCAAGGATATCTCCTCGAGGATATCTTGGAGCCTGGGCCATCACGCTTCTTTGAGAACGGATACCGTGCACGCGATGGTTTGTTTATGCCTGTAAAAACCCAAACAGGTTTCTACAAGGGCGTGCCATACATCTTCGTGGGGAAGCGATACAATCAGGGAAAGCGTGACAGCCTCTGTTTTGCCCGGTCGTTCTTATACCACTATAAGATACGCTCGGAGAATATTGTTACGATGTTCAACAACGAACTCTATGAGTACATCGGCAACCAGTTCTTTCAATACGGCTTGGATAACATTGAGTACCTGGTTGGCATGGATGCGGACACTGTCTTCGACCAATACTGCATCATCGAGATGCTGCGCGAGATTCGTAAGAACCCAAAATTAGTCGGTGTCTGTGGCCATGTCTGCGTCGACTTTGACGGGCATAACTTCAGTCTTTGGTCTTTATACCAGTCTGTTGAATACTCACAGACCCAAGGGCTGCGACGCATGTTCCAATCACGCATCACTGGCAAGGTCAACTGTCTCCCTGGCTGCTGTCAGCTTATTCGCATCGATGAGTCGACGTTTGGCGACGCGGTACTGCGAGAGCGCTTTGGCTACTGTCCCAAGCCCAATGATGTGATGACCCAGCACATTATGGGCAATTATAGTGAGGACAGCATCCACGCTAGCATCATTTTCAGTCTATTCCCGCAGAAGCAGACAGCTCAGGCGCTGCGAGCCAAGGCGTTTACTATTGTGCCTCAGAACTGGCGCGTTTTCTTGTCCCAACGAAAGCGTTGGGCTCTGGGAAGCATCAGCAACGAGTTTGTCATGATCTTTCGGCCCGGGATTATCATTATCGAGAGACTGCAAAGCCTTGTGGCCGTCATTACTTGGGCCATCACACCATTTATCATTGCGGCTGTCGTCGAACTGATCATGCTGTTTGTCAAAAGAGGTGCGGAGGTCATGAAGGACCCCGTCTTTCTAGGTCTAATCTGTATCCTATGGTTCCGCTATGTAAGCTCAGATGTTCAACATTCACTTCGAAGTAGTGCTGACATGGATGATCACCAGCTGTACTCCTTCTGCATCGGCTTTTGGCTCCCGCGCAATAACTTTGAACGACTTCAGTACTTCCTAGGATACTTCTTCCACTTCTTTACTTCGCCCTTCATGAACATCGTCATCCTCGTCTACTCGCTTTGTCACTCGGACGACTTCAAGTGGGGAAAGACGCGAGAAGTCATTCGCGGTGATTCAGAAGATGAGAAATCCGGCGACGATGTAGGTGGTCGCGGAACACACTAGCAATCAAATATTTTCTGAACATGAGGCTTTTTCTCAATGGACTGGTTCCTAAAAGAAACGATAGAGTAAAAAAATTGGCAACAAAAAAGTATACACGCTTAGATACAACTTGCAGGGCGTTTTATAGTATGTTCGTTTCAAGATACTTATTGGAAGACCAAAAAAAACAGGCAGTGATTGCTTTGGAGGCATAAAAGCAGGGAGATAAAATCTTAGCATAATAATGACGAATTGAATCCTTTTTCACGTCCCCTTTGTCGTGAGATTTGCCCCGCCTGCAATAATAGTGCGTTGTTGGTTGGGCGGTGGGTTGGAGCATCACATGCAAGAGGCCTCACGAATCATCGCCTGGGTCCAGAAACTCCGCTCACCGGCGGAAGCTCATCCACAGATTGTTCCTTTGCTTTGTAGCTCTATCCAAGACAGTTTCGCGGTCACCAGAAGAAGTGTTTATACGTCTCAGTAAGTCCTCCGGGTCTCCGCCGGCGACTTGCCTAATTAGGAAACCGGGCTCGGGCTCGCTACGGGGGTGTTCCGGAGATCCTCGAACAAGCGAAGTGCAAATCCTCGCTGAGGAGAGAAGAGGAAATTTGGGGGAGCGAACAGTGAGATGTCGTTCCGAGGCATTAAAAGACAACGCAGAATCCTTACCCAGAGTGACATCGTTCATTCGAGCCCAAGTTGGGGTCCGCAGCACATGTACGTGTGACTGCTTGGACGACGTGTCTGCTATCCTCGCGTTCGGATTAGCCGGCGAAGTTCGGCGCAGAGGAGGATGATCTCTTACAAACCATCCTCTTGGTTCGCATCTCACATCTGGCGTCCTTCATTGCCTCTTCTGCCTACGCCTACCCTGTCAACACTAGCCACCTTGGCTTTGCCCCAATGCAGCAAAGATGCGAAATCAAGGAAGTCCTCTTCAGCTTGCTTACTTGCGTCTTGGCCCATTTCTCCCACTCAGCTGCAATGCAACCATTCGAAAGCGTCGCAGCCTAGCCCATGGCCGCATAACTCGGCCGCTCACCCCCCTCCTCCGCCAACAGCCACCAGCGCGATTGGCTCCTCCAACATCATCCGCCCAAAGCCAACCACTTACACGCTCGCCGACTGCAGTAGTGTGACCGCCCAGCCCCCAAACACCCACCTCAAACTGATACCCAGCCCTATCGCGTCGCGTCTTCATCACTGCCGGCTGCATGTTGGGAGCAGCGTGTTCGAGTCTGGCCCGTTCGGGACGCTCGCACAGCCGTATCAAGTAGAGGGAGGTGCTGCAGGAATGACTTCGTTATGCGGCCGCGCCCGCTTTGCACGCATCATATGACTGTGCCTTCGGCGAGTTGGCTGCCTTGGTTTACGTAGGTGATGCAGAGCGAATTTTGCTTCAAATTCACGGCTTGGCACCAAACTTCCTTTGTCGAGATATTTTCTCAAAAGATCTGTCATACGCAGATTTTCCAAACGATAATCCAGTGTTCGGGGAGATCTGAGGCATCAAGGGCCTACTCAAAATGGCAATCATCACAGAAGCACTACCCACGCCCACCCTAGAGGCTCGCCAGGTCATCGTTCAGACGATCACGAGGGGTTCGGTTGTGTTCACGACAGATGTTGCACTCGGAAATTCTCCCACCGACTCCCCGACTGCCACGGAACATCATGAAGGTGGAATCAACTTGTCTAATGCAGATATCGGCGCCATTGTCGGCTCTGTCGTCGGAACATTCCTCCTATGTGTCTTCCTCTGCTACTGTTGCTGCTTTCGGCGACCTGTTCGGAATGTAAGGTACACGAACAGCAATCGGACCAGCTATGCTGGCTCGTACGGCGTGGAAGACTTGCCTGAGCATTGGCAGACGAAGGAGTACTTTCGCCAAGCTCCTGCGCCGTATCCCAACACTCCTTATCAACCAGCCTATTCGACTCCTCGATACAAGAGTCCCCGGCCGCAATACGTCCCGCCACCTACACCTCAACCTCCTGAACTAATCCCTGGTGCGCCCAAATACCCTTTGTACCGGGCTATTCCGATTCAACGGCCCCCCGTGCGTCGGGACATATAACTTCAAGAAGTCACAACACGGCGAGCTCGACGCAAGCTAGGAACATCCCATTATCCTATCTGGTACATGTTGGAGCGAGTTCCTATCACGCTTTGCGACTAACGGCTGGCATCTTCTTCACCCAGCTCTTTGCCCCATCCTCAGCAGCATCCACCAGCCATCGAGCCAACGCCGACCTCTTCGTCGACATGGTCCAACCGGGCTTCCCAATCCATCCCGTATACAACTCCCCGTCTTCTCTGTCTTTTTTCCAGTCCTCCTCCGTCGCATCCCCTGGGATGGCTGCAATGCGAAAGATCGTCCAGTCAAGGTCTTTCCCATCCTTCTCGAACGTATCGGCAATGTTTATAATATTGTTATAAGCGAAACTCGCCATCAAACGCACAGCTACTACCATCAGAATGGCCAAAGCCGACCAACCATCTTCAGGCCGCTTGATTGAGACCGTTCCCATAGCAAAAATGCGGCGGATGCCGTGTTGGCGCATTGCGGGAAACACGGAGGACTTGTATATGTCTGCGAAGAAGCTATGGCTGGGTATTTTGACACCGAGCGTGGGACCGAGGAGCGAGATAACGGTGGTGCATCCTGCCATGGCTTCCGAGAGCGCTTTCAGATCATCCATCTCGCCTTTGACGATCTGTGAGTTTAGATGCTATCAGCATTGTCTTGGGGTTCAATGCCCTTGGAGGGCTTACCTTGAGCAAGGAGTTGGATGCTAGATCTTCGGGAATTTTAGATGGATTGCGTGCATAAGCCACTGTTTGATGCTGTCGGAATACAAGCTCTCGCAGCAGGCAGATGCCAGCAGGGCCTGTGCCCCCAAGAACCAAAATTTTGGTGGCCATGTTTTGTTATGTTCAACAGATGAGGTTGAAGAAAATCGGGAGGAATATGATTGACGACACCACTTCTTTATGTACTTCTCATATGTCTTTAATTCCATAATCTAATTTTTTATTATTAATATTACACGACTTTGACTTTCTGCCGAGGACACTTTTGGAAACATAACTTGCCAAGCTACAGGGTTAGTGATGCCGCGCGAAATCTTTAGCGCGCGGCATAAAGGCGGGCGGCTTCCCCTTGACAAGACAACCCGTCCTTTTGCAAATTACATTCCACTACCATCAACAATCCAATAATCAGCAGAATCATGCCGAAAGCATCCAAAGGCTGTTGGACCTGTCGTCTGCGGCGTAAGAAGTGTGACGAGACACAACCGACATGTCGCGTCTGCGAGAGCCTCGAAATCAGCTGCCACTATGGCCAGGCCTCACCGGAATGGATGGATAGAGGGAAGAGGCAGCGGGAAATGGCCCAGCGTCTGAAGGTCGAAGTTAGGAAGAGCGCCGAGCGACAGCGAAATCGGAAGCTTTTGCAGACTATCCCCCGAGATGTGGTTGACGAGATGCGCTCAGGCTCATCCTCGGGACAAGCCTCACCGGTAGCATCGAGAACACATACCTCAATCTCCCCGCCTACGGAGACTAGCCCAGAGGCAAGAGCTTACTCTACTGTAGGAGAGGCTCTCACATCTACCGAGCTTACCTCTCCAGAAGACCTGGGATCGCGCCCGCCTGACCCTTCCCGCGGCATCACCTTAGACCTCCAACCCACGACCCTCCCGGCCCGGAACGAGCTCGAACTAAGTCTCCTGATGGCCTATATAGACTACGTATTCCCAGTCCTTTTCCCTTTCTACCGTCCATCGCTATTTGACGGCGGCCGAAGCTGGCTGTTCGTCTTGAACCTCCGGCATGAAGCGCTTTTCCACATCACCACAAGTTTGACGACGTACTTCGTGTCTGTCGTCCCTTTTGAACCGGGGCCTGGCCAGCAAATATGCGCATCCTACTCTTGGGCAGAACTGCAGAAGCAAACAGAGCTTACCGTTAAAGTCGTTCGCCGGGATCTGCTTGAGCTCGACAAGTGCGCAGATGTTAGACTTGAGAGCTCCAACTTGCTCAACAGCATTGTGCATTTGCTCAACCTCGAGGCCATGGTTTTTCCACTGGGAAATTGGAAGATCCATCTCGATGCCGCAGTCGCCCTCTTTGAACAGATCCTCCAGAATCATGGCAGAACTGCAGATTCAGACACACCGAAGCTCGCCGCCGTCTTAGACAAGATCGGGTGCCTATCTCAACTTACTTCGCCTTCTGACAGCTCCATATATGGTGTTGATCAGGCATCTCTGCGGTTCTTTTGCGCTACGCTGGTGTTTTATGACATCTTATACAGTACGTCGGGCGTACATCCGCCGAGGCTCCAGCCCTACCATGAGGAACTGCTCCCGATCAGCCGCCAGTCCAGATCGCGAAGCAGTCTTCCGCTGGACGAAGTAATAGGATGTCAGAATTGGGTTTTTCATATCATTTGCAGAGTCTCAGATCTTGACAGATGGAAGAAGACCATGAAAAAGTCTGGGACTTTATCCATGTGGGAATTGACCAAACGTGGAATAGCCATCGAACAAGACATCGTTGAAGGCCTTGCTCAAGTGGACGATGCAGATATTCCATATAACACACACTCAGAAACGTATCGCCTCTTCAAGGTGATGAAGGGTTCCAAATTGGATGATATTGGTCCTCGGGATCCCACTCCTGCAAAAGTCACAACTCGCATATGGGCTTATGCAGTGCGAACATACCTCCACGTTGTCATATCGGGATGGCAGCCTGCCAACCCAGAGATCCGCGAGAGCGTCACACATACAATCGAATTGCTCCAAGATCTTCCTTCCCCCGGTTGGTTAAGGATATTGGCCTGGCCGTTCTGTGTGACGGGATGTCTCGCCACAGAGCAGCAAGAGGCGATATTCCGCGACTTGGTGGCCTCAATGGGCGGGCTGGAGATGTTTGGCACCATCCGCGTGGCGCTGAACATCATGGAGCAAGTTTGGCGACAGCGTGAGGAGATTCGGGGCGATTGGGAGTCTTGGGATGTAGCAGCTTGCTTGAACAGCCTTGGTCATGAAGTGTTGTTAGTGTAAGGGTTTCGTTTCTATGCTGTATTTGAGGACGATTGATCATATCCACACAAACGAATCTCGGGTATATGTAGATACTAAACTCCACTAGGAATATCATTCGGGAGATATAACAGTAAAGGGGGGGGGGGGGGGGGGGGGTTTGGGTGGGCAGGGGCCCAATGGGGAATGGAGGGTGGGGGTTGGGCGGGGGGTGGGGTTTTGGCGAAAAGAGGAAGGTTA